>CM076679.1:107304606-107782106 GCA_038501925.1 Xenopus petersii
GGGCTGATTCCATAATGAGCAGTGATTCCCCCAACCGTCTGTGAGTCTGTTCAACATCTACTCCTAAACTGTGGGGTGTGAAGCAACAGGTTTATTTTAATGTCAGATACCCAAGAGACGCCATTACCCTTCTGCAGTGCAATGTCTAAAGGGGGAAACTTGGCAGTTGATTATTTGAGTTATGGTTTCTGACCTGCAATAGCAAGTGTTGTGTGCTGGGGTCAGTGACCCTGACACCCATAAAAAGATGAACTGTCCCTACATTGTTAGGGCCCGGCACTTGCTCAGCATGTACTAAGTTCTGGGATTTGGTCGATTTGGTTCATTCCATTCCCTAGAAATCACAGTGACTGTTTTCTGTTCTGTTTTTTTAAACGAGAAGTGAGTGGCATTTCCTTCAATGCAGTTCTTTTAGAATAGTGGGACTGGCTTCTCTAGAGGGACCTGGGACAGTGACAGGGCACTCAGCCTAGCTATGGTTAAATATATGACAGTTTATATCTGTAACCTTGCTGTTAGCCAATGTGGGCCTGATCAAATGCTAGATGTGAGGGGACATTCCAAAAAAGTCAGATGTCACATGGGCAATATTTTACCCTCCTTGTAAAATCTCTCTCGTGGGCACTCCTGATTGGTTCTTGTGAAATCTGGACACTCCATTTTAGTGTAGCATTCCACAGTGCAGCTCGAGCCAACACGTTGCCATGCGACGAAACGCATGCGACGTGTCAGGTGTTCTGTAGATACAGGAAGCTGCACTCTTCATTTTCATCCAACAGTCGGATAAATGTCGTTCTTACTTGCGATTTCTCCTTCCTGTATCTTCAGAACATCTGATACGTCGCATGCATTTGGTCACAAGTCGGCTCGAGCTGCACCGTGGAGTTGTACCTGCACCCCCTGCCCCTGTTCCCTGAAAATTTCTATTTCCCTATAGATTTATTTCAGTGTTGTTCTCCCTTGAGTTGAGTGCAGTCCAGTGGCGTAACTACCAGGGGTGCAGCAGGTGCGATCGCACCTGGGGCCTGCCAGAGCCGCGAATCGCCCCTGCACCCCTGGTGGGGCCCGCGTCCCTTTAGAGCAGTTACTTATCTGAGTGCACTGAGCGCTGCTCTCAGCGGGTTGCGCGTGACGTCACTGACGGCACGCTCATGCACTTAAACCGTTCCTTTCTTGGGCCCTGGTAAATGTAGAGGCCGCACAGCGCAAGATGAGCTGCAACCAGAACAGAACTGAGGGACGAGACGCAGCAGCAGCTGCCACACACTCCGGGAGGAGGTGGGTAAGAGCCGAGGTGCACCGGGGCGTAGCATCTGAACAGGTAGGAGGAGTGCGAGGTATGGGGGTGCTGGAGCAGTGCTGCTTGTGGATCAGGGGGTGCGATGCAGACTCCCTAGTCTTTGGATCAGCACCACATTGTTATTTGCAAAGACCAGAGACCCCCAATTCCTCCCAGTCTTTGCCACTGACACCTGAGCTGCTACTGCTGCTGCATCTGCCCCAAATCACAGGAATATGCCAGTCTGTCTTCTGTCTCCCTCCTAGTGTAGGGCATTGCACTTATATGATTCCCCTTTTATTCCACTTATATGAGTCCACTTATATCCCCACCTTTCATTCCCCTTATATGATTCACCTTATATGATTCCCCTGTATAATTTGCCCTTATATGATTCCCTTTATATGATTCCAGTGGGTGCAGGGGGTGCGACTGCACTGCATTAAAAAGAACATTATTCCAAAAGTTAAAAGGGGAGCTAAAAATATTTTGCCTGGTACTTAGAATTTCACTGCATACAGTATATGTTGCTTTAAGTTCTGGGGGTATTATACTGTACATGAGTGCCACTGTGCCATCATACATGGAATTGCAACTGTGCCATCCTGCTATGAGTTCTGTGGATATTATACATAAGGTCAACCCTGTGTTCATCTTCCTATGATTTCTGGGGGTATTATACATGAGATTGTCCCTGCGTTCATCCTGCTATGAGTTCTGGGGATATTATACATGAGGTTGTCTCTGTGTGTATCTTACTATGATTTCTGGGGGTATTATACAGTACATGAGATTGCCACTGTGTTCATCTATGCTATGCTATCTGTGCAATTATACATATAAATGCTACTGCATTATATCTCCTCAATGAGCGGAGCACAAACATTTAACAGGCTCACCTCCAAATATCTCCCAAGCCCACCAATGCTGTTCCTGCTTCCCTGATTTTTAATCACTGCAGTCTGCACCAGATTATTTCACAATACTAGTACTGTGTTGTAAAAATTACATTTTTGTTGTACAGTACTTTGCCCTAAAAAAGTGTACCAGTTTCTGCATGTAAAAATAATTTTTAAGTTCAGTCCTATGACATTGGATCATTAATTGTTACCCGCTGCACATTTGCTCGGGGGGGGGGCCCGGTTGCAAAAATTCTGCACCGGGGCCCCTAGGTGTCTAGTTACGCCACTGGCAAATACCACAATTTTTTCTTGTCTTCCTGTGCTACCATGCTGCTTGCCTTACTCTGCTTTAGATAGAAACATAACTTTCATGTTGCTGTGCTCACTGTGTAATTGCAATGTTAATAAAACCAGCAATGTGTCAGTATCACTAAATCAATTAAATCTCAGACATCACTTTGACATTTCAATTTAACAGACAGGTATGGAACCCGTTATCCAGAAAGCCATTATCAAGAAAGCACTGAATTACGGGAAGGCTGTCTCCCATAGACTGCATTTTATCCATATAATCCAAATTTTTAAAAATTATTTCCTTTTTCTCTTTAATAATAAAACAGTAGCTTGTACTTGATCCCAACTAAGATATAATTAATCCTTATTGAAAGCAAAACCAGCCTATTGGGTTTATTTTAAGTTTACATGATTTTCTAGTAGATTTAAGGTATGAAGATCCAAATTTCAGAAAGATCCGTTATCCGGAAAACCCCAGGTCCCAAGCATTCTGGATAACAGGTCCCATACCTGTATTAATAAACTACCCCATATGTATTTACATTTTAACATCAATCCCAAATACGCTTTTACAATTTTAAGAAGCAATAAAGCCACACAAAGAAGAATAAATATAACAAATTTATTAGAAACTTAAGGGAAAAAATCCAATTCTGATTCAATTATTAAACAAATTCATCATCTAATTTATTGTTTGCTTTGTACATTGTATTTACACAAACCACCCAAATGAAAATCAGTTAACCCTTGAATTTTCCCAGGTGAGTAATTTAAATTCTGCAATTCACGGTTTTACTTAAAAAAAAGAATTCTGGCAAGTATATATATTTTATAAACCCACAAAATAAATAATGCAAATATACTATATTTTTTCTCCCACCATCCGGAATAGGGGAGGGGCAGTATTTTGAATTTCACTTCCCCTTTTAGTTTATTAATAGAAAAAAAAGTCTACAAAAAGTCCATACCCCAGAAAAGTGAAAGGCATAGGTTATCTCAAGCGTGTAAAAGCCCAGGGTGATAATAGTGCTCAAGGGCTTTCCTTAGTGGTACAGGGGCCCATGGCAAAATAACAAAGTGGAGGATGAAAAGAAAGTAATAAATAATAATATGCATACAAATTCAGCCTCAAAATCAATCTGATTTCTAGTTGCTGGGCGTCACTGACCCTAGCAACTTCACAGAACACATTTTTGGTTATAGAAAGGAAAAAATAGAAAAACAAAGAATTCCAAAAACCACAATAAACTAAGCAATATTATGTCTCAAAATATTAGAGGCACATTTATCAAGGGTCGAATTTTAAATTCATTCAAGTTTTTTTTTAACTCACATGAATTCGATTGTACTCGAAATTCGAACATTTATTAATAAAATCGAATATGTGAATTGAATTCAACCAAACTCGATTCGAGCTGATCTCCAGATCGATCCCTGGACTTCTCCCATTGACTTATACAGTAAATCGGCAGGTTTTAGGTGGTGAATAGTCGAATTTGAATTCTTAAAGGGCAGGAGTATGATAAATTTCAAAAATCGATTATGAATTTTTTTTAGAAAACTCAAATTGAGTTTGGATACTTAGTTGGATACCTAGTTGAATTTGACAGTTTTGACCATAAAAATTAGAATTTTTAATTTGACCCTTAATAAATCTGTCCCTTAATGGCTGAAAACGGGCCTGATCCGCTATGTTTTTTGCACAATATGCCCTGCTCGGCACCCTATAAAATTGCTGTAGGCCTTTGAAGCCTTGGCGGCACTGTATTCATGGTGGGCAGTCAGGGAAAGCGTTTAAATGGCCCTCATCCTAATTTGCATGTCACTCAATTCAAGTGGTAAGGACAGGGCTGGTTTGTGCCCATTTACAAACATATACATGGCAAGGCAAATGTTGTCCATCTCACCGCTGCAGAACTACACCTGTCAGCAGCCTGGATTTGTAGCTCTGCCACACACAGAGGGGCAAAGGCTAGGCTGGCCCTTTGCAGACCCACTTGCAATTACATGAATTTACTAATCATTGTAAATTGAATCAGGAGTCTACTGTCCCTAAATCAGGTTGGTTAGGGAGAGTCCTTTCTGGCTATAATGGAAAGGTCTAGGCCAGCTCTGTTGCTGCAGTTATAAGAACTGTGTTAATTCTGTGTCCATCTTAAAAAAAGGTAAATTATATGTTTAGCTATAGGTAAGGAAGTATAGTTTTTTTTGTAGTACGTTCACAAAGCACTATGGTTGCTTGCATTATACTGTGCGTGAAAGCTGCCATTCTACTTGTCTCTGTTGGGGCACAGATCACAGCAATAGCAACTGTTCAGTTGTTTTCTGTGGTTGATTTCCTTGCTTACCTTGGGATGTTCTGAGACACACTAAAAGATATCCTCATACATATACTTCATTTCCATTCACATAAGAACTCCAAGAGCATGTGTAAACACCCTGACAGTACTTAGAAAAGTGCAAATCACTTAAGGCAGCAATATTAAACTAGTGGCTTAATACTGCAGCTGTTGATAACTACATCCCCCAGCATTCTCAGCTGGCGAGAGCACAGGGGTGATATCCGTGACTATAGGCTTTTAATCTTTAGCCAGAAGCCTCCTAGTCAGGACATTTGAATTCCATTTATTTTGCAGAGTGATTGTTCAACCACTTTAATAAAAAAATATTTTTTAAACAGCCTATATGGCAGAGCTGTGATTATCAATAAGCTTCCTGTAGTAAAGAGATGGCAATGGCAGTCTACGATGCCTTCGACATGCCCTAGCTAGACAAGCTCTGGTAGAAAGCCAGCTTTACCCTCTCTATATGGTAACAGAGCCTGACAGCAGCTGCGAGCTTGAGATCCATGCAGTCCTGTACCACAGGCAGAGTGAGGAGGAGCAGTGCCTTCCCATCGATTTCCTGTTAGGAGGAGGAAACAGTGAAAAGACAAGAACAGGAACATGGAAGTCATGTTTTTGGATTCCTAAGAGAGTACACACTTTTTACTATATGTATGAACTGCAAATATGGAGCCAAAGCAAGGGCTCACTGCACCTCTAGACTCCTCTGCACAGCTAGGCACTGAGATTCAAAACAGGCCCTGGCATTTCAAGTACACAGAGGCCCAAACAGCCCCAGTAAATAGCGATGGTCTATTGCATTTCATATCAGCCCCTCTGTCAATTGCCAAAATTCACAGTTTGCCAATCCAAGTCTGCCCCGGTGTCATCTTTACTTTACCAGTAGGAGCAAGTATTATGCCAAGTAGTATGTGATCGAGCACCAGACCTTAGCAAAGCAGTATAAGAGCAGTTAAAACCCAGTCCAGGACAGCAGTACTAGCAGCTGCAATGGGTTCCAAAAATAACATGATATGGTGGGGGCTCCAAATGATATGCAATAATTATGCATGGTTTTTGTAAAATACAGAACAGCAATGCTAATTGCATAAGCAGTTCATTTACTTGCTTAAATGCTTAATGCCTAGTCCTGGGCAAAGCCTACGTCTGGCAAGGACGTTGCATCCCCCTAGTCAGAGGCTACAGAAAGTGGCACATTTCCATAATTCAGTGCATCCATCAATCTAAACCTGGCCAGCAGATTTAAGCTGCTCCTTCAGGGTATGGGCCCTCCCCACTGCCACCCTGACAGACTGAAATCTCAGCAAACAAGCATAACTTAAAGGAGAATTCAACCGTTAAAGGGGAAGGAAACCTAGTCGGCGCAAACCCAAGTTTGTTGCCCACCCTCCCTCCTCCCCCCTGGCCTACCCCTCCCGCTAGGCAAATGCCCCTAACTTGTTTCTTACCCTTCTGCGCAGGTCCAGTCCAGGGAGTTCACAGACGACATCTTCTTCCACGCGATCTTCTTCCTGCTTTGAACGGCGCATGCGCAGTAGGATAATTTCGCCGGTTCGATCTACTGCGCATGTGCGTGACTTTTGGCGCATGCGCAGTAGATCCGTACCGGCGAAATGATCCTACTGCGCATGCGCCAAAACGCCGTTCACAGCAGGAAGAAGATCGCGTGGAAGAAGATGTCGTCTGTGAACTCCCTGGACTGGACCTGCGCAGAAGGGTAAGTAACAAGTTAGGGGCATTTGCCCAGCGGGAGGGGTAGGCCAGGGGGGAGGAGGGAGGGTGGGCAACAAACGGGTGGGGGGGTGAGAGGTTTGCGCCAACTAGGTTTCCTTCCCCTTTAACTAAAAAACCCTACCCCCCTACCCTACATAGACCCGCCCTTCGCAGGGGGGAGGGCAAATGCTGAAATCTGCCTCTTTATGATGATCATTCTGACTCTTCCACTGCATCTGTGGTCAGAAACACTCACTGATGCATTTCAGTAAACACCTCATAGGCGGGTGCACTGGGAGGGATCAAGTCTATGAAGAGGAAAATGTAAGTGTTTTTCCATCTAACTACCAAGGTAGAAGCCCCACTTACCAGAGCCCAATTATTTTTTTAACATATTCGTTTAACATCCACTGCTAATTATTGGATTGTTATTATAGCAACATTATTATGGTATACCTGTTCCTGAAAGTGCTTTGTTAAGTTAGCACAATCTGTGGATTTGATGTACTGGATAACATCATTGACTGTCCAATCCAAAGGACTACTGTCCAGGATGAGAGGTTCTCTCAGCTCTATCCGAATGTCCTGCGGGATGAAGAGTAAAGCTTACATATGTACCTTCTCTAATAGAAATAAATACAGAATGGTTAAAGAGGCATTTTCAGCCACATATATATACATATATAATAAAAAGATGTTCAATGAGTTAAGACCACCTTTCAGCTGAATATTTGGTTATATTAAGCTGTGATACCCTAAATGTATTGTTCACATGACAAACTTAAAGGAGAAGCAAACCCTAAAGTTAAAAAACCCCTACCCTACATAGACCCCCCAGCCTAGCTGCTACCCCGGGCAAATGTCCCTAACTCTTTACTTACCCCTCGGGCAGATTCTGTCCAGCGGAATTCACGGATGCCATCTTCTTCTCTATGATAATCTTCGGGAAGTGCCGTATCGGCGTATGCGCAGTTGGAGCACTTTTCAGTTTCGCAACAACTTCGCATGTGCCGAAACTAACAGAAATTGCAGAAGCCCCGGGAGAAGACCCAAAGATTACTGGAGCAGCTGTAGATGGCGCCTGTAAACTAGCAGCTAGGCTGGGGGTGAGGAAGGAGGGGGTCCATATAGGGTAGGGGTAGGTTTTTTTTAACTTTAGGGTTTGCTTCTCCTTGAAAAAAAGACTAGCTGGTTTATCTAAATCAGTGTTCCCCTACCAGTGTCTTGTGAGGAACATGTTGCTCTCCAAACTCTTGGATGTTGCTCCCAGTGGCCTCAAAGCAGGTGCTTATTTTTGAATTTTTGGTTGCATAAAAACCAAGTGCACTGCCAAACAAAGCCTCCTGTAGGCTGCCAATCCACATAGGGGTTATCAAATAGCCAATCACAGCCCTTATTTGGCACCTCGTGAAAGTATTTTCATGCTTGTGTTTTTACATTTAAATGTGGCTTGCGATTAAAAAAAGGTTGGGGGCCCCTGGTCTACATAACAGTTTTCCCCTTAGCTCATAATTATTGCTTTGTATTGGACAAAAGAAATATAGGACATGAATGTTTTTTAATTAAATGTTTTGGTAGAAAGCAAACCTAATGTGGTTCACAGGGAACCCATTTTTCTAAAGTTCTACCTCTGAAATATCCTTGTCCCTATAAAAAAAAAAACTGTTCCATTGCTGCATTACTCTATTACCAGTTCTTGCCATTGCATTATGATTTGGTCTTTCTTCCTCCTGTCTAGATCTGTATTATATTCCAGTTCACCAAATTGCCTCTATTAATGTTTTGTTACCATAAAATAAAGGAAACCAATGTGACCAGTAGCTTTTACTCGGGTCGTACCTTTGTCATGTTTAGTTTCTCACTGTCTGAGAACAAATGGGTTTTTTTCTTCTCAGTGTTTAGTGAGCGTTCACTCCGAGTAGGAGATGTGGAGGAGGAGCCCTTCCCTGAGATTTCCGACCCTTCCTGTTGTTCCTGGATGCTCCCTTCACTGGGAGAATATTCTTCACCCTCGTCTTCCTCTTCATCACTCCCCTGAATAACACGATAATTATTACACAGAACATTGCTAGTAAAACTATACACTTCCACACATTTATCTTACTTTGTAGCATATCCACACATGCGTCTCTCAACAGATATTTCCTAATCTTTTTCATAACACTGGAACCTTTTACTTTTAGTCTTTAGGGCAGAGACACACACGCAGATTCGGGGAGATTAGTCGCCCAGCGACAAATATCCTCTTCTTCGGGGTGACTAATCTCTCTGAACTGCCTCCCACCAGCTAGAAAATAAATCGCCGGTGGGATGGCAATCAGTGCACTTTGTTTTCCGAAGTCGCCCAAAGTTGCCTCACAAGTAAACTTTGGGCGACTTCCGAAAAAAAGCGCTCCAAGTTCCATCCTGCCAGGGCAATTTAGATTCTAGCCAGCGGGAGGCAGTTCGGGGACATTAGTCGCCCGAAGAAGAGGCGATTTATTGCCGGGCGATTAAATCTCCCCAAATCTGAGCGTGTGTCTCTGCCCTTAAAGGGACAATGACAGCCAAAAGATAATTGTATTAATACTGGAAACCCACTTTACTGTGCAATAAAGTATGAAAGTATTATTAAATATGCTGAAAATATATTATTTATAACCCTCAATGGGTCCTATTGAAGCCCCACCTGCGGGCTCCCTACAGGTGTGTTATCCACTGAAGTTGACATGCGCTTCTTTTTGTGAACAAAGAAATTTTTCCTCCTTCTCCTTTTCTTAGCTGGTTTTTTCAGGGCAGCTTCAATGCTTCTCAGAATCCCTGTAGGATTGGTGAGGTTCTTTCCGCGTCTCTTCCCATAATAATGAGCTATGAATAACACATACAGAAAGGGGCTGTTATAGATCAGTACAACTGGGTGGCTTAAATTACAAACACTGTGCCATATACAGATGGTCAAAATCTGACCAGTCCAGTTAACTGTTTTGTCACTGAAAGGCTAAAGATGTTTATTTGCCCAAAAAGGATTATTGGGGCTCAGTCTTAAAGGAGAAGGAAACCTAGTCAGCGTAAAAACCCTCCCCCCCTCCCGTGTGTTGCCCACCCTCCTCCCCCCTGGCCTACCTGTCCCGCTGGGCAAATGCCCCTAACTTGTTACTTACCCTTCTGCGCAGGTCCAGTCTACGGAGTTCACAGGCACCATCTTCTTCCACGCAATCTTCTTCCTGCTTTGACCGGCGCATGCGCAGTAGGAGCATTTCACTGGTACGATCTACTGCGCATGCACCAAAAGTCACGAATCGGAAAACTTTGTGACTTTTGGCGCATGCGCAGTAGATCCGTACCGGCGAAATGCTCCTATTGCGCATGCGCCAAAACGCCGGTCAAAGCAGGAAGAAGATTGCATGGAAGAAGATGGTGCCTGTGAACTCCGTAGACTGGACCTGCGCAGAAGGGTAAATAACAAGTTAGGGGCATTTGCCAGCGGGACAGGTAGGCCAGGGGGAGGAGGGAGGGTGGGCAACACACGGGAGGGGGGGAGGGTTTTTGCGCCGACTAGGTTTCCTTTTCCTTTAAGCATGTTTGCATTTTGCAACCCGTTAATAAAAAAAAACACATTGCTTTACCTCCATGTCTGGACATAGATTTAAAATAAGCCCCGGCATTTCAAGCACAACATGGTGCAAACAGTTCCACAAAGGGATTGTGTCATGATTTTTATGGTGTAGTTTTTATTTCTAAATGACACTGTTTACACTGCAAATAATTCACTCTACCAGTAAAATTTCATTCCTAACCCAATAAGGTTATCTTTTATTGTTGTAATATTGGTGTAGACAGTCATCTCAGGTCATTTTGCCTGGTCATGTGCTTTCAAAAAGAGCCAGTGCTGCACTGTGGAACTGTTTTCTGACAGGCTATTGTTTCTCCTACTCAATGTAACTGAAGGAGTCCAAGTGGGATATGAATTTTTACTATTGAGTGCTGTTCTTACATCTACCCGGTACCTTCCGACTGTTCTGCCGATGGGCTGTTGGAGGGAGGGGAAGGGTGATATCACTCAAACTTGCAGTGCAGCAATAAAGAGTTATATAAGTTTATCAGAGTACAAGTCACATGACTTGGGGGCACCTGGGAAACAGACAATATGTCTAGCCCCATAGATCAGATTTCAAAATTAAATATAAAAAAATCTGTTTGCTCTTTTGGAAAACGGATTTCAGTTTCAGAAGTCTGCTGGAGCAGCACTATTAACCGATGCATTAAAAAAAAAAGAAAAAACATGTTTTCCCATGACAATATCCCTTTGAACACTGGTATATGACAGCTCACAGCAGTCAATGTGGCATTTTGCCAGAGGATCCATATTACCAGTTTGGGTCTGCTTGCTACCATAACTAAACTTTTCCCCGACTTCATAATGTGACAGTGATTTCTGATTTAATATTAGTGGGTGCAACATCCCATGGTATGCACACACATATAAATGGTAACCTTGCATGAATATTACTTACTATACTTGGTCTTTGTTAAAACAGAGCAGTTTTCTGAACACTGGTCCAGCACCATTAAAGGTCCAAATAGATTAGGGCAGCATTCCAGTCTGAGGCAGGTTTTCCGGCAGAACTCAGGCACTTGGTCTGATGTTCTCACAAGCTCCACTGTGGATCTGTAAGTCTTCCCTTTATACCTGAAACAAACCATAGCAATACAGTATGAAACTGATCTTGGAGACTAAGTGTGACCCTAGCTGCACACTCTATGCATTTCTGTTCTAAAGGATTTTCATACCACAGGGCTCAACGTTTTTACAGATGGAGTGGGCAATGCCCTCACATTGGTTTCCATCACAGCAGGTCACTGTTATAATTAAAAAGCCAACAGTACCACAAATGGCAGTCCTCATTCTATCCATTTATACCTAACTCCAACCATCACTGCAGTGACGTATTAACTCCCGTAATTTGGGGACAGACTTTTGAATTTCAAAAATGTAGTTCAGTTTATTTGCAGTTCCTCATATTAACTGTGAAAGTATTTTGTGGTCACAGCCTCATTGCACCCCCGGCTAATGGTTTTAAAAATTAGTGGTGAGCACAACTTTTCCTTGTTTGTTAAAGTCAGGAAACCTTTTAACAAAGTCTTATTTAACAAACCAGATCAGTCGTTATAGGTATTCGGCAACCAATAAACTGCCTAAAAAGTGAGAACGAGCACTGCGGTTAATTGAATGCAAAGCTGTTCTTTGGGCACTTTCCAAAATCCACTCATATGGCCACTCGTAACAGAAGCACACCTATATAATTCTGTTGTGAAAAAAAAACAATAGGCAAAAACCTCTTTATTATTTATTATTTCCACTCTGAAGTATATTAAACAATTTGTGAATTCACTTTAATCTTCTTCTTTCTCTACAATCACCACCTTCTTTACCAGTTCCTAGCTAGTAGTGATGGGGGAATAAATTGCCAGGCATGGATTAGTCATGAATTTCCACGTTGCGGCGTTGGCGAAAAATCCTCTGCAACAAAAAAAATTGTTGCGCGCATAAAAATTGCCGTGCGTCAAAATTATTCGGCCGCCCATTGACTAATGCATTTGGACAAAATAGTCGTGCGTATAAAAATTTTATATAATATAATTAGAAATGAAACAACCACCAATTACAAAGTTAAGTTACAAAATTGTGCCTGTCTAAAGGTGAAGTGGTAAGCAATTGCTCAATTGTGTTTGTCTCTCTATTCTGTTAAACTTTAAGGTTATGCAAATAAAAACTAAAATCTTTCAACAGAATGTCTGCTGTTGCCTTGTTACTTCCTTAACTGTCCATTGACCTTACTCAGAGCCAGCGTAGGTGGTGAAGCAGTTCTTCATGATGAAGTGAGTTTAGGGAATGCCCTGCTAGGTGCTATTGTGATGGAAGATTATATTAATGCTTTAAGAGGGGCTTGGATGACTTCTTGAACAATCATAATATCCAAGGCTCTTGGGATCTTAACATCTACAATTCGCTAGTATAGATATTGGTATACAGGTATGGACCCTGTTATTCAGAATGCTCGGGAACTGGTGCTTTGCGGATAACGGAACTTTCAGTTATTCATGTGTAAATCACGTGTTATATTATGCTCATTTTTTAAAAAGAACATTTTATTTCCTGCTCATTTATGTGTCAACGGTTATGTGAGATTTAGAAGAAAAAGCAATAAAAAAAATATAAGAAAAAAAATCACTAATTTAAAAAGAAAAAATAGTATGGTATTTCTGAAAGGATTGCCAGATTCCTGTTCTTTCCTGCAATTATTAATGGATCAGGCCCTAAGTATTGGCCTTCCAGGACAATCTAAATCTAGGGGCCAATATACAGACAATATATTTGATGGGAGCAAGAAGATGGCTTACTTTGCTTTGATAGTTTCCGTGTGCTGCGGCCATGAAGAATCTTCCTGCAGTTCCAGTTCCCGCAACACTCGGCTGGGTTTATAAGCAGCGTTTATGAGCAAAGACAGGACCTGTCACCAGAAGAAAGACATGGGTATAGAGAATGGAAAAATCTGCCAGTGCATGTCAGATAAAGTGAAAAAAAAAGAGAAAAACTTTGTGAAGTTAGTAGAATTAACCCATTTTTTTCCTCGGGGTATACCTAGAAGGTTAATGGAAATGTATTGCTACAGGTAACAGTGATTTGCATGGATCCTCTTAGCTAGAAGGAATAGCTTAGCTGTCATGTACAGGCATTTTCTTTGAACAGCTTCTGTACATAAACAGCTTGTACTCTGAAGAGAAAACCAACAAACCTGAATGGAAGATAATAGATTGCAAGGCTCAACTGCCCCCAGATTCTGCTGCTGCTTCAACTGCCTACAACTACCTCAGCTAAAGTAAACAATAGAGCTGTGCTGTTCAAACATTTAAATTCAAAGTTCAGAAGTCCTAATACTTTGCTGTCTATTAAAGGGAACTAAATGGAGTTGTACTGGCCCACCAGGAAAATTCCCTCAGTGGGCCCAGGTTTCAATTGGCCCTCCGGCTGATCCAACTATTTGACCATGCCTGGCTAGCCCATGGCTAGTCCCCATTTCTATATGAGGAGGAAAAATAGAAGGAAAGACAAATGAGAGTATGTAAGTTGTTGTTTACGGATTTCCGGTGGGCCCCTATCACACACGTCCAACACTGACTAAATGTATATAAACATTTTTTTAAAAGCATAGATACAAAAAATAAAATAAGAAACCTGTCACTATAAAATAACATGGTATGAAAACTGTACCTCTTTTAATACCAAAACACAACTGCCAGGCCCAACAGATTTGGGCAATTCTGCTATTCTTCCCTTGTTCAGATACGGTCCCGAAAAACATCTGTGGTTGAAGTATATCTTTGGGCAGAGGTACTTCCCGTTGGAGTCTGAGTGGCAGGGAGAGCAAAGTAAGGATACCGATATAAACCATTCAACTGCAAGTTCCCAGAGCACCCACTTTTGTTTTGTGTTTTTTAACTTTGACAGTTATCCGGCTGGACAGGTAAGCTTACAAACCTGACTTGACATGTGCTGCTCATGTGCAAACACAGCCAAATTATTATTATTCTCTTTCCTTCCTGTTACAAAGGCAGGGCACTTAAAATTGAGAAACTCGCCTCAGGCAGCAGCAGCCCTCAGGTTACCAGAGGTGGCAAAAAGCCCAAACTCTGACTTTTAAATTGGAATTTCTGCTCTTCCAGTGCAGAGTGCATTTGCGCTTTCTACAATAGTGATTGGGCCCCTCCCCCCTTGACCCCTAGATGTGTACCCTAGATATCCGAAAGTGTTACCCCAGAGAATAATGAATCACTCTCTCCCCTTGAACCTACTGTCCTATTTAAACAAGACTGAATGAAGTGTAAATATAGTCCATATCATTGTTTATATATATATTGCATGTTTATAACTTTAGTAAGAATATTTTTAGCAAACAAGTCAGATCAGCTACAAACTCTTTTATGCAATGGTTGCTTGGAAAGGGGTAATCCACATTTCCAAGCAGGTAGGGCCCAATTTTTGGATATTTGGCCCCTTCCTCTGAGCTTCTTAACCTCACAAAAGCGGCCTGTTCCATTGCCCCAAGGATGAATTTGTTTCTATTTACTTTCCATTTTACCATTTGTTACATGAAAGATCGATGGCTACATTAATCAGTAAAGACCTTTGAAGGCGTATTTCCTTTAAATTAGCTTTTGTTTTTTTTTTAATTACTTCACTTTTTATTCAGCAGCTCTCCAGGTTGAGATTTCAGCAGTTATCCGATTGCTAAGGTCCAGATTATCCTAGTTACTAAGCAGTGGTTTAAATATGAGACTGGAATATGAATAGGAGAGAGACTGAATGCAAAGAAAGTAAATAAGAATTAAACATTATAATAACTCTGCATCATAAAGTTGGATGCTGGGGTCCGTTACCCCATTTAAAAGCAGGAAAGTGGCAAATGAAGAAGGCAAATAATTTAATAACATTTAAAAAAAGGGATATTAATAAAAAAATTAAGTTGGCGTTAATTCCTGAATCCAATCGGCAAAAAAACGTGAATGCAAAAATACAAGCAAGAATTTTCTGAAACTTTGAAAAGTTGGTATTAATTAAAGGGAAAAATTAGAGTACTTGTGTACTTGTGTTATATGAGATAATTACTAATACAGATAAGATAATTGCATGGATTCACTTTCAAAATTGGCTTTTATCATCAAATTTAAAGATACTCTGAAATACAGTATAGTTATAGGATCTGTTATCTAGAATCCTTGGGACTTTCGAAGTTCACTAAAAACATTTAAATATTAAATAAACCCAATGGGATTGTTTGCCACCATTATGGATTTGTGCAATGTAGTTACCATTAAGAACAAGGTACTGTCTTATTATTACAGAAATCATAATGATTTTCTATGAGAGATGGCCTTCTGGTAATTCAGAGCTTTCTGGATAACGAGTTGCCAGATATGAGATTCAATACCAAATAGAAGTTCGCTTACTAAATTTGCAGGGTGCAGGCTCAGTCGTGCTTAGACCATTCACATTCTTGGAGGCTTGGATTCTACAAAAGAAGATGTATTCATGTTGTCACCAAATAAAGCTAAACATTAGGGTTAACATTTTCAAGACGAACATGCACGGCTGGCAGCAGATCAGTTAAAAACAGATAACGTGGATAATGGAGAAAGGCTTTCAACGTTCCATCTATGCATTTACATAAAGCTGAGCACAGGTTACCAAATGGGTTATCCAGTTGTAGCAGCAGTGTATCAGTTTTTGATGGGTGTCCTGCAGATTTGGCATATATCGTAAAGCTTATATAGTGTTTGAAACAGTATATAAAGTACTTACTGATTTTCATGCTGACTGGCAACTGTTTTCTTAGGTTGATTTACTAGAGGATTTAAAGGGAGAAAGTCATTTACATTATAGGAACAGCCCTAATGTGAGCCATACTTATTAATAATGCACTAATTTATATCTGCTTGGCAGCTATGTTTATGTTACATCATGAAGAGTACACACACAAATCTGTATAAGAAAAGGAAATATCCCTTTTGCCAATATTGAAATTCCTTCTACTTTTAATGGGCGTATGGTAGGGTAGAACTAACAGGAAACCTATGCCCCTGAAGCCTGAACAGTGTAGGTCTCTATAAAAATATATTGCATAAAACAGCTCATACGTAAAACCCTGCTTCATGCAAATATACAATTTTTAATAATATACTTTTTTAGTAGTATGTGCTATTGGGTATGCCATTGAAAAAAAATAATGGCCTTCCCCTGGGATCCTGGGTTTCACGGTGCACACAAACAAACCATAGTTCTGTCTTTTGGTTCCACATTTCTTCCTGTTACAATTAGAGCTGCAGTATTTCTGGTCAGGTGATCTCTGAGGGAGCACAGAGACTATTACAAATGGTGGTTCAAGGCAAAAGATGTAAAAGGGCAATATTTATTTAAATATATATCAGTTTGGTAAGATTCTTTAATATGCCACTTAATTTGATATAAGCTATCTGTTGCTTAAGTATTCATTTTGGGGGTATAGTTTTCCTTTAATGTTATGAAAGGGACAATGCCATAAAAAACTTTAAGAATACATAATACAGGTTCCAGTATTGTACCTATACAGCAGAACTGGCCTGATCTATGATTCTTTAGTAATGTTATAATACACACAATAAATATTCCCAACTGAAAATGTGGGAGTAATATAATATTATCTGTAAAATTTGCTTCAGGACTTGAAAACCAAAGCTACCAATCAGCAGATAGTATTTAGTGGTTGCTATGGGTTACTAGACCTAAGGAAACTGTGCAGTTTTGAGGGGACTGTATTATAATAACTCAATGGCCTTAGATTCTTAGGTTACAGAAAACATATAACTGGTGGAAAACACGGTTGTAAAGGAGCATGAATACAATAATTCTTAGAATTCTGAGAAAGCACTATCCGATGAAAGGTTCAAAAGTTATACTCTCCTTTATATACTAAACATGAATATAAATAAAGATCCCACCTTTAGATCGAGGTGGGGCACAAAGAAGGTGTCCGTTGGTCTCACACCACCCCATTGGAAAGATGTTCATGGATTCCACATGCACAATGCATTCTGGAATTGGCATCTTAGAGCCTGATGGAAAAGGAGGGGTAAAATGAACACAAATCAAGTATGAATCATTATATATATGCAATATATCAGGTAAAGACACAACCCCTAGTTTGTGGGGTAAAAAGACAAAGACGTATAGTAAAAGTAATTTATGAATACCATGAGTGGTTGCTCTAAATTGGACACAAACGTTGGGTATGTAATTGCCATTTATTAAAGTTACTTGTGTCAACACACAGTCCTGGCACTTTTACATAGTTGAACTAAGTACCATTAAGTCCACTCAGCCTATTCTGCTGAAAAGTCCATCTAACTGAGCCTGGGGAACCTTGTAGCTACTACTGTCATGGTTCCCAAAGTACAGTAGAACTGCTCCAAAAGAATCAAAAGTTAATGCTGTTTTAAAGGAGAACCAAACCCTAAATATGACTTAAAATGCCATATTTTATCTACTGAACTTATTGAACTAGCCTTAAGTGTCAGCTTCTCAATAGCAGCAATGATCCAGGACTTCAAACTTGTCACAGGGGGTCACCATCTTGGAAAGTGTCTTTGACACTCACAGAGCCCACTGAGCAGCTGTTGAGAAGCTAAGCTTAGGGGTCATTGCAAATTATCAAGCAGAAAATGAGGTTGGCCTGTGATATAAGCTGATGCTACAGGGCTGATTATTAAATTATGATGCTAGTTGCACTGGTTTCTCAGCTGCCTTGTAGTAATTATCTGTATTAATTACTAATCAGCCTTATATTGTGACATTTCTATTCTATGTGTACTGTATATTGTGAGTGGGTCCCTAAGCTCAGTAAGTGACAGCAGCACAGAGCATGTGCAGTGAATCAGCAGAAAAGAAGATGGGGAGCTACTGGGGCATCTTTGGAGGCACAGATCTTTACTGCTAAAGGGCAAAAGGGCCCAAAACATAATGTACAACATTTCTAGCCTACTTCCTTAGTTAGGCTTTAGTTCTCCTTTAACACCACAATGCAACCCCCACTCTGAAAACACAAGCCACAAGTTGCACCTGATTTTTGAACATTAGGAGTGACTCCCAGGGCAAGCACATTTATGCTGGAATTCTGAATTAAATGCTGCAATGTGGGTAAAAAAAACAGCCGTTTACATCCAAAATTGCACTTTACACACTGCACCACATTTGTAAATGATGCTAAGGTTAAGGGACATAAAAACGTTTGGGGAAAAAACTAGCAGGATAATAACAAAAAGCAATCTTTTCAATAAAATGTATTTAAAAATTATCAAAAAGTCCTGGCCATAAATTTAGATTTTGTTCTTTGCTACAATTTTCCCAAATGTAGCTAAAAACAAAAACACAACCAAAAAAAACTTGAATTGTAATAAATCAGCCACTTTACTTACTAACTTGCCATCTAACATCCACACAGCCTGGGTCAAAATGCATTAAGTTATGGCTATGCAGTTTGCTAAGAAATGTCTGTTAATGGCCATCTGAGCACAGTCACAAGACGCAGGGGCTGATTTACCTCCTGTTTCACCCCAGGATGCTTTAGCTAGGTAATTATAAACTATGCAGAATGGTGAACTTCAATTTGGCAGGTCCTGGCACCTACAGTCCCCTGACACATGTGAAAGAGCACATGTGAATAGGCAAGTCTCTCTCAGTACGAGGGAACAGCCTGAGGGAGAAGAGTAGTGACAGGACTAGTTCCTTGGTATGATTCCAGTGTTCTGATCGTGTTCCTTGACTTTGCCTTTTCACTGATTATCCCAAGTCTGCTGCCTGTCCTGACTTTTACATGTATTTTGACTACCGTATATACTCGAGTATAAGCCGTCCCGAGTATAAGCCGAGGTACCTAATTTTACCTCCAAAAACTGGGAAAACTTATTGACTCGAGTATAAGCCTAGGGTTAGAAATGAAGCAGCTTCTGGTAAGTTTCAATCAAAAAGCCGAGGTAGAGTTTTTCAGCATATTTTGCGGGCTGAAAAACTCGGCTTATACTCTCCTCTGTACTGCGATACTGTTGCTTTTGGCCTTGCCTGTGACCCAGACTGCGTACTTGTTCCTGATTCAGTACTGCTCTTTCTGATTGGTATCAACCCAGCCTGTCCCTTGAACAAGCTCCTTGTTCCCCATCCCTCCTGTAAACATTTGGTTCCCTTGCCTGCCCAGAATTCTCTCATTGGTCTTCTCACATTAAGACCTGGTGGCATCTGAGTAGCAGAGGGCGGCGGTTATAGGCAGAAGTGTGAGCTGAGCCAGGGACCTTGGGGTTTGCTCTGGGTTTGGGATACCACACGTTACAGGATACACAGGGCTGCTATTACGTTTTTGTAATACAGTACAAATAGAACATGCCTTTTTAATACTTTTTTTTCCTAAGTCATCCTTCCCTACTCTTAGGAAATTTTGCCACACACTTCCAAGGGTAGAAGGGAAGAGAAGCAATGTACCTTCCAACTGCAGCCTTATATAAGGGCCCATGACCTGGGTGACTGTAGCTATGCAGATATCCTCTTGCTGCAAAGGGTTGACAGCCTCTAGCTTCATTCGTTCCTGGAAGACATGATCACTCTGTGGCTGTGGCTAAAAAGCAGAGAACATGTGAAGGTAGAAGAGAGAATGAATGAGTAAATGATTACAATAAAAGGCCTGTACTAAACCACACTCCCAACAATTTCTCTTTCCCAGATCCTTCTTTATATATCTTTTTTGCACTGCTGTACAGAATACAGTGCCCTACACTAAAGGTTTTTATACAGAAGGACAGGATTAAGGTCCTACTGGCAGAGATGTTACATTATATTTTGGTGCTTCTATACCAGCCCAAGGCAACCACAGCCTTTCAGCAGTAAAGATCAGTGACTCCAAATATGCCCCAGTAGCTCCCCATCTTCTTTTCTCCTGATTCACTGCCCATGCTCTTTGCTGATGTCACTTACTGAGCTTAGGCATCAAAGCACAATATACCGAATATATTCAATATTAATGGCACAATATAAGGCTGATTAGTAAACAATTTAGATTATTGGTACGTGACAGATTAAAAATCAGCACAACTAACATTAGATTTTAATAATCAGACCTGCAGCATCAGCTTATATAAGAGACAAAAACTATTTTCTGTTTGTTGATTTGTGACAACCCCTAAACTTAGTTTCTCACATCTGCTCAAAGCACACTGAGCATGTGCAGTGTCACAGACACTCCTAACAAAATCCAAGATGGTAAACTCCAGTGACAGCTTTGAAGGCTTGGATCATCACTACTATAGAAATGCCAAACCATTAGGCTGGTTCAATAAGATCTGTATATAAAATATTGCATTTTCAGCCAGGGCTGTATATAAATATGGCATTAGGGTTTAGTAGAAGATCATACTGTGTGTCAGCGATAAAACACACCTCACTGTCTAACAAAAGCAGCTCTGTAACTTGTCTGTAAGCTTGTTGTAAATGTTAATTTGTACATCCTTTAAGAGACACCATAACTTTTTATTTTACCTCTAGATTTTCCATGAAAATATTAATAGCTAAATGTACAGTTAATTTCCTTTACCTTTTTTTCTCCATAGCTTCTCATAAGTCTGGTTAACTTAGGTGCTAAACTGCACCAGTGCAACTTTTACAGTATCTCAAATGACTAAAGTGATCAATTGTCAAACAATTAAAGAATTGACTATACATAAAAATCTGTAGTTCATTGCCCTTAAATAGTAACTATGGGCTACTGGGAATTATAAGAACACAACAAGCTCAAGTTGTAACTCACCATAGGAAATTTACTCTCAGGAGCAGCTGAGCCCTCGCACTGAGTCAAATATTTATCCCAATCAAATTCCTCCTCTGAGTACCCTGCAGGAAGAGAAAAGGACAGCAGCCTGTTGTTTACATTAATATCACAGCTCAGCACATTAACTCCCAAAAATAACTATCACAAAATCGAAGGGGAGATTGAATGGTAGTCCCTAAGACACAAAATAAGATTGGTGTAAGTACGAAGTGTAATATAATTACATTCTGAAACAACTGTTTGATATCCTTATTATTTGCATTAGAGATGTCTCCTGTCTGGTACAAGCATAGAAAAAATATTGGACTCAGAATCTCAGCTACAGACCAAGTTTTGCTTTTTAAAGATTGGAAGGGAACTTCTGCATTTTGTACATTTATTAGAACAACCTGAGAAAACGACATTAACTTAAAAGCAGTGGTGTAACTTGTTTGTAGCAACCCACATGACCAGATGGGCTTAGATCCACATTCCACCCACCCTGCACCTCCCTCCTGTCTACAACTTTTCCATCAGTCCCATCCTCACTCCAGAGCATTTTTGAGGTACCAATAGTCCCAGGGCAAATATTTTTTGATGTTTCCAAGAAATTTGTGGCAGTACTGCGCAAGCATCAAGATCCCCTCAAGAGTCATCTTATGTTACGCTGAACCTCACAACCCCTTCATATTGGACACCACAAGAAAATAAATTGTGTATTATTATTTTGTTAAATTGTATTTTTCATTTTATTAAAACAGCCCTGCCTCCCTCCATACTCAGATGCAAGTAAACTAAAACAGTGCATGTAGGAAGTGAGCAGGGCAGGGGGCAACAAGCAGTAGAGGGGGCCTAAAATGTTATTGGTGGGGAGACCAACTTACACCACTGAAGGGAATTTGAATTTCAGATTTATGTTAATGCAAGAAATGTAGACTGGGCCTATTTAGAAAGCAAACCAGTGGTTGAAAGCAAGTTTGCATTTGCAGATTTTGCCAAATTCAACTATTTACTGTACAAATCGTCTTCAAAAAGGTTTCCGTTTGATGCAATTACACTGCAACTTCTACTTTGACATTTTATTGTTTTATTATGTTTTTTCTCCTAGTGCTACAGTCATGGCTACAAAAGAGATAATTTTTTTAGACAACTAGAAATATTACTCATACCAAGCTCACTCTTTGCAAACATACCAGGTGGGGGGCGGAGGGGTACCCCCATCTTCTGACTTGAGCCAACAGGGAAGATTTCAGTGCTATTACAGTGGCACAGCAAGGACCGGCTCGTTTTTGAGTCCAAAGGTCTGAGGTCGTCGAACACAATCAAGAAGTACCGTTCACTGAACACCTGGGGGCAGTGCAGTCAGATTAAACAGTAATACTGCAAGGGGAATAAGCAGATCCTAAACCTGGCAAACAATTTATACATACACTGCTGCATCCAACCCACACTTGCTCACTAACCTGAACAATAACAGACACCAAGAAAGAAAATGATAATATCACAGCACTTAAAGTTACTACCTTAGTGACTGTAGCTGGCATAAAGTATGATGGGCTGGATGGATCCAGGGCCTCTACTTTCATCCCTGCCGAGAACGAATGAACTGGTAACAGAGGCTGTTCCTGTAGAACAACAAAAAATGTATCTATTTGCAGCTCAAAACTTAAGGAAGGCACTAGATTTCATGTCTCATGACTCCAATGCTTAATTTCAAAATATATTTACAAAACAGATCATCTTCCTGAATTTTGGGGGGGGGGGGGATATATGTTTCCAAGGCTTAAAGATAGCAAGTGGGTAATCTCAGTTGCTTCAGTCTATAACCCATTTTGCTTCAGTCTTCTCTTTTCCACCTGTTATATTCCCAGAACTGCAGGCACTGTAGTTACCTATATTTGTCAGTGCACGCAGAAACATTTTTAAATTCTGTAAGGGAACTAACCAGGAAAAACTCAGTTGGTACGCAGTCTCCAGGGTCCATTTCCCACTTGGTCAATATTTCCTTCCACTCCTCTTCACTCCTCAGGTGTGTTATTGCTGAAAGCACAGTAAATGCATTGGTACAGATTGTAATGTTACCACCTGTATGTACTGTGAAAATCTTCATAGTCATAAGGCTTTGTCAAAATTCCACTGCTGGCACCACAACCAATAAGCATTAGCCAAACTGCTTTATAGTGAAGCACGATTGGTAGGATCGTGAGTGAGCACTGCAACTTTAAGTTCTAATGAGCAGGATCCTCTACTTCCTGTATTGATTAGTATTTAAATGTAATTTGTATGTTGAAACTTTATGAATTATAATTATTTATAACAACAACCATTTTGCTTCGCTTCCATTGAGCTGATAGTCATGCTCTCTATTATAGAGTCATTATAATGCTCCCTTATGCTCCGTCAAACTGAATAATGCAGTTGCCATACCTGGAGACCTTCTTAGTAAACTCTTAGGCACAGCTGCATTTCTATGAGATTTAAAGGTCCTGCTCCTTCCCTGACTTATTTCATCCCTTTACCAGGATCACACATTAGATGAAAGTTGAGTGTAGGACTGGCCAGATATGGGATGACTTTGACGTAGTTCGCCAGCTTAAATATATTGCAATATATGGACAAACAATCCCTGTTTTGTTTAAAGGTAAAGGCATTTTTAGTAGTTTAAGACACAAAATGTTTCAATGTCCTTAATATTTTGATAATGGGTTGAGTGCAGACGACCTCTTGTATTTGTCTATAGAAAGCAGATGTACCTTGAGGTGGTTGCATATTATATTCATGCTGAGCTGCCCATCCGACCTGGTGAAGAGATGGATGGAGGTAGAAGAGCCATACACAATCAGGTGCCCCCTCATACTGGAGCTTGAGCCTCCCTCCAATGTTCTCCAGCACCCTAACAGGCCAGGCCACAAGAGAATCCCGACAATGTTGAAGTTCTAGCTTGGACCCAGGGCCAAATACGTCCAAAGGGTCTTTCCCCCGGTGAGGCTGCAAAGAACACAGAATTATAGTAAAAGTTTAAAGGGGTGGTACACCTTCATAATAAAAATTATATATTGCATTCTCTGCACTAAAAACACATTTTTGCAATATTTACTTATAGGGGGTTCAGAAGATACTGAACTATCTATTTTCCTGTTAACGTCGACATAATTTATCGGTTCTTCTCCTTAGCAAATGCAGTTTTGGCACAGCAGGCTTCAAGGGATGATGAGGTTCAATGAATGACAACTCCCCATGAGGCACAGGGACATACACATTAGCACTTGAAGTGACTGTGTCCAAACAGCGTAAACTTTTGATAACTCAACAGCTATCAAGCTGTAACACCCTGCAATACTGCCTTTTGGAATGGCTTTCTTATCCTATATTACTGCTGAATATCTCAAAGAAGGAGTGATTTTTCTAGAGGGTAAAGTGAGCAAGAAGTAGAATTCAAGCCAGAAACAAGACACTTACCCCCTCTAGTAAGTGAGCGGGTGCACTGCTGACTCCAGTTGTATTTTCAGCCAAGCATTCCTCCCAATTTTGCAGCTTCTCTTTTATTCCTGAAACGTTATGTTACAAAAGGACGAGATTTAGAAAGCAAACATTTAAAAAATAGAGGGAAAGCATAGGCATGATTCGTATACCTATGGGATTCTTCTGATAAAGATAATCAAGGGCACTCACAAATAGGACACAATGGTCATTTCCATTGTTCTCCTTTAAAGAGGTGGTTCACCTGTAAATTAACTTTTAGTCTTCATCAGTTATTTTTTATTTTATTATTATTATTTTTTATAGTTCTTGAATTATTTGCCTTTTTCTTCTGATTCTTTCCAACTTTCAAAGGGGATGACTGACCCAATCTAAAATTAAATGCTCTGTAAGATGTTAAACATATATTGTTATTGCTGCTTTTTATTGCTCATCTTTCTATTCATATTACAGTCTCTTATTCAAATCAGTGCATGGTTGCTGGGGTAATTTGAACCCTAGCTACCAGATTGCTAAGATGCGGATAAAATTAAAAATTGTCTTAAAATATCACTCTCTACTTCATACTAAAAGTAAACTCAAAGGTGAATAACCCATATAAATGAAACAAAATCTCTAATATAAAAGAACAGAGAGATGGAGGTAAAGGTGGCCATACACGGGCCGATAAAAGCTGCCGACAGACAGTCTCGCCCGTGTGTGGGGGCCCCCGACGGGCTTCCCGCGATCCGAACGCCCGTTTGTGAACGCTAGGATCCGGTCGTTGGGTCCAAGGGCCCACGATCGGATCAGCCCGATATTGCCCACCTCAAGGTGGGCATATCGGAGGGAGATCCGCTTGTTTGGCGACATCGCCAAATGAGCGGATCTATCCATGTATGGCCACCTTAAGGCTGTCAGTGGGAGGTAATGCTGCACCAGAATCAATGACTGAGAACATGCAAGTCCCCTACTCGCTCAAGGTGATGCCTGCTCAGAACAGATTTAAAATAAGTGCCCTGAGATAGATAAAATATAATTTAAAGGATTTCCATATACACAAAAGAAAACATGTACAGTAGATATATAAAAGAGCGGATAAGCGTCATTTAAAAATGAATGTTAATGACATTTGCCTGCATCATCCTTTGTGTACGCAAGTCATTCTTGTAATTCATATGAGCATAACAGGGCTGTGATAGTTTGCCTTGAAAAAGGGTAAATATGCAAAGGGTCCACAGACAAAAGGAGCATTCCAAGTCATTAAAAATAGATGTGGCTCAGGGTCAGAACTAGGGGTAAGCAGAAGAGGCACCTGTCAAGGGTGCAATGATTGGGGGGCCTTCTGCCTACCCCATGTCTGTGATTTCTTGTTGCCACTGGCTCTATTCAAATCTGCTTGCTCCCTCTGTGACATCACTATATGTGCGGCCTGATTAGCTTGGCCCACCCCTGATGTTGTTACTGGAAGAGTTGTCTGTGAGGAATATCCAGATTTTAGTAGGTAAAATAGCAGCTATGATTTCTGTCTATAAATCAATCAGCTCTGGGCACACTGATGGTGTTTAGGAATCCTACCCAGGGCCGCCATCAGTGGGGCACATCGGGGACAGTTGCCCCGGGCCTGGCAAAATGTAAGGTGAAAGGGGGACCCGTCGTGCTGCACTCTCAAAAAAAGCCCCTTTAAGAGCGTGCTACAAAGGAAGATGCGGTGTAAAAACCCGAAGCGGTGGTCGATAGAACGACCCAAAGTCGTAGAAAGACCTGAGGCCCGAAAGAAGCCGAATGCTGTAGAACAAAGCCAAAGAATCTGCCATCGCCGAGGACACGGAAGAAGAACCTAAGGTAAGTTCCACTGAACCCCAGTTTTTTTTAATTAAACCCTGGCCACAAATGTTTTTATTGACTTGTAAGGGGGCTGTGCCCACCCATTTTTTTTATTTTTATTTTCTATGGTGCCCCTTTTGTTTTACTTGTAAAGGGGGCCCTGACCACCAATGCTTTGTTTTTTTTTAATTTTTATGGGCCCCTGACCACCAATTGCATTTTTAACTTGTAAGGGGAGGGAGCTTGGCCACTAATGTTTTTTTTTTTTTAACTTGTAGTGGAACCCTGGCCACCAATGGGTTTTATCGTTCATGTTTGGTTTTACTTTAGTTTACATGTTTTACTGTGGTTTGGGGATGTGTGGAGTCTGGGGCAGGGCTGTTGGTGTTGGACGGGGCCCAGAAAATTTTGTACAGAGCCCCGTGATTGCTGATGGCGGCATTGATCCTACCTGGAGGTGTCAGTCAGCCTTGACTGGGTGGGCATAGGGTATGTGTATTACTCAATCTTAAAGGAGAACTATAGCTTAACTAACAAAGCGGGGCAGAAAAAGTGTAGAATATGATTTGGCCTTCTATACCAGCCAAGGCAACCACAACGTTCTTCTTTCTCATCGCGACTATGCAAGTGCATCAGAGCGAAAAGCCAAACTTTAACGATAAAGTTGGCTATTTTGTTCTACTGAGCATGTGTCTGCCCCAGAAAATTGAAGAAAGAAGTAGCCGGGAGAGGATCCCGGGGGTTTCAGGGAAGGATGCACCAAATCCACTATTTTGGATTCGCCCGAACCCCCAAATCCTGAATCCTGGATTTGGTGCATCCCTAGAGGTAAGTAAATACAATCACTTGGGGGTGCCTAACGTTTGACACCCCCAAGTGGGACACAACTTTCCTTCTCCTTTAAAGTTGAATTATGACATGGCGCTAGACATATTATCAAATTCTCAGGTGCCCTCAGCCATGTGACTTGGCCTCTGATAAACTTCCGTCACTTTTTACTGCTGCACTGCAAGCTGGAGTAATATCACCCTCTCCCTCCCCAGCAGTCCATCCTGCAGACCAATGGGAAGGCAACCAGATACCGGCTTCCTGATAAATATAAGAGCAGCACTCCATAGTAAAAATTCACTGCAACTCCTTCAGTTACATTGAGTAGTAGAATCAATAGCCTGCCTGAAAGCAGTTCCATCATGAAGTGCTGGCTCTTTCTGAAAGAACATGACAACGCAAAATTGAGATGGCTGCCTACACACCAACACTACAACTAAAAAAATACACTACTTGGTTTTGGAATGAAATGTTTTATGGTATAGTGAATTATTTGTAGTGTAAACAGTGTAATTGAGAAATAAAAACAACACCATCAAATTATGACAGAATCTCTTTAAGGTACTAGCAATCAGCAAAGGCTTAAAAGACCTACCTTCTGGTGGTCTCAGAGACTTTCCATTCTGCTCGGCCCAGCCAAGAGGATGAAGGTCAGCAGTAACAATATCACACCAAAAATCAGCAGACCGGTCTTCCCCACAGCCAAGATATCTTAGAAGCAGCAGCTTCCCACATGTGGTGATGATGTTGGCAATCCAGTAAACCTGAGATTCTGTTCTGTGAGGGACCTCTAACCTCATTCCTGGAGACAAGCCATTCTTCAGAGATGTGTCAACCTGACCAAAACGGGCAACAACGTATGTAAGCAAAGATTATGCAGAATGAAAAAGGAAACATAGACAATAAGTGGTTCAGGAGCAGAGACTAAAATCTATTTAGGATTCACACATTCGCTCTGATGATACAAGAACAAGATATTGTGCATCAAACTTACATGTTTGAAGAAACTGTGAGGAGCAGCAATGCACCCAGTCTCCTCCAGATATTCTTCCCAGTTAAATTCTGCCTCCTCCAGGCAGAGGTCAGCATCTGGCAATGAAAGAAACAGAAAAATGTACGTGCAAACAGTTATGTATAAGTCGAGACAGATGAACCCCTATACTCCTACATAGACAACCACTAAGCGACAATTTGATTGATTTAGTCAGAAGCCTATAATTTTAACTGGATGATATTCCAATACCTACAACACCTGGATTGAACGTTGTCACACACTGCCTCATGAAAAAGTAACATACCTGTGGTGGGCTGTTCCTGGAGGCTCATTGCAGTAGGATGTCCTAAAGGGGAGCAGTGACTAGTTACAAGGATCTTTTTGAGACCATGCCATCAACGGGGAATCCACAGGTTAAAGTCCTTCAAAGGTAAAATAAATTAATAGTACAATATTATCCAAATTGTGATTAGGCAACTTTCATGCCATTTCAAACAGGTAGACCTATACATAAACTTATTAATTGCCAAAAGGTGACTTTTTTGTAAACTTGATTATTAGCAAAACAAATGCTGCTATCTTTCCAAAAAGTTTTTTTTGTTGCATTTTCTCTTATGCAGAGCCATTGGAGTCCAGAGGGAACACATAGCTGCAAATAGTTACAACATATGTAGTATAGAGACAAAGGATATTTTCAGAAACTTCAGCAGCTCAAGGACTGCAGGTTGGCCACATAATGTGAAATGCAACGTTTCGGGGTCACGCCTCTTTATCAAGGCTGAACCTCTACCTCTGAGCACCAGGTATCTTTACCCTTCATTACGTTAGGGTGTGTGAGAGCCGAATTTGTTGTAGGGGGAGTAACATAAGACACATTACACACTTATTTATTTATTAAAGTCTGAATGGTTAAAACTCAAAAAATCCAAGTTTTTAAACTATAAAATTTTTTGTGGAAAAAAATTGAATTTTTTCGAGATTTATTATACCCCAAGTCTGCAAAAAGTCATAATCTGAAAATAATCCATCTTCAACCTGTCGAGGTCCTGTCCAAGTCAATGGCAGAGGCCCTTTTTGCAATCTTAAGATATTATTGCCTGTGCTGGGTTTTGTATGATAATCCGAACATTTCGGTCTTTTCCACCAATTTCACGAAAAATTCTGACTTTTCGGGTGTCAAATCTGAAAAACTTGGAATTTTTCTCACGGCAATCTGAAAAAGTTGCAGTTTTCGTGTGACAATCCGAAAAAGTCACTGTTTTTGTCAATGTTAACGTTGTTTTTAGTTTATAGGTATTCTATTGTACTAAGTACACTTCCCCAAGCACATTTTAGAGCAGGACTGCCCATACTTTACTAATATGAGGTCTACTTTCAGAAGTGTTGTCCCAAAATTGTTTGGAGAACAACTTTCAGGCTTTTGGCCTTCCCTGGCAGAGGTGATTTCCCTTGGCCTACAAAACGCTCCGTGTGCCAAAAACAGCCAAATTTCTTCCCCAGTCCCAAGACACTAAGGCGGTTATTTGCTAATATCTGATGTTTTCTGATTAATTAATTAATAAAAAAAATCCAACCAAACTAGAATCCACGATTTATTATTAAAAAAAAACACAAAAAACAACATTGACAAAAACAGTGATTTTTTGTATTGTCACATGAAAACTGCAACTGTATCCTAGTCAGAATCAAGTACAAGGTACAGAGAAAAAGGGATTTTTTTTTTAAACTGTGCGATGGCTTTCTTGTAATTCAGGGCTTTCTTGATATTGGATATCTGGATAAGGGATCCCATACCTGTATATCATAACCAGAAGTTATTATTGTGTCTTCTTTGGTTGTTTTTTTACCAATATGGATTCATGCTGCTTAGTTACCAACGTCAAGTAACGGATCCCATACCTGTATAGGTATTCTATTGTACCTAAGTACACTTCCTCAAGCACATTTTTGAGCAGGAGTGCCCATACTTTACTAATGTGGGGTCTACTTTTAGTAATGTTGTTCCATTATGATCTACATCCATAATAACATTCTTAGCATTCTTTTCCATGGAAAATATTACTTAAATACTGATTTATGGGGAAAATGTATTTTGCTATATTTAACAAAACTATTTCTTAAGTAACCTTAACATAATAAATATCTGAATGAAAATCATGAAACAGGAGGGTGATTTAGACAAGCCATTTGTTGACAGTGTCTTGAGATCTACTGATCACCAGCTAAAGGTCTACTGGTAGATCCCAATCTACCTTTTGGGCACCCCTGTTTTAGAGGATCATTTTCAATTTGATGTTTAATCCTGCAAGTGGACATGGATGAGCATAAACTTTTTGATAAAAAATAAAATAATGTATAACATAACGTACATTGATGTTTTAGAGGGCTTCATCAGTTATTTATATAGCACTAGCAATGTACAATAATTTATAAGAGGGGTATTACATAATGTAACAAACAAGGACTACAGAATAAAAAAATTAAAGGAAAAAAAAGCAGTGACATGGCATCAAGTGAGCAAGGTGACAGTAGCCACATAGATGGATTTGCAGCTACCTGTACAATATCAAAGCAAATTTTTAAAATTCCATGTGAAAGCATCAAAGGCTTGTACATCCCTGCATTTGATATGCAGAAGATACACTTCAAACCCTTTCTGCTTTTGATTCCCATGATTGGATGCCATCCTAGCTGCTCGTGTGGCTGTGTGCTGCTTATGCAGCATTCTATATCATTCTAGATTTTGATCATGAACATAGCAATCCATTTCTCTAATCAAGTTAAATTAATTGAGCACCACGTTATATGCAGTGGCATTATGGAAAGCAAAAAAAAATGTTCCACCCATGGATGAGCTGGCATGGATATGATTACCCCTTTATAGAGTGGCTTGTAAAGAAGCATTCAGAGTAGAGTATGGTAGGGTGGAGGTTAACCCAGAAGAAAGGGGGTCCAGGTGCTCAAGCCCCAGACCTTCAGCTCTGGGAGGCAAATGATATTCAAGTTGATAATGAAGAGCTGGCACATACCAGACCACACTCTTTAAATTGATGTAGTTAAAAAGTATTTACTTAAGCAAAAAACATCACAGCAAAGCCTTACACTTTTCGAGCCTTAGGGGCACCTATGACTAAGTGCCCCTAAGGCACAAAACGCTTAAATAAATACTTTTTAACTACATCAATTTAAGGAGCGCGGTCTGGTATGTGCCAGCTCTTCATTATCAACTTGCATCCCCTTTATAGACCCTTACTAGTGGCATAGTGACAAGGTTGTAGAAAAATTTACACATGACGTTCACGGTACTCCTGCACTATTTCTTGAAAGCATGACATTTGTATTTGATATTACCTTTAGTTCTTCTGGTAAGCACTAGCGATTTTTCCTGTGTTTCAAATGTATGAATATGCAAAGAACAGTTTTAAAGGAACTGAACGTTTCAATTTAGGTGTTACTGGTCCTTTAAACGAAGCAAAAAATATACAATTGCTTTGTGCCGACATACATTATGATAATGAAGGGAAAATATAGATCTACATGGGTCAGTTACATGTTTTTAAAAAAATGTGCTATTTACTTTCACTCAACGAAACTATAAAATATTTTTATTAGAAAAATAAAGTATGTGGAATGGTATTGCTGGTTTTTATATGTTTTTCTGGATTAGAGGTTTTGAGTATCTATTTGTCTATCGATATTTTATGAAGATCATTTTTCACATTAACTGAAAGTGAAACATAGCGTGAAAGTGAAACATAGTTCAGCAGATAAAATAAAGGGTGTGGAACTCTTGGAAAGAACTGCATACTCCTCTCGCCCTGAGGACTTTATACATATTTCATTTTCTCTTACAGATGTTACTGCTACTGTTGTTTAGGATATAGTGAATAAAGTACCCCCTTTTGTAAAATATAAGGATATTATAAATTACCGAGGAGTTTCATGACCATATAAAAACACGAGGCCGAAGGCCGAGTGTTTTTATACAGGTCATGGAACTCCGAGGTAACTTCTAATATCCTCATATTTTGCAACTGGGGGTACTTTATTTATTATAATACACAAGTTTCAGTGAGTCATGTGACAGAAATGACATCAGAACTCACCGTTTATAACTGATGACATCAGAACTTACCGTTTATAAGGCTATAATTTACAGGATATTCACGGCTTGTGTGTATTATAAGTATATTATGTGTTGCACTTGCACACTCCTTTCTCCCCACCATATTATGTACCAGTTCTTGCACCCCATGTAGACCCCAAAGAGAAGGGGCTTGAACCCACCATACAGTGACACTTTGAAAGCTTTATACCAAATTGATAGCAAATCTGTGTGCATGTTACCAGTTGATCAGTCTAGGAATTGTTTGGAAAACAATTTTCAGGCTTTTGGTCTTCCATGGCAGAGGTGATTTCCCATGGACAACAAAACACCAGGTTTGCCACAAACAGCAAAATTTATTCCCCAGTCCCAAGCCATTAAAGGGGTTATTTACTAAAATCTGATGTTCTCTGATTCATTAATAAAAAAAAAATCCAACCAAACTAGAATCCACAGCGACTTTTTCAGATTGTCGTACGAATACTGCAACTGTATCCTAGTCAGAATCAAGTACAAGGTACGGTTTTATTTTTATAGAGAAAAGGGATACAGTTTTATTTTTATAGAGCAAAGGGATTTTTTTTTTTTTAAAAAAAAAAATCCCTTTTCTCTATAAAAATAAAACTGTACCTTGTACTTGATTCTGTCTAGGGTACCATTAATCCATATTCCTGGCAAAAAAAGACACTGCACTTTGCAAACTCCACATGCCTTGCTGGTCCATAATATGATTTAGCAATTTGGACCATACTGGGACGATGATGTTACAATCAAAGTCATGTCATAAGCAACCAAATCAGTACATTTAAGAGCCAACATGGGACCTGTCATTTGGCACAAAAGAGTTGACAGCAGCACTCAATCCCATGCAGCTATCTCTACACGCCAATAAAACACTTAGGAGCAAACTTATTAACACTAGACACAACATCCCCGGTGATGTTGTCCATAGCAATCAATAAGACCTTTGTTTTCTAACATGTAGGTGACTGTTCAAATCAGTGATGCTGATTGGTTGCTATGGGCAACATCACAGATGATGTTTGTCTCCACTGTTAATAAATGCACCCTTTAGTACAGGCATTTGTTATAAGGAAATGTCTTACAGACATCCTTATAAAAGGCACGGAATTTCCTGGACCCATTATTTTGGAACCAATGATATGACAAACATGGGTCAAATGGAAAAAATAAATAAAGACAATTTTATTTCAAGTGAAATAGTCGCTTGTCTCTAACTTGTGATTCATGGCAATGTGATAGGAGACAAGATGCCATCAAGTAATATAAATAAACACCCTGTCTAGATTCCTTATAGCAAACCTTATCATCTGCACTTTTGGATTTATCAATATACAGCAGGGTTGGAGCATTGGGGGGTCCATCGGGTTCCAAACTTCTGCCGGCGCACGGCACCACATATCGGGTTTTTTTGGGGGAGCCAGCTGATTGGGGGAGTGGGTCTGGGCTAGTCCTGATATACAGTGAGAGGGTCCTGCTATACAAAACGTCTATGATCACATATAAAGAATTGTTATATATACAGACTAAAGAAAATGGCTTTTGAACAATGCCCCTCTAAGACATATGAAAACACCAATGTTTTAATCAATGAGAAAAAAATTAACATCACAGCGGCTCATTAATTAGCACTGCTGATTTGCAGCTCTGGAGTCTTGAGCTGATTACTACGTGCAAGGAGTTTGTGTGTTCTCCCTTTGTCTGAGGCTTCTGACAATACTGACCTGTGTTACATGAACTTGTCAGGGACCTTATATCATAAAGGACCATGTAATTGAATCAGCTTTATTGGATGATAATAATATCAATTGGTATTTGAATGGGGAAAAAAGGTTTCTTTATAGTCAATGTGGTTAATACTGAGAGACGCACCGTTAGGGTGAAGACACACAGAGCTAATAGTAGCAGCTATTTGTCACGGCTGCAAAATAGGCAATAGTGATAATTGGCTTTGCTAAGACACTACGAGGGGTTATTATTATGAATTATTATTATTAAATGCCAAACTTTTTTTTACTATAAAATCTGAATTTTTAGTGGGAAAAAAAACTCGTAGTTCGAATACAAAAATTCGCCATCTCAAACCTAACAAGATTGTACTATATATATATATATATATATATATAAGTCAATGGGAGAGGTCCCTATCCAATTTGTAATTTTTAATAATAAATAAGCTCCAATCGTGAATTATAGTTTTGTCTGACTTTTTTTTTATTAAAATACTTTGATTTTGATAAATATGCCCCTCATTGTGTTTTGGCAGAGGCAATTTTCAGTATTTTCTATGGCACACTATTTTGTAGCCACAAAAAGTAGCTGCTATTGTAGCTGCAGAGCTAAGGTGCCACATGCTGCTACTTGGGGAGTAGTGATGTGCGGGCCGGCCCAATACCCGCAGGACCCACGGGGTTGAGCTCTTCTTTTGCTCTCCCCCCCGCCACCGTCAAATGCCTGCTTCCAGGTAACATAGTTACATAGTTAAATTGGGTTGAAAAAAGACAAAGTCCATCAAGTTCATGAAAACCCAGCATCCATACACACACCCCTCCCTTTAATCATAGATGCCTATGATTAAGGGATTGAGTCCCGAAACGCATAGGGCTTGAGATCCCTGTGGGGTCTGTAATAAACCTGCTTTATCCTTGAATGGAGTGCCATCATTTTTTTGGTTTGGTATGTGACAAGCGGTGGGGACGCTGCAGACAGAGCACCCAGCTAGAAATACACGGAGCAGCGCAGGAGGGGTAAGCTGGGAGCGGTCTAATTGGTGTATTCGTTGTTTGATAAAAGTAGTCAGACAGATCAGCAGGAGAGCAGGGGGCTAGACTTAGAGAACTGTCAGAAACCTTTAAAAGTCATGAAAAGTCTGCATATTTTTTAATTGATGTATATTGCAAAGTTGCTTGAAATTATGTTTACTTTTCAAAAAGCTTACTTTAAGTTTTTGTGGAGTTCCCTCTTTAAAGGTGAACCACCCCTTTAAAGTAGGTGGGCCAGGCAGCCTTAGACAGCTTAGGTAAGGCTAAAAAGGTAGCGATTAGGGGATGGCATGCAAGGACTAAAGCTTGAATAAAACTCAGTAGGGGAGTGACAATGTATAAATATAATATAGATGGAAGACAACTGATCACATGGAAGAGAGATTAGAAGTTGGTTACAACAGCTGAAGCAGAAAATGAATATGGCTGAAATTATACAGCTGGGAGTTGTAGTGCAACTGGATAGGAAGGCTCTCACTTAGGACATTACTGCTTAACTGTAATAAAGAAAAATCACAGAGTTTGGCATAAAGCAACATCCCTTCTTTCCAATAAAATCACCACTACGCAGGCCTCAGGTTTCTTCATGGCACTCAGTAAATGTGATTCAAGTGTTAATGCATATTTCTGTAAGCCTTTCCTCTGTTAAGGGATATAAGATTATAGTAAGCAACAAATTCATTAGTCAAACGATTGGAAACACAAGAAAACTTACAGCATGGAAAGTTGTGAGGGAGTTGTATGACACACACAGAGCCAGTGCTTGCAGACACACTGCAGCTGAAACAACGTAGCTTGTAGGTGTATCCTTCCCTTCCCAGTCTAACGGACCTTGATAAAAGGCCCCAGACTCTCAGAGCAATAAAGGTATGCAGTTCTACATTCTCCGGTTAGAGTCTCACGTACTGTTAAAGGTTTGGAGGTGGAGTGATAGGGATACGACTATATCATTTTATATGCAATTATTACTTTTCCCCATACTGAAATGATACCTTTATTATGGGACGCATAAGCAAGAAAAGAATGAACCGTTTTCAGTTATAATTTTCAGTACTTTATTATGATTAACGGGAATCTATCATGTCTTGTGACACTAAAAATGTACTGCAAGAGTTAATGCTATTCTAGCCTGCATAACCTGAACAATTTGGCAAAAACCCTGAGATTTCTGACAACCTAGAATTCTCAGGATTATTAGAAATATACAGTACAGGTGGGCCTAGGGATTTCTAAATTTTTTGGGCCAATTTCAGATGATAACATGGGTATAAGCAGGCTGTTTGATGAGAACCACATTAACGAGCCCCCGACGGGGAACTTCAAACCTGCTTGATTGATATCGTTTGGCCGGAGCGATCCGTGGACTGCTACCGCCTGAGGCAGCAACCCCGATGCCACACCCCTCTCCTGCTCCATGCTTAAAAGTTTAGCGTCGGAGCGGGTCAAAAGGGGCTGCATCACTAGCGCAAGAGCGCATACTGCGCTTTCTGCACTAGCAGAGCTGAATTTCCAGTTTCAAAACCAGAAATTCGGCTCTTAAAGTTACAGGAGACGGCTTTTTGCTGGCCTTTAGAAAAAATCTAACAAGGTGTCTGTAGTCAGCCAGAACTGAGCCGGGCAGCAGGGGAAAATTGCCAGGTGATGGGCCTGGGGAAAACACTGAAATGGCAATTTTTCATATATCCACATGAGCTAAAGAAGTTTGATAAAAACTAAATTAACAAAGTTCCCATGACTTTTGGTCAGACCATCTAGCAGGGCAAAACCCCTGTGGCCCTCTCAAGCCAAACCCCAAGTGAACCTGGCAGCTGCTCTCTCTTCTACCTGCCTCTCAATACTGATTGTGCTTTCTATTGTGTCAAGAGGTGGGGGCATCATCTATTACACAGGATATGAAGTGCGCCATGATGGAATTGGGAGTTCCATCATTCTATTTATATCAAAATAAATAAAACATAGTGTATCTTTATATAGCATCAAAATGTTATGCAGCACTTTACAGAGATGGTTTATATATCGATTCATATGCACAGTGCACAGTTATTACAAACAGTGTTGTGAGGAATGAATGCATTAATAGCAGAAATCTGGAATGCACTTCACGATTTGGCTGAATCCCAGTAGAATTTTCAGCCAAACCAAAACATTAAATTCATGTGACTTTAAAGCTATGGACAACTACAGTAAATGTGACTTTTTTTTTTGCTCACAAATTGTAATTTTTCCCCTCAAGTTTGAATATCGACTTTGGTTTCTCATACATGAGATTCCATATTAACCAGAATCTAAAAATTTGGAATTCAGTGCAACCCTAACAGGTACAAGTATGGGACCTATTATACAGAAATGGTCGGGACCTGGGGCTTTCCGGATAATCTTTCTGTAATTTGGATCTTCATACCTTAAGCCTACCACCAAATCATGTAAAACATTAAAAAAAACAGTAGGCTGCTTCCAATAAGGATTAATTATATCTTAGTTTGGATCAAGTATAAGCTACTGTTTTATTATTACAGAGAAAAAGAGAATCATTTTTAAAATCTGGATTATTTGGATTAATGGATGGGAGACGGTCTTGTCGTAATTCAGAGCTTTCTGATACAGGTATGTTATCTGAAAACCTGTTACACAATGATCCAAAGTACAAGGCCATCTCCCAAAGACTCAGTCTTAATCAAATACAGGTATGGGATCCATTATCTGGAAACCCATTATCCAGAAAGCTCAGAATAATGGAAAGGCTGTCTCAGACTCCATTATAATCAAATATTCCAGATTTTCAAATGGATTTAATTTTTCTCTGTAATAATAAAACAGTAGCTTGTACTTGATCCCGACTAAGATATAATTAATCCTTATTGGAAGCAAAACCAGCCTATTGGGTTTATTTAATGTTTACATGATTTTCTAGTAGACTTAAGGTATGAATCCAAATGGATCCAAATTATGGAAAGATCCGTTATGTTGAAACCCCCTCTCAAACATTCTGGATAACAGGTCCCATACCAGTAATAATATTTCCATTTTCTCTGTAATAAGAAAACAGTACCTTGTACTTGATCCAGGCTAAGATATTGGAGGCAAAACAATCCAGTTTTCGGTTTTATTTATTGTTTAAAATTATTTTTAGGAGACTAACTGCACAGGAGATTTTGATCATCTTTTGTTGGTCAGATTTTTCTAACCCACAAAATCTTGTTAAACATCAACAGCACAAGAATTTGTAGGATCAGGCTTGTTGCATTGGATGGCAAATCTTCCATGCAGTTTAAGGGTAATGGCACACGCTTTGGGGAGATTTAGTCGCCCCGAAAAGACTTCCTGCCAGCTAGAATCTAAATCGCCGGTGGGGTGGCACCAAGAGTGCTTTGTTTTCCGAAGTCGCCCAAAGTTTCCTCGTGAGACAACTTCGGAAGTGGCGTAAAAGGCTTTTCAGGGAGATTAATCGCTCAAAGAAGAGGCAATTTGTTGACGGGCGACTGAATCTTCCCCCGAATCTTAGCGCGTGTCCTTACCCTAAGGGTTAAAACCAAAAGGGAGATTTTGTAGGATGGTGTTGGCAAGTCAGATGCAGTTGCATGGGTTAAAATATTATGGGACTGATAAAAATTCTGATGTGTAAACTACATGGAAGATTTGCCATCCAGCATGACATGTCTGTCATTACATGCTGCGTCTTCCTACGACTTTTTCTTCTTGTTGAAATAAATTGAAAGTCGAATATAGATGTTTTTCAATTATTTGCCTTCTTCTGACTCTTTCCAGCTTTCAAATAGGAGTCACTGACCCCATCTTAAAAACAAATGCTCTCTAAGGCTACACTTTTATTGTTATTGCTATTTTTTATTAATCATCTTTTTATTCAGGCCTCTCCTATTCATATTCCAGGCTCTTTCTCTCAAATCAATGCATGGTTGCAAGGGTAATTTGGACCTTGGCGACCAGCTGAAATTAAAAACTAGAGAGCTGCTCAAACCAAAAATTATTCAGTGTCTGGCCTCAGGTAATTACACAGCAAATAGAAATTAAAATGTAAGTTGCACTATTTGCTATCATAGGTGAACCAGTGCAGCTGCCTAGCCTATAGCAACCAATCAGATTTTCAAACTGATTAATTTCAAACTAATTACGAACGGTTGCTATACACAACTGCATCAGGTCTTATAAAATGTGAGGTTTCACTCCTACACCTTTGATTTGAATAAAAAAATACCAACTGAAATTTATTTTAAAAGAAAAAAAAAAAAATCAAATTTTTTTTGCGGGTGAATAAGATTCGAAGTATTTTCAAGAAAAAACTTTGATTTTTCAAAGTCCACCAATTGACTCCAAATAGGTTGTAGGAGGTCCCCCCCATAGGCTAAAACAGCAATTCGGCAGGTTTTAGATGGCGATTGGTCGAAGTCCATTTGAATTTCAATATTCAAATATTCAAATTTTTTTCAAATTTGAATAGAATTTGGACTATTCCATAGTCAAAGCACACAAAAATAGCTCAAAATTCAAATTTTTTTACTTCGAATTTTCAATTCGACCCTTGATAAATCTGACCCTAAGGGAAGTGAATTTTCGAACTTCGAATTTCAAAGTAATTTTTGGGTACTTCGACAATCGAATAGGCAAAAATTCGTTTTGAATTGGAAAATATTTAGAATATTCTACTAATCGAAAATCGAAGTACTGTCTCTTTAAAAAAAACTTTGATTTCGACACTTCGCCACCTTAAACCTGCCGAATTACTGTTTAGCCTATGCGGGACCTCCTAGAACCCATCTGAGGCTTTTGGGAAAGTTTTGAGAAGTCGAAGTTTTGGTTTTTAAAACCCTTCGAATCGTTCGATTTGAAGGATTAAATCGTTCAATATGTACAATTTTACTTTGATCGAAAACGGCAGTTTTCGCTGGAAAAAATACTTTAACTATCGAAGTACTCAAAATCGATGGTCGAATTTCGAAGTTTTTTAACTTCGAAATTCAATCCTTGATAAATATACCCCCTAATGTACATTGCTGCTGGAAGCACTTATCCCATGGCATGTAAACCCAAATATAATGAAAGAAATTTTTTTTTTTTGTTATAAAAATATAATTTTTTTTATACCAGATTCCACAGATTGAGAGGAAACCATGATAGTTATCCTCTGACTCACAGGAACCATTTCCCAGTCCCCTCAGGCTGCCAGAGTCATTCAACCCCTCCCTCTTTTTGTTCTATTTTGAAGTAATGGATTCTGGGACTTGAAGTCCCTGTCTTCCATAGTTGGTGCTGCAAAGAATCTTTGTAAAGCAGACAGACTTCAAGTCCGAGAAACCATCAGTTCACAATGAAACCAGGGAGGAGGGGGTTCTATGACTCTAACAGGGAAATGGTCTCTGTGAGTCAGAGGCAGATTATCATAGTTTCCTCCCAATCTGAGAAATAACGTATGTCTACATACAAATATATTCCAGAAATGTTAATCACCTTTTTTACATAAACCCAACTGAAAATGCTCATGTCAAAAAGGGGATTTTTTCCATTTAAAGTGATATCAACACTAAAAGATTTTTAAAAAGAATTAAAAAATTAATTTGTTAAATGATCCGCTTTTCTAAATAATGGTTACCTGAACTTCCCAAACCTGACTGTTTTGCCAGCCTATGCCTTCCCAACATGTCAGTTAGAGTTTCTAATTCTAACAGACTACTGCTGCACAAATATGGCTGCCCCCCAATAGAGGAACATTTGGGATCCGATAGGTAACGTAAAAGCATTGCAAAAATACTTTTTATGTCAAAATTATGATAGATGTAAAAGAAAGAAAAAGTTTAATTTCTTTTGCCAGCATCTCTTTAATTAAACATTTTGATTTGTTTTAAAATATAATATACATGTACATGTTCAATTGCAGTATTTATTTTCCCCTTTCTTCACTAATGGTCCTGACATTTGAAACAATGTAGCAAGAGTCAGCTATCCTGCTGCCATGCCTTGCATTATTTGTCACAGAACTTTGTGACTTCTGCTACTTCATTTCAAGGGTAAGGACCAGCAGTGCAGAGAAAGGCAAGGGACAGATAGATGTTGCTTTCACTAGCATTTACATTTACAAATAGATCTATAACATCCCTGCTCATTCACCCGTTTCTCGTGCGCCTTATAGATTATGAAGCAGCAGCGCTGATTAGGTTCGCTTATCATGATGTGTGGCAAGGCTGGGGGCAAGAATGGCAACATGAGTAAGGAACAAACACCAAGAATGGATGAATATTACTGTGCTGCTGATCAGTGTCTGTGTTTAAGCTTGGCGCACAGAACCATTATGTGAACCATAATGGTTCACATTTTAAAGAAGGCGGGCATAGCTGGGTAATGTATGTGAGCGATCCTGCTCGTAACGGAGAAAGCACGCTCACGAATAGGATGATCTGTGCATGTGCCTATTCGGAAACTACACACTGCCATACAAACAAACAAAAAGATGGACACAATTTTTTTGACCATGCCATTTTTGTGGTCACACACCCTAATTACCGTGTTCATTTTACAAAATTTAGCAAGTTATGAAAGAGTGAACACAATTCTGTGTTTTTTATGTGTTATTACAGTTTGGATAATGAAGGCGAATTGCCCTTTAAGCTGCTGTTTCCCCAAGAGACTTGCTTATCTTAAATTGTTACAGTTGCTTCTTTGCTAATCTTAAATTCTTAGAAATGTATCAAAGTGCACCTGCCACATATTCCGGGCTCTCTGCCAAAAGCCAATTAAGTTTTAGAAACTTTCGGGGGATTAAAGTCGCAAAGAGCAAAACAATTCACACCAATAAGACTAAAAATACACATCTCGCAATGCAATATTGTTCCTTAAACTGTTACTGCATTGCGAATTTTAATTGCGCATTGCAAATTTTATTTGCGCACTCTTAAGAAGTGCCTGAAGGTGTCGTAATGTTTTGGAGCAAACATAACGAGTTTTTCAGTAAGAAGTTTTATTACGCATTGGCGCAAACTATAAAATTCGCAAACGGTCTTCCACTGTCAGAAGTGGTCGCTTAACAGTTTCTGGGTTCGCAAAAGCTATATTAAATTCGCGCAAAGCAAAATTTGTTCGCGCAAAGGCATAACTTTTCACATTACACATAGTTTTTCCGTTACCGACTTTTATTATATTCCCCCGTTTGTATCTTTCTCTGGTTGTTCAGTGCAGGAAATCAAAGAGAAAGTCGGGACATTTCCGTAACAATTCAGGACTGCTAGTTGAACTGTCAAAATTTGGAATGTTCCATAAAAAACGGGACAATTGGAAGCATGCGCACTGCGCATGCACATGCTCAGTGGGGTCTGGGCTTCTGTTGGGAGGTTAAGCTTAGGGATCATCATAAATTATCAAAACAGCACAAGTCTAATAATATCTGACAGAAGTCGATACAGCAAGACTGATTAATAATCACAATATACAGACTGCACTGGGTCTGCGGGTACAAATCTCTACACGGTCGACAGCTGCTTTAGGGCTCTTACAGACGAGCGTTTTTACCTGCGCTCCCCTGCGTTCCGTTTTTCTGCGTTCAGCCGCAGGGGAGTGCAGGAATAGACAGACGCATTCCATTTTTTTCCAATGGGGCTCTATTCACACAGGCGCGTGTAGGCGCCGAACGCAGGTTGAGATGCAACATGCTGCATTTTTCCTGCGTTCGGCGCCTACACGCCCCTGTGTGAGTACAGCCCCATTGGAAAAAATGTAATGCGTCTGAACGCAGAAAAACGGAACGCAAGCGAGCGCAGGTAAAAATGCTCGTCTGTAAGAGCCCTTACATGGCAACAAACAAAGCTGCTGGAGTTTCTTTGTAGAGCAGTTAGGGACCGTCTCCTATCTGCAGCAGTCAGAGCAAGTAAAACGAAGGGAGAATTTCACTGCATACAGTCAGGTATCTTACAAAAAACGGTACACATTTTTTAAGTAAAGTATATTGGAGATTTCTTTTTCATTAAAGTAAGTAAAATTGGGATTTTATTTTTTTTGACTTTACATCTGCTTTAAGCTCTGTGCCCTATATAAACAAATGGAAAGTTGCTCAAATTTCTTGACACACTTTGTGTATTTCATCAAAAACAGTGTACATTCAATATTGGATCAGGAAAGCATTTCTCTGTAAAGTAGTCAACTCCAAATGATAGGTCACAAGAAAAACAGTGAATTACAATTTCCAGTACAGTCACAGTACACCCTAAGGCATGCTCAGAACTACAGGTACAAAGTTTGATGTTATGTCCAACTTAAAGGGATTCTGTTATGGTAAAACATTAAAAATGCATCAGTAAATAGTGCTGCTCCAGCAGAATTTTGCACTGAAATCCATTTTTCAAAAAAGCAAACATTTATATTTAATTTTGTAATCTGACATGGGGCTATACCTATTGTCAGTTTCCCAGGTGCCCTCAGTCACTCTTTACTGCTGCACTGCAAATTAGAGCAGCAGCACTTTAGCAGAACAATAGGAAGGTAACCAGAAAACAGCTCCCTTACACCAGTTTACAGCTCCTGTAGATATGAGAATTGCACTCTACAGTAAAAATCCAAGTCCCACTGCAACTCCTCTAGTTTCAGAAAGTGCTGTCTCTTTCTGAAAGCACAGGATCAAGCAAAATGACATGAGATGGCTGCCTACACACCAGTATTACAAGTAAAAAAAATATAAACTTGTTGGTTCAGGAATAAAATTGCATATGTTAGTTATTTGAAGTGTAAACAGTATAATTTAGGAATAAAAACTACACCATAAAAATCATGACAGAATCCCTTTAAGGCCCTCTCTTAGCTATCAAGTATAGGTGGCAAAACACCTGAAAATACCTTTATATTGAAGTTAATAAGAATCTCCACTGACAAAATATTGAAACTTGTAATCACAAGAAAATGCAGGAGAAGGCAATCTGGCATCATTCGAAATATTTATCAGTGGAGATTCCGTTTCAGTGCAGTGCAAAAGGTACTTAAAAGACATTTAGCACAGACAACAAAACTACAAGGGAGGCTTTGATCAGATTTTGTGGGTCCAACTTTATCTCACCCAGAAAATCTTATCATACAACGGCAAGAGATTTTATGGGATGATAGGATATATGACTGGGGTCATATAGTTGCATGGGTGTGGTTTCTTCACACATCTACAGCTAACAGTCAATGTATTTCAATGAGAAAAATAGGGTTCCAATCTCCATCAGATTTTATCTTGCAAATGCAAGAATGCAGTTTTTCCCTTCTGAAGGTGGTCATATGCTATACACGAAGATCCGCTCACTCGGCGACCCGATATGCCAACCAAAGGCAGAGATATAGGGCTAATAGGGGGAAATTTAACCTGTCCAACTGATAACTAGCTGATATTGGTGTTGGGAGGCAGGTCAGATGAGCTGCCGAATATGTCTAAAGAAACCGTATCGTCAGCCTAAATTTGCCTGTGTATGGCCACCTTTACAGGTGTGTTTTGGCAAATCTTTTATGTAGTTTGCACATCAGATTTTTCTATCGCTTCTATTTTTCTTGACCTGTGCAACTACATCTGACTTGTAGGATCGGTTGATCCGATACCAACCTACAAAATCTCCCGTGTGGTTTAGTCCTTAGTCCCTTGGATCACTGTAACAGTTATGCCTTTCAAAAGTAGTGACTGTGTGTATAATGCAACTCCTTGCAACAGTCTGGTCTGGCTTGGAACAGGAACAGTAACACCAAAAAATGAAAGTGTTTTAAATGAATGACAATATAATGTAGTGTTGCCTTGCACTGGTAAAACTGGTGTGTTTACTTTAGAAGCACAATTATAGTTTCTATAAACAAGCTGCTAGTCGCAGGGGGCAGCCATTCAAGCACAAGACACACAGTAGATAGTAGTTCTGAAGAATCCCATTGTATACTACAGAGCTTATCTGGTATCTGCTATGTATCCTGTGCCTTTTCTCCTTTTTCCAGCTTGAATGGCTGCCCCCTAAGTTACACAGCAGCTTGTTTATATAAACCATAGTAGAGTTTCTGAAGCAAACACAGCAGTTTTACCAGTGCAGTGCAACACTACATTATATTTCTATTACACTTAAACCATTTCCATTTTTTAGTGTTACTGTTCCTTTAATGCTGTCCTTTATAAAACTATACTACTGCTACAAATTATTAAGAAGTTATAAAAATGACACCTAAGAGTAAATTAGGTAATTTTAGCATAAGGAGCCCTGAAAGGGGTAATTCACCTTTGCACCTACTTCTTTAAAGTTCATTTGTTTTCACAGAGTACACTAGAAACATGTTTCATTTGGTTTCCATCTGTTTTTGTTTATTTTCACCATTTTTTTTTACTTTTACTTTTTTTTTACTGAATTTGCTTCATTTCCTACCCTCCCACAGTTGCAGTTCAGTATCCAGGTCACCAGTCCTTGAAACTGCTACAATTGGCTGCATTTGTTGATACATTTCTGGGCAGTGTCCAAGGAATGCTGCCACTGACTGTATGAATTGCAACAGCTGATTATAGTAACGCTTGATAGAACAGTATAACAGTTTAAATAGTCAATGACCCCTTTTACTTTGAAGCTCCAAGAAAACATAAGGTGGTGGGCAAGTAAAGGAACTTTCTTATTTTTTTTACTTTTTTTTTTTTTTTTTTTTTACTTTTTTTAAATTCTAATTAAAATGTAAGTCTATTTCTGCTGTACTTCTGATGTGAAAACACATCTCAACTATCCCTTCCATTTTAAAGGGGAAGTTCACCTGTAAGTTATTTTGTATGTAAAAGAATATCTTATTCTTACCAACTTTTTAATTGGTCTTCATTTTTTGTTTTTGAATCATTAACCACCTTCTTCTTCACGTCAGCTTTCAACTGCGGGACCCCAGTTGCTCTTGCTATTGTTACTCTTTATCACTTATCTTTCTGTACAGGCCCTCTCCTATTCATCTTCCATACCTTAAGGGGCAGATTTATCAAGGGTCGAAGTGAATTAGAGAGATATTTCGAAGTAAAAAAATTTGAAGTTCGAAGTAATTTTTTGGATACTTCGACCATCGAATAGGATACTACGACTTCGATTCAAAGTAAAATAGTTTGAATATCTGACCATTCAATAATAAGTACCGTCTCTTTAAAAAAAACTTTGACTTCAATACTTTGCGAAATGAAACCTGCCGAAGTACTATGTTAGCCTTCTACAACATGGGGACCTTCTACAACATTTTTCGAAGTCTTTAGAGGTCGAAGTAAAATCGTTCGATTGATCGCTGAAATCCTTCGAATCGTTTGATTCAAAGGATTTAATCGTTTGATTGAACGATTTTACTTTGATCGCAGGATGGCCAATTTTGCTGAAAAATACTTAGACCGATATTCGAAGTCGAACTTTTTCAATTCGATGGTTGAATTTCTAAGTATTTTCTACTTCGAAATTCGACCCTTGATAAATCTGCCCCTAAGTATACGGAAAAATATTTTCAGCATGAATTAAACCCAATCGGCTTGTTTTGCTTCCAGTAAGGATTAACTATATTTTACTTGGGATAATGTACAAGGTACTGTTTTATTATTACATAGAAAAGGGAAATAATTTTTTTAACAATTGAGTTATTTGGATAGAATAGAGTCTATGGCAGACAGCCTTCCTATATTTCAGAGATCTTTGAATAACAGGTTTCCCGATTTCCTGTAATAGCAAATCTGAAAGTGAACTATCCCTTTAATTCTTCATATCTACTTTAAAAATAACATTTAAACATGAATTAACCCCAGTTCAGCATGAAATCTATCTTGTTTGGGATAACGTACAAGATACTGTTTTATTATTACAGAAAAAAGAGAATTTTTAAATGGAGTTATTTGGATAGAAGGCCTTAATGTAATTTGGAGATTTTTTAATAACAGGGTTCCTGATAATGGACCCCATACCTGTAATAACTAATTTGCGAGTGAAAATTAATTAATTAATTCATAATTTAATTATCTGGATTGAATGGCCTTAACGTAATTCGGAGATTTTCGAATAACAGGTTTCTAGATAACAGAGGTCAATAGCCAATTTGAAAGTGAATGACCCCTTCAATGCTTAATATTTATTTTTAATTTTTTTCTCATATAGTTGTACTTCAAACTTCAAAAAATGCAAGAGAGAGAGGTAAAATAGGCAAAAATTGTAAATGATACAAGTATTACAAAAATGAAGTTGTAAAATACCAGGTTAATGCATTAGCACATGAGCTTACATCTCAGAATTCAATTCACTAATGGTTGTTCTCTGTAGATTATTAAACTGTAATTCTTTTGTTTCTTAAAATGAGCTAATATTGACTAATTACCTAAGGTAACATAACTATGCATTATACCCAAATTAAGAAAATATACTTGTATTAAAAGTATTACAAATCGGCTAATAGTCTCTTACCAGAGCTTTTTGGCTGTATAACACCAAGTCTGACCTAGAGTTAGTCTTAATAAAGGTATAGGATAAACATTTTTTCTTTCTCCTCTTTCTATTCAGGCCCTCTCCTAATCATATTCAAGTTAATACATGGTTGCTAGGGTAATTTGGACCCTAGCAACCAGATTGCTGGAATTTTAAAGCAGAGAGAGGATAAATAAAATGCTAAATAACTGAAAAACAACAAATAATTAAAAAATTAAAGCCAATTGCAAACTGTCTCAGAATATCGTTCACTACATCATACTAAAATTATGAACAACCCTTTTAAATAAACCCAATAGTATTATTTTGCCAACAAAATGGATTCAAGCAGCTTAGTTACCATTTTTAAAAATAAGAATTATTTCCTTATAAAGGGCTCAATGGGAGATGGCCTTCTTGTAATCTTAGCTTTCTGGATAATGGGTTTCCGGATAAAGGAGGCAATACCTGTATAAATAAAATACCAGGAGTGATGATATAGTGTAGTCATGATCATAGCTGCAATAACCTCTAAGTGCCAATAGTAACCGCTCTTAAGTAAATCTCTGGACCACTGAGTTACATTTTACATTACTAACACCCTGCTTGTGTTTGTGAATCAGATTGCACCACATATCACTGGTCTGATCACCAGGCCAATCATATTTATCAAGCTGTGTACCGACTGTGTAAAATCATGTCATAAAAAAGAACAACCGCTTAAAACTAAATGTGCCGAGCATTTATCCATCACAAATTTTTTACACCGGAATTTATTGGCACCGTAATTTTTTCAATTGCCATTAGTGGTTTTCACGAGGTGGTGTATAATAATGGTGTAAAATATGGCAATAAAAGATAATATACACCTTTAAAAACATGCCATTTATATTATGCCAACGTTAACCAATTTTCAATGTAAATCAATTTACACAATCTGATAAATGGGCATGTTAGTGTGTTATAGAGCAACCTATTCTAAAAAACCTTTACGTTTATTTTGTGTGCTTTTTTTAAGTATACCTATTTTGCCTTCTTTGCTATTGTTATTTTTTTATTGTCTATCTTCCTTTCAGGCCCTCTAGAATTCCTCTTCTATTCTTTGCTGCCTAATTGCTTGGTTAACTAACCCCTAGCAACCAAATAACAGTTAAAATTACAACCCAGAAAGTAACAGGACATAAATATTTTTTTAAAAATTAAGAAAACAAATTAACACTGTGTTAGAAAACTGCTACATCACACGCCAAGTAATTTGTAGGTGACCTTCCCCTTTAAAACTGTTTCCAAACTCCAACTGAGGTTGACTTAAGGAAAAACAAACCTAAATAGATATATGCCAATTTATGGGTGGGCATGTACATATGATATTTAAAAAAAATGCAGTTTAAATTAAAATTTCGGTCCTAAAATAAAATTTGAGTATTATGAAGGCAAGTCAGGAAGAGCAAACCACTCCTAGCTACATCAACACACTAACATGACTTATTATTTCTTATTGGTAGTACTATTTTGCAGGAGACGATACTTTAGCATAACTATATTACACCTATATTTTTTTTTTTACCAATCCCTGGGGATGTCTCAGCAGCCAATGATTATTCTCTTTTTTTTTTTTATTTACTTTTTCCCCCCTTGTTTTGCCTAAAAAATTATAATTACAGTGAAATAATGTGAGCAAAAGTTCATCTTAATGGGGATAAAAAATGCCACTGAGAAGGAGATGAATCTATACAAAAGAAAATGATATAGTATAAAGCAAAGAGATGATTTAGTGGCCATAAAGTAGGAGATTTGTCAGCAGTGTAAGAGGGCACAGCACACAGACTATAGAAGAAGGAAAATAACATGAAGTATGGATTGTAGTCCATGCACAGGAGGCATTCCCTTGCCATTTTCCCTGCACAGTAATTCTTGGGAGGAATATTGCTCAGACTCACATAGACACATTATGCTGAGTTTGCATGAAGTTGTTGATCTTAATGTGTTCTCAATGTTATTGTGGCTTTGCTCCTGGCAGTGGCTAAAATGTGCAGAAAGTGAAGGGGGGCAATGGGCAGCCCAATAGATCTATATTGCCAGGTAGACAAATGTCCATGCACTGCTGCTAAAGTGCAGCCAGCTGCCCCCTCCCATGCACACACACATATACACAACATCCTCCTACAGGGATACAGTCTTGCAAACTTGGGAAGCTCTTAAAAAACCTCTGAGCCCATAGAAAGGAAAGAAACCGGCCCCAGCAGGTAGCCCAGACTCCCCCCTGTCTAAGGAGACCCGTTGCTGAGCTTTTTCTTACCCGTCCGGACTTTTTCCAGGCAGATTTGCAGGGCCCGGTGCGCTGCTCTCTTCCCCTCTGCTTCTCAGCTATTCACCCCCCACCGCTGCTCACTGCCTCATTCCAATATGGCACATCGACAGCCATTGCGCATGCGCACCACTCTCCTCTCTCTCGAGCTCACACTGTCTGCCTTCTTTAATTTTTTGGGGCTTTTTTTACTCTTCCTCCACCCACTTTCTCAGCATTCTTTCACCACTATCTTCCTTCAGCCTCCCCACGTATTTTTTTTTACTTTTTCTCTGTCACCACGAGCTGACAATCTAGCACCTGTCTATTCATGTATTGTCCTTATTGATTTACTTACAAATTGAGAGTAGATTTAATGCTTCACATGTAAATGTGACCCTACATGGAAAGGTGTTTTGCATATCCTCGCAAGCCTTATTATTTATACTTTCTATTTTTCTATAACATCTCCTGGAATTATTTTAAAAATCACCACAGGGAATCTAATCCTTCCCCAACACTGATCACTAATTTGCACCTTTATTGCATATAATTAAAGTCATGAAACTGAAAGCAAATAGCTGGTGAACTGTATAAAAGCTTAAGAAAAATCTATGTTTTGGTTTAAACTTAAACAGCCTTCTTGTGTCCAGGAGGGCATACATGGCTCTGATATGGTAAATCCAGCCAGCAAGTGAACTGCTGCTCCTCCCCAAGTACAAGGCAGCAAAAATAAGCAGATCTGTGTGGATTACATTTTCAAGGCTTGTCTTTTGGGCAAGCTGGGAGAATCAGTTGCTCTGTAGCTTCTCACTTCCTGGTAAGGAATTTGTTCTCTTCTGTGAATGACACACATACACATCAGGAAATGAGTGCAAGAAAAAATACTTCCCCATGACTTCTGACAAAGAAAAACCACAAGCAGCAATATGTTCAAAGCACTGTCAAGGTAAGGGGAGCTTTTTTTTTTTTATCACTTATGTTTTGCATATTTGTAGCTTTATTAGCCAATTCAAACTGATTGGTTTGTCAGTATTCAAACAAAAAATAAAAACTTGTTCTGCATTTGGATTTACACCTAATTATGAACATATTCACAGATTTATTTTTTAAAATGTGAAAAAAAGTGCTAATGCTACAAATTAATCTTAAATATCTATATACCAGTGTGATCACTGTGCCCAAGAGGCATTTAAACCATTGCACCCCCTCCCTCATATAGAGGGGCAAATTCACTAAAGGGCGCATTTTCGCCAATGAAGGCTTCACACTTCGCGCCACTTCGCCAGGCATAAATTTGTTACCACTATGCTAATTCATTAGCTTCGCTGTAGACGAACGCTGACGAAGTTTCACTAGCGTTATTTCGTCAGCATGAGCATTTTATAGTGAACTCTCGTTAACATTCATTTCTGCCTAGTGAAACTTCGTTAGTACTTTTAAGTTTAGGTCAATTTGAATAGGTACATATAGGTCATATAGACGTGGCCACAAATGCTTGACGTGGCCACTTATTATTACAAATGTTCAATGAAGCAAAATAAAGACAAAAGAGATCCTCCAATGAGCTAAATGTGAAATAAAACAAATGTGGCATGCCCCTTAAATGGTTGTAAAAAAATGTTAACGCAAAAATCTTTAATAGTTAGGACTTTAAGATATGTGAAAAAGCCAGCTTTTTTTTAGAACTTTTATGACTTTCCGGCATACAGGATATGATTTTACTGACAAGATTAAGGAAGATGTAGCTTCATTTTATTAGTTCGCTAGGTATAAGGTGACGAAGGAAACTGTGGTGAAAGGGATAACGTTCTGTAAAATTCGCACTTTTGTGAATTTGCGGAGTAACGTTCGTTCGGTTGAGTGAAAATTCGCCTGTTGATAGGGCGCAAAACTACACCTGTTAGTAAATCGGTGATGTACCTGCGGATTGGATTTCTGGCGATTTTTCACTAGCAACGGCCACTTCACCCTATAGTAAATCTGCACCATTGAATTTTCTACGTTATGCTGCCTACTTTGCACAGTTGCAAGACAGTTTGGCACTTTATTTGTCACTGGTATTACTAAAAGCTGAGGGATAAATGATGTAATGTCAGTCTGCCATTTTGTGACATTTCTGCAGAAGTTTGATGGAGTAGACTAAAACCAGAATAATCAGTGAGATGTGAAATATTGTAGCATTTATTCACAATTATGTATATGTGTGTGTGTATATAAATATATAAACACATTATTAGATTGTAAACTCTTGAGCAGGGCCCTCACCTATTGTCTCCTAGCAATATCAGTTGTACAGTTGCAACTGTAATTCAGTTCTGGAAAAATGTTTATCTATACAGGGTTGGAACCTGTTATTCCAGATAGGGGGTCTTTCTGTAATTTGGGTCACCATACCCTAAGTTTATTAAAATAATTTAGTAAACATAACAACATAATAACATAAACCCAACAGGACCCAAAAGTTTTGCCTCCAATAAGGATTTTTTATATCTCAGTTGGAATCAAGCACAAGGTACTCTGATATTATTGCAGAGAAAAGGGATTTTAAAAGATTGAATTATTTGATTGAAACGTAATCTATGGGAGGTGGCCTTCCCATAATTCAGAGCTTTCTGGATAATAGGTTAACGGATAACATATCCTTACTTGTATATATAAACTGTTATGTTTTGTCTTTTTAGCCCTTTACTTTGTAAAGCACTGCGGCAAAAACAATAATGTTATATAAATTTTATATATATATGATATTATGCCATGTTGGAATAAAGACTTTATTGTTTTAAATAAAATCCCAGGAGTTTGCTACTACCTTTGTTTGTATATACATAGATAGGGATATGGTAGGGAACATATTCTACCCTTCCCCCTCTTAATAATTGTGAGCTGTCAGAGGGCATTGCCACTACCCTTTCTGTTGTGGGTGGCAATAACTTGTCCTTCGCCCATTTTCCCATTTATAATTCATGAGACACACACACATATTCTCACTGACTATGGAATATAATACATTTAAAAACTCTTTCAAATATTATTGTTTGTTGTGTCTGTAGATCCTGTCTAAATGGGCCATTGCATCCCTACTGCAGGATAGATGTAATTCAGTGACCATATTATTGCATGTAGAAATAGGCCTTGCCAGTCAGATTTATTATTTTCAGTAGGGGGTACAATATCATACAGTATGTATACATGAGTAAAGTGATATCCATCAAGAAATTATATATTTGTGTGGATAATCAGTATCTATTTTCAGGGTGTGACTCAGTATGAGGATGAAGCAGACTTCAACTCTGACTTTGCAGAATATAAAAATATGCTTGTGACATATAATAATATTTTTATATGTCACAAGCATATTTTTATATAAATATTTTTAAATAAATATTATTTATAGTCATTATATATGCTGGAAAGGGACTGTACATCTAGATCTCAGTACCTAAAGTACATTGGTTACAACTGTACAGGGCACTCTGAAACCATTAAAAAAGCATTAAACCGCAAAAACAAGCAGTTCTGTTCAATAAGTCACTACAACCATATTCTTTACTTGCACAAGATCAAAGGTGGTCGGGTGGGTTTCAGGAATAGGGCTTGTATAAAAAAATAAACATATTAAGCACAATGTTTATTAAAAAATGTATAGCTTAACTATATTTGGTTATAAAAGACTGCATTTTATTGTTAACTAAATAAAAATATATGTTAAAAAAAGACTACATTTTTTTTTCTAAAGTTTCCCGTGGACACCACAAAGTTACTGGGGAAGACAAATGTGCTTTAGTTCTTTAATTCTTAATTATAATACATTGCTCCTAATGTATTGTCCCATGACAAATTATACTGCATAGAAAGAGTAACCTGCCTGGTACGGGGAGAGAAACTGGGACTAAATATTCCCTCCTATCACATTAACTCCAAAAGGAATTGGTTAGCTTGTAAAGTTTCCAAAAAATTGCCACTTACATGTGCGGTAGATTCACATGACATTAGACTTTAGACTCAGTTCTGCCAGCCTGCCAGGCACTCATAGTTCAGCCCAATCCAAATCCCTCAACAGTGTTTGGACTGAATACTGGATTCAGTGCATTTCTATAATTAACAGGATAAATAATACTGTAAACTGAAAACACATTCCCATGCATTTCAAAGCAAAGGGGTACCTGGGCCCACTATAAACAAGTTACAAGTTTTGCATTTTGGGTGAGGAGTTCCTTGTGTTCTCACTAGTTGGCAACCCTGTTCTTACAGGCAGTGAACGATACCTTCAATAAACTGTGCATTTTAATTATTTTGCCACTACAAAGGATTGTCGCCAAAGAGACAAGAACATAATATAATGCAGAGCAAAATCATGTAGTGTGATGTTGTCAGTGCAGCTAATGCATATTTACGCCATTATACACTACATCAGGGCACACAGATATCTGTCTGGGTCTGGCTGAACTAGGTGGGTAGGAAATGACAAATTAAACCAAATAAATTGAAAGGGCAAAGATCATTTATTTAGCATCTCTGTTAAATAGTGCTGTGAAATATGTTGGCCCTTTATATATAAGTGTTAATACTACCACTGCTACTAATAATAATATTTACTGCATGTCATAACTGAAGTTTCACACAAACAGTAACATACACTATAGGGGAATATTTATAAACACTGGAGATAAACATCACGGATGATGTTGCCCATAGCAACCAATCAGATATTTGATTTTGGTTTATTTGTAGGTGTCTGGTCAAATCTAATAGCTGATTGATTGCTAGGGCGATGTTTGTAAATACACCCCTATATATGCAACATAAAAACGTATTTTTACTTAGTGAGCCCTGGGGCAGGAGCTGAGACCCTGTAAATGTTAGTGTACTCTTATAGTGCAAAATAAATTAATAAAATAAAAAATCACTCAGAAGCAAGAGATGTAAGGAACTACCACTAACCCTGACACCCAATACGGGATAAATATAGTGTAAAACACAATGAAATGGTGGAATTCCGTTTCTCTTAAATTTTATTATGACTTTTTATTATATTAATATGTTATAATTTTATTATAAGCCTGAACTGTATTGATGTAACAGCAACAAAACCCTCCCTTCAATAAATGAAGCATAATAACAATAATAAAGTGTGTATATTTTATTTGAATATCTCATATCTTTATATAGCAGGATAAATGTTTCCCAGCATCCCTTGGGGCAGTGTGTATGGGATATATAAGTATATGGATATACACATATGAATCGTATTCTGTTTCTATGGGGTAGCAATTAGCATTGTGTGTGTAGGTCGAGTGTAAAACCTTTTTCTTGGGAGATTGTGTATAATCCAGTCTTGTCTGGTTCTGCCCTTGTACTAAGCTGCTCTCCTTTGCACCATAAAATCAATACACACACAAACATATATATTCATATATATATTTGTATGATAGGGTCATTAGTCTTATAAAGTAAAACCAGGGAAAAAAGAATCCAAAATGGCTGCTGGAAGCAGGAAGGTGCAGATGAAAGTCAGTCAGAATGTGCTGGCAGAAAGTGTAAAAACTTCCAGTAACTGTCAGTGATTCAGAAAAGGCTGAGCCTGCAGAAAGAGAAAGGAAATAGCGCAGTGCATATCTGGCTGCCATGGGGAAGGAAGGAGCCTTTTTCCGTGTGAAGGAGTTTTTCTGCCATTTCTACTGTTGAGAAAACACGTCTGTTATAGAGTTAAATCTTTTAAACTGAAACCTGCCTGCACAGCTCTGCTGCCAGACTTCGGGAATTCTTCTCCTGTTGCTTAGTCTTGTGATATACACTTAATGCTGGCTAGCGTTTCTATTCACCTGCTGCAGATCCAGTACCCAGTCGCCTCCTTGGCACAGCCTGTCCATCGGAGATTTGCTGCTGCATATACACAAAGACATTTACACTCAGCCTCTAAAATGGGGAATATTGTCATTTTTCTCTCTTGTATTATTTTCAGTAATGAAACAGATTAACATTAACCCTGGCAGGGACACATATTCTGAAAATTACTGTTTGTAGACTCCTTTGTGGTGGGACATTCTTTGCTGGCCAGGGACCAGTATCGTTTCCAGCAATTTGCCAGTGTGTCTTTTCAAGAAAGTGTCGTAAATTGGACCCGTCACCCTCAGAAATTATTCCAGCACTTTTTTATGGTGTTAGTCAAACCAAATAAACTTTACTTACACTATATTAATTATTTCCTTCATTCTTGGAATTCACAGTCACAGCAAGCAGGCAGTGGCCATTTTGTGGCTTTGCATCTTTCCAAAATCTTGTTTATGTACCAGAATTAGGGACCTGATACCCATGCCCAAGCACATGCTACACAATTATAGATTCTGAGGACAAAGAGGTAATGCGAGAGTTCCATGACATCTAGGAAATGCAGAAGAGTGCAAAGTAAATTGCCTGCATCGCGTCTATGCATAGAGGAGGAGGTAGTACGGGTACAGGTATGTTATCCGTTATCTGAAAACCCGGAAGCCGTCTCCCTTAGAATCCATTTTATCCAAATAATCCAAATTTAAAAAATTATTTCCTTTTTCTCTGTAATAATAAAACAGTACCTTGTATGTGATCCAAATTAAGATATAATTAATCCTTATTGGAAGTGAAACCAGCCCATTGGGTTTATTTAATGTTTATATGATTTGATTTTCTAGTGGACTTAAGGCTTGAAGATCCAAATTACAGAAAGATCCATTATCTGGAAAGCCCCAGGTCCCGAGCATTCTGGATAACAGGTCCCATACCTGTGTATGACTTTTAAGATTTTTAATACCTCTATGGCAGGTATGGGTGATTTATTAAAAAAAAGAATATACCGTAGGTCGTATGTTTCATTAGAAAATAACTTTTATTATATAGATTTTTTGTTTTGCCTGGATGACCGGTCCTCTTTAAATGACTTGTGTACTTGATAAAAGAAAATAGGTCACGTCTGGATCACCTTTTTTTTGGACCACATTCCTCTACCTATACTGGCTTCTGTTGTTGCAGTTGCCTCACTAAAATAGCAATGAGACATGGGTAAAATCTTTCAGCACTGACATGTGCAAAGACCATAATGCACCATATTGGCAATTAAACTAGGCAGTCAACCTTTAATGCCTTTGCAGTACTACTTCTAAAAATGCTGCACTCCTTATGTCTTCAGTATTCTGAGAGGGCAGCAGCAAAAAGAACAAAACATTACACTGAGGCAGGGCAAAACACTTTCTTGTGCCTGATTGTACATCACGTTGGCCATTCTGATGGGTACTAGTGCTCAATGCATGGACCCAGAAAGATGCACTTTTGTGCCTATTAGTGCTCTAGCACTAGCAATATGGATAACTTGCCTATGCCTTGTATTAAATAAACAAAAAAACATTTAGTTAACAATTTTAATACATGGGGTGGGTTAGTTTTCCTTTAAAGCAACATTTATATAAGAGTGGTGCAAGTTCCTACCAAAACCCATTGGTAAACCAACTCCACTACAATATTGTGACCAGAAAACCTTCTAGTATTTATTAGAAGTACATACAAAGTGATGTTTAAAAAAGGAAATGTAGGAATAATAATATGCATTTAAAGGGATACTAACAGAAGTCTGAGATTTCTATTATGACATTCACAGGATCAAATATCCTTGGGTTGGCACTATACACTAAAGCACTGCGTATCTTGACAGCGCTATATAAATAAATAATGATGATGATACACTATAAGATCTGCTCGTTTGGCAAGATCTTTCTCTTGATATGCCCACCAAAGGCAGGGCAATATAGGGCTAATTACATTACATGCGATAGGAGGGGTAAATCAAACCACCCTGATCGGCATCTGGCCAATTTTTGGAAGGCCCCATACACAGGCAGATAAGCTGCCAAATCAGTCTAAAGGAACCGAATCTGCCCATGTACAGTATGGCCACCTTTAGGGAGCACTCAGACTCAGATCTCTATATGATCAAAGCAGTCAATAGCAGCAATGCATGGTTTTGGAGAGATCAGGCCTTGTACGAAATAGACAAGTACACTATGAGGGGCCATATAAAGGGTTGGCCACTTTTACATGTTTCCTGCACATGGTCAAATAACCTAAACCATTGGAACAGCAGGAAGTGAAGAAGAGTTGCAGCTTCTTTTAGCTCCTCTTTCGGCCAAAGGAAAGAAATTACCCAAAAGGACCATTTTTAATGAGTGAGTTAGGCTTCTCAGACTGCTCTAACAAAATCATGTGTATTGCCCTGTTACAATTTTAATAACCTGTGACATCAATGCTGAGTACAGATCAAAGAAATAGAATGAATGCCAGATATGGGTTATATATCCACAGTTGACTCTAGCCTTTGTTCTGTAACTATTCCTTCTAGTCCTAACTTAGTCATGTGCCTGTTACATGGGAAGGGGAAATCTGCTATTTTATGTATACCTTTGCATTATTCCTCATCACTCCTTTTTGGGCTAAAGCTCCATCTGCAAGTCATGCACATATGATGCACTCTTTTTATAAATCCTGTATTAACTTGCTGTAATCTGTAATCCCCAATAGAACCAAACACATCCCTAATGCTTTGCGAGGCTCATTGTTGCTTCTCCCATTTCTGTAGGGTCAAGGTGTTCCGCTATAGACGCCTCAACCTAACACTTAGAGCCACAGTGTGTTATAGTGGTGGGTTTCCATGACAACCATCTCTGCTGAGGAGTGATCAGATGCAAGGTACTCACACACACAGAGAAAATATCTATCTGGGTTTTGCTCTATGTGTTTGGAGTGTTTAGCTATTAGCACAAATCCTTAGTGTTACTTCTGCATGCAACAAAAGCTGCAAGCATTATTATTTTATTTACAAATGAATAAATTGACAGTATAATTACTAGATTTGATTAGATCTGCCATATAAGTGTATTTTATTTATACTAGGATCAAATTTAAAAATAACTACCAATAAATATTTCAGATTTATCTTTTATTGTGTTCAGTTTTTTTATATTTAAAGAAAGCTACAGGTTGATAATGACAGGCTAATGAATTTTAAGCAGACATTCTAAGAGCTACTATAGGCACAGCTGTTTCTGAACATTCCTCAGGGCAGAACCATTTGTTTGAAGGGGGGGGCGCTACTCTGAATTCCTGTTACTTATTTAATAAAACACTAGTCTTTCAGGATGGGGAATATCACTGCTGTTTCCTAAAAATGGCAAGGATAAATAGTCAGAGGAATGGCATCTACTTCTGTGTGTAAAGGATAAATGGGTCATGACAGCCATATTTCCTTAGTTGACCAAATAGTTAAATATATCTGTACTGACTGGTATTTCCTGTGTAATAGTGTTTATATGGCTTGATAACACTGCCTCACAGCCAAACTGCTTTTGTCAAAGCCGAGAATCACAATAGTAAAATGGTACTTGCTGTCTGTACAGGATAATATTCCTCAGTGAACCATCATTCTGCATTTCTAATATTCCAGCTCTATCTCATATGAGACCATACTATATATATCACATTCTGTTTTCAGGGGCTGTCCCTTTGTGTCTGGCCTAGGAGGGTGACTATTTCATTTGGGCACTCCTAGAGAAATGAGTCAATGCAAGACACAAGTAGGTGAGAGAGTGGGCATAGTTAAATGGGCAGGTATTTGGGTTTACTGAATAGAGAGCACATGTCAGTAATGAAAGATTATATGTGACCCCTGTGTGCAAAAATCCCTCCCCCCTCCTCTGTGTAGGCCCCCCCTCCCTCCTCCCCCCCACAGGTCTACCTGCCCCCCCCCCCCCCCGGCAAATGGCCCTAACTTGTTTATCCCTCCGTGCAGGTCCTCTCCTGCTGAGTTCACAGCAGCCATCTTCTCCCGAGCACTCTTCTTCCTGAATTCAGCAACGTTTTCTGCCCAGTAGGAAGCATTTGCCTGTGCGATCTACTGCGCATGCGCCGAAAGGCACAATGTTTCCTAAAAAAGAAATCGGAAACTTCTTGACTTTTTGGCGCATGCGCAGTTGGAGGCATTTGCTGGTACGGAGCTACTGCGCATGCGCTGAAAGTCAAAAAGTTTCAGAATAAAGAAATCGGAAACTTCGTGACTTTTCGGGCGCATGCACAGTTGGAGGCATTTGCCGGTACGGAGCTACTGCACATGCGCCCGAAAGTCACGAAGTTTCTTCGGGCGAGGGAGTGGGGCCTACACAGGGGAGGGATTTTTGCACGTAGGGGTTGACTTCTCCTTTAACACCCATTATCTTATTCATTCTATGTAAGTTGTCTCGCAAGGTTTACTAAAGATTATTGCCAGAATTGTCACCAAATATAGACAAAATTGATGCAGATTTTTATCACCTCCCGCAGAGTGGTGGTATGTGTGTAGGGGACTGGTAAATTAGTCTTCCAGTATTATTTAGCAGCCAGTCCCCTAGTGTTGTAGACGCCTAACTGGGTCCTAAAATACAGTTAGGGGGACCTGTTTCCTTATGCCCCTTGGTGTTTTATCAGTGCCCAGTAGATGGTACTGTGCTAAAGTATAAAGTCCTGGGCAGCCATGTGTTCAGGGTCCATTTTGTGTTAGTCCTGGCCTGAGCAGGCAGGCAGGCAGGGCTCCAGTGAAACCTAGACAAGTCAGGATAGGCTACTTACCTTAAAAGTTCACCGACAGACAGGCTATTTAGCCGAGTATCTTGAGGCTCCTCCTAGGAGTTGTGTGGGATTAGGATCCCAAAAGTGGGGACTAAATATACAGACCAAGGGATTCCCCTAAGGTTCCACTTAGGGAAAAGGCTGAAAGATGAATGTACCCCAAGCACTTGCTGTTGTACATGTTCTCTTCCCTGCGGGGGCTGATACTGACCTCCCAGCCCTCCCTCTCCATTTGTCCCTCCCTCCCCTGTCTGTCCTTCCCTCCCCAGCCCCAAACTGCCCCTCTGCTTCCCCTACGTTGCATGTATGTTATGGTGCACGCGCATGTACGCACATATGCAAGGGGCGGGGCTAGTTGACCAGTTTGCCTAAGGTGCCTGGTCAGCTTGCCTGACCCTAATTAGTAGGGCCACTGGCAGTGGCAACAAAAACAAAAAATCTGCAAGATTTATAGTAGATGATACAGATAACCTAAATACTAGCAATAAGGGGCGATGGTTAATAGCCAAATTTTAGAATGATCAGGAGGCAGAAAAACATCTAGTCCTAGTTTATCCAGAACACCCAAGTAAGTCCAAACAATTAAGAATAAACTTTTTTTAAAGCAACACATTGCTGGTGATTTAAATGATAAACAATCACATGCATTGGTGTAATTAGAAGTTACTTGGCCCACCAACTACTGACTGTGGAGATATGAACTGTTTCACATACATTTAGGGGCATATTTGTAAAACTTGCCTTTTTCTCACTTTATTAAAAAAAATCGACCAAACTCCCAAACAGAATGTCCTTAATTTACCAATAATTATTCTTGATAAAATCGGTGCAATGTTTTTGAGTTGTTGCTCTGAAAACGCGTTGTTGTCGCCCGAAAAACTTGGATTACCAAACGTAAACCATTGCAAATAACCCAAAACTATTGAGAATCGTGAAGGTAAAAAACTTGTTTCCATTGGTAAATGCAGTTGATGTAGTATCTACAGTTGACTACATGATTTTGACAGTTTTCAGATTTGGGTTTTTAGCAGCTTAGAAGAATAATCAGTGCTGTGATATATGTTGGCGCTATATAAATACATGTTATTATTATTAATTATAATAATAAATCTTAAAAAATATTCTAAAGGTTTGGATTTTTTGCTCTTTAAATCTCAATGAAAAAAATGTGAGGTTTGAAAAATAGGCCCCTTGAAGATAAGTCAGGATCCCTATACTCTTTAGCCCCCAACAGCTCTGGATCTGCTGTTAGGGCTCTTCCTCATTTTTTTTTTTTTCCCTGCGTTCTGGTTAAATGTGTTGAACCGTAAGGGTGTGCAGGTCCAGACACAGCCAATTCTTCTTCAAGAGGCTATCCTCACGACGGTGCATTCTAGTGCCTAATACATGTGGAATGTATCACGTTGCCTTCTACCTGCGTGTTTCACCCATGACACTGAAAAGAAATCTTGAATCTGACAGAAGTTTAAAAAACATAAGGGGTAATATACAAAGTCATTTAATGCTTGTGCAAAGGTAGCCAGGGCCAGGATCAGCCCAGCAAACAAGCTTGAAGCCATAACCACGACACACCTATAGGTAGTAATTAAATAACAGGTGCAAAGTTTGCTCTGGTAACCCATAGCAACCAAAAGCTTCCATTTGAAAGCAAGCATCTTATTGGTTTCTAGGGTTTACTAGACCTGGAGCAAAGCCCTGTGTAGCTGCGCACAAGAAACTGAACGCACAGTAGAACGTGCAGATAGATATAGACAAACAAAAAAGTGGTTAAAGGTAAAGAACAATCCCAGTTTTCAGAATGAGATAAAATAAAAGAAGGCACTTACCAAGTTGTTTTTAAATTACTGGGTACATTTCAATTAACTGCATTCATTTCAAGTAACTTGGAAGGAAAGTAAGGGGAGGGGTCAGAAAATGGTTGAAGTGAGTTACGAAGAGATTGAAATATCCACTATTCACTGAACTTCATTAACTCCTTCGTGAGAGGGGATACATTATTCCCTATATAAACAGCATGTTCTGACAACAGTATGTGGTTAATCTAGAGCTGAGCTGTCCATGTAAAAGTCAGGAGACTTTTTTATCATTTCTTTTTTTTTCTTGGTTTTAAAGAGGTTGTTCCCCTTTCAAACACTTTTTTCAATTCAGTTGTTTTTAGATTGTTCCCCAGAAATAAAGACTTTTTCCAATTACTTTCCATTATTTATTTTCTACTGTTTTTCCAAAAAGTTTAAAGTTGAATGTCCCTGTCTATGGTGTTTGAGTCTGGCAGCTCAGTAATTCAGGCACAGACTCTGAACTGTTACAATTTTGCAACATTTAGTTGATACAATTAGTTGATACAATTAGTTGATACATTTCCCAGCAGTATCTCTGGAATATTAGCAACTATTGTATCAGTTCTAACAGCTGCCTGTAATGAAACAGAGATTCTGCTCAGCAGGGACAAAAATAAGAAATGTATCAACTAAATGTATCCATTTAGAACAGTTTACAGGGTCGGGGAACCCCCTCCCAGGGCTGCTTCAGAAGGTGAAACAAGACACTTGACACTACAATATTAGAAAATTGTCACATATAGAAAATAGAAAGTCATTGGAAAAAGTCATTATTTCCGGTGATCTATCTGAAAACTACTAGTTATTTGAAGGAACCACCCCTTTAACAAAAAATACTTTCAATAACAATAAATTATATTAAAACGATTGTTCATCTTCCAGAACTTTTTTCAGTTCAGATCAGATTTTAGATATCTTACAATAAATCAATATTTTTTTCAATTACTTTCTATTATCTATTTGTGACCATTTTTCTAATATTACATTTTAAACTTTCATTTTTCACTTTCTTATGTCTTTCTAAAGCAGCTCTGGGAGGGGGAGGTCACTAAATCTGTAACTGTTGTAAATTCATATATTAGTCAATACATTTGTTATCTTTAGCCCTGCTGAGCAGAATTTATACAATAGTTGCTAATGTTCCACAGATGCTGCTGAGAAATGTAACAAGGGATGCAGCAAATTGTAACAGTTCAGAAGCTGCACCTGCATTACTGAGCTGCCAACTGAAATACCAATGAAAGGAACATTTCTTTAAATGTAAGTTATGGAAAAACAGTAAAAAAAAAAAAATACAAAATGGAAATCAACTGAAAAAAAGTCTCAATTTCTTTTTAAAAGCAGATGATGGGTGGAGTTCAACATTTGCTAAATGCGCTTCTGATAATCCCATAGGAATAAATAGAGAGTGGGTGAGTTTTTCTGTGTTGAGCGTTTTCTTGCGTTTTTTATAAATTTGCCCCTTAGAGTGTAGCCACAAGTGATGCAATGGCAGAATAAAGAGGGGCAGAGATGACCAGCAACACCAAAAAATATCAAAAACAATTGATTTGATTTGGCATGCCAATGACTTCCATTTTGGCAATGTAAAAATGATTTTGTTGAACTAGTGGCAGTTTTTACTGCTGTGTCTTTGCCAGCTCTGCTTTTATTTGTAATCTAAATCTTAGGCCCACCCTTACAACTATGTTTGGTTGAACCTTAGATATTCATTATCTGTCCCCAAATTCCCAAACAGATATATGCGTTTTTAATTACAGTGGTGTAACTAGAGTGCGCCGGGTCCCCTGCAAAAAAAATCTTGAGAGGGGCCCGGCGCACTCCGATCCCCATCCTCCCAACCCTCCTGCCCACTTCACGTCTCTGCCCACTCCCCTCTAGTTATAGAGGAGGCAGACCCTGCAGTCTGGAGCCCCCTGCCACAGCATTTTCATTTCTTGCTGTATCAGGACAATATCCTTAGAAAAGAAAAGAAAACATTGAATGATCAGTGCCATGTCTTTTACTTCTACACTTCTTCCTGTTACCTTTAAAATCTACATTATTTCCTGTCAGGTGATCACTGACTAACGCATGGAACATCACAAAATGGCAGCTCAAAGTAAAAGATGCAAAAGGTAAATATTTAGTCATATGTATATGCCAATCTGATAAGATTCTCTGATACATCAAACAACTGGCTATATATGTTATCTGCTGGTTTTGTTTTCGTTCAGAAGGTATAATTCTCCTTGAACTAAAGATTCAACTAAATTCCAAACTGAATCTGAACCTTAAGGCTTGGCCAAATACAAATCAAGAAAATATGATTCAAGGTCCAGAATTTCTTGACCCGCACATCACTAGTTGTAGTTTTAAATGGTGCCTGCCCATACCCAGTTGTTGTTCCGATATATATATATATATATATATATATATATATATATATATATATACAAAGTCGAAAGTAGCGACACTCACAGGTTTTGTAGAAGGTTTGAAAAAACAAAAAGTTGTTTATTAAAGCTCAACGTTTCGATCCCCCACAGGGATCTTCGTCAGGAGAGTACAAACAAACATTAAGACAACCCATAATGCCCCAGTATTTAAACCCAAACACAGGAAATGGCGCTTAGCAATGTTGCCTAGCAACCGTGTGAGCTGTCAGTCAACTACTGTACAGCTGTGCGTGCACAGGTGAAGTGCAAAGGAAAGAAGGGAAACAAGGGGGGGGGACAAGTAGTGTACAGTGCAGAGCAAGTGAAGGGAGTAAAAATGCATACAAGCATGTAAGTATATAAATCTTTGATCCAACGCTACTATCTCTGTGCCAAGGAATCCCACACTGTCGTGCCGAGCCGGCCTTATCCAATCAGAGGTGCTGACAGGCCCAGGGGCCAATAGAGAAACGTCCAATCGAAACGGTTGTCAGACCTATTTCCGCCAATCGCAGCGTCTAGTGGAGGTGGGTGTGCGCTCATACGCAGTGAACATCAGTATACCGACCCGTTGCCTGCTTCCCATCACGCAGCAACCCTTAAAATTAGCATATTAGCAGCGGACGCAGTAGCCGCAGCTCCCTGTGGCTCCTGAGCCGCTGCTCGGAGGGAAAGTAGAGAGTGCCTAGTAGCGACAGCCACCCGTAGCCGGTAGTAGAAACCCGCCAACGGTAGCAAGTATTTCAAGGCACAAACCCTATAAGGGCGTATGGGAGCTGGGTTGCGTCTGGGATAAGTGCGTTCCCCACATGGAACCAGCACAAGGCAGGCAGGTATACCTCCGTCCGTGTCCACACACTAGGTAAACGATATATCAGTAAAGGGTACAGGGCAGCCCTGGCACAGGTGGTACATGGTCAGAGGAGAGTGTTGGAAAAGGGTAAAAACAACGTAGGAGCAACAGAAAGGTGATGGAGGAGAAATACAGCATCAAAGCTAATGTAGTATGTCTCACAGACTATTAAAACTACAAGGGAGTATTGTAAATGGAAACATTGTATTAGAAACAGGATTGTATATACATGGTATCAGGGAGCAGAACAGTGTCTATTAGGCAGCTCAGTTCACAGAAAACATCCTAATGGAAGTGTCTCGTTGAGCCCACGGGGGGTAACCGTATTCAGACGGTATATCCATTTTGATTCTTTCTTGAGCAAGGCCAGATCCCGGTCACCCCCTCTAAGGAGAGGAGGTTGGTGGTCAATGGCCATGCAACGAAATGTAGGAAGTCCATGGCCCATTTGCAGGAAATGTCTTGCCACTGGTTGTTTGGCTACTTTCTCCTTCAGTGCTTTGCTAATAGCGGACCTGTGGTTTGCAATCCTTTCTTTTAGTTGGGTGGTCGTTTTTCCCACATAGTAGAGACCGCATGGACATGTAACGATATAAACAATAAAGGTTGATGTGCAGGTAAGTCTATGTTGTATCTTGAAACGTTTACCCGTATGCGGGTGAGGAAAATCTTTGCCTATCAGCATGGAGCGACACGTCGTGCAATCTGGGCAGCGGTAGCAGCCCAGTTTCTTTTGTTCATTGAGCCAGTTAGTATTCTTTGTGGCTTTGTTGCTAAAGTCAGTTTGTACCAGAATATCCCTCAAATTCTGGTTTCTTCCATGCCCAAACATAGGGCATGGGGATTGATGTAGGGATAAAGTATCATCCATGGAGATAATAGGCCAGTGGTTTTTTACACATTGTTTTAGTTTTCCTGAAATATGGCAGTGCTTGGTGGTGAAAATTAGTTGATTCTGGGGTTGTTCAATCTTTTGTTTGGTCGTTAGAAGATCAGACTGTGTATGCGTCATGGCTCTTTCGAGTTGTTGTTCCAATAGGTCCCTGCGGTAGCCCCTTGCCTGGAACCTCTCGAATGCTTCCCTCAATTGGATCTCCGCCGTTGCTGGGTCACTGTTATTGCGAATAGTCCGAAGGAATTGTGAATAGGGAATTGCCCTGATGGTTGAGGGGATGGTCACTATCAGCGTGCAGGATAGTGTTGCGATCCGTTGGTTTTCTGTATAGCTTTGTGCCTAGGCCATCAGCTGTCTTGAAGATTAATAGGTCAAGAAATTCAATCTCCTGTTCACTGAACTTCATAGTAAGGCGAATTGGCGTGTCAAGACTGTTCAGGTTATTGAAAAATGTGGTAAGTGATGTGGCGTCTCCACCCCAGATTAGTAGCAGATCATCTATGTACCGACGGTAGGTGATCAGTGGTCCCCCAACCATTTCCATGATGTTCTCAAGTTCATATTGTAGCATATAGAGGTTGGCATATGAGGGTGCCAGGGCACTGCCCATAGCCGTGCCTGATACCTGTAGGTAGAACGTGCTTTCAAATTTAAAATAATTATGTGTAAGGGTCAGTTCAAGTAAGTTTAGAAGAAACTCTGTTGGTACAGCCTTGCACAGTCTCGTCTCCAGTGCTTTCCTGCATGCAGTAATGCCTTGAGCATGAGGGATTACTGTGTAGAGACTCCTAACGTCCATAGTTGCTAGGAGGTATTCTTTGGGTAGGTTTTCCAATTTCTGTAGCTTTTGGATGACGTGGGTGGCATCACGTGTAAACGAAGGCATAGTCCTCACTAGTGGCTGTAGAAAGGAGTCAATGTAAGTAGCCACCGGCTGAAACAATGAACCCACTGCTGAGATGATTGGACGTCCAGGTGGTGCAGTTTGTGATTTGTGAATTTTGGGTAGTGTGTAAATAATAGGAGTCCTTGGGAAGTCAGAGGTCATATATAAGAAGGTGTTTTGATCAATCCAACCTGCTGTGAGTGCAGTCTGGAGAATACAGTCAAGTTCTTTTTTAAACATTCTGGTGGGATCACCAGGCAGGGTTCTGTATGTAGAGGCATCCGACAGCTGGTTCAGTAGTTCATGTTTGTAGTACTCATAGCTGAGTAGTACAATTCCCCCTCCCTTATCTGCGGGGCGGATCACCAGGCTGTCATCTTGCCGCAGAGATTTAATCGCTTTTCTCTCTTCAGGGGAAAGATTGTGATGGGGCTTACTCTGATGCATATAGTGCTCCATCTCCTTAGATATGATCCTGCCAAAAGTACGAACTGCTGCCGGTGTATTGGGAGGATCAAAGTTACTGGTGGGTTTGAAACGTGGAACTACTGCCCTTGGTGTGTCCCTAAAATGTTCCTTCAGTTTAAGTTTCCTCTGAAATCTGTTAATGTCACTCAAGATTTCGATGGGCTCCGGGGTAGAGCTTGGGATAAAAGATAGACCCCTATTTAACACAGCTATTTCGCCTGGTGTCAGCACATGTTGGCTTAGATTGTAGATTACGTCCGTCTTCCCCTCGGTGGTTTCGTTCCTAAGCTTGTGCCTCCCCCGCCTGGTGTGGTTTCTTTTCCTTTTTCTCTGTCCTGGCGTGATCTTGTTTTTACCCCTAAAAAACGGTCCTGTTCAGTTTGTGTAGGGGGGTTAGAGTCTGAATCAGTGGATTGGTCTGAACTGTCGACAGTGTATAGAGTCCTAGGTTTACGTCTGCGTCTGATTTGTGAGAAGTGGTCAGATTTGATGCCCATCAACCAACCATACACCCGTTTTTGTTTATAGTCGTCAGCGACCTTTCTTATCTTGGTTTGCTTGAAGTTGGTGAGGTCTTGTTTATGTTTCTCTATAATGTCTGTTAGTTTCTTTAACCAGTCACATGTATTGTCGGTTTTCAGGGATTCTAAGTGGGCCGTTTCCAGTCTGGCAATGTCTTCCCTAACTGTCACCAGGTCTTTGCCGACTTGTTCTACCACCAGTAATATTAGATCCAGGGAGCAGCGATTCAGGATGCCACACCACTTACTGCAAAAATCAGGGTTACTACGTCCAAGAGTTGGTATATTATTGATTCTAAAACCTCTTGGAATCAATTTTTGTCTATGGTAGTTTGATAAGAAAATGCCGTGTAGGTGTAAATCCACTTCTTTACGTCTTAAGTCCAAAAGTTCATGGTAAATATTGGTGGAGGATTTACTCACGGTTTCTTCAAAGGTGATGTCTGGAAATAGAATCCGGTCTGCATCTGATGTAGTAAAGCCAAATTCCCTTGTAGTATCTATGTTCAACGTAGCTTGTGTATATAGGTCCTCCATTTGCTCATCTGTTAGTACTGCGATACACTCAGCGTCCTGATTGTCTTAAGGCTTGTCACTGGTCACTGTGGTCACTTCACCTCTATCGGTGTATTGTTAGTAGAAGAGGGGACGGGTGCTACCATGGGTGGGATATAGGAGTCCCATATGTATCTGTCGTCTGAAGGTGCACACCGTTTCCACGTTCACGTACCTGGGTGCCAGCAAAAAGTTTAGATAGATGCAAAGTCGAAAGTAGCGACACTCACAGGTTTTGTAGAAGGTTTGAAAAAACAAAAAGTTGTTTATTAAAGGAGAAGGAAAGCTCCAAGACAGTTTATTGCCAATAGAATAGCCACAATAGTGCAAGCTAGAACACTATATTTATTCTGCAGAATGCTTTACCATACCTGAGTAAACAGCTCTAGACACTGTCTCTGTTTGTTTAGGATAGAAGCGGCCATATATGCTTGGTGTGACATCACTTCCTGCCTGAGTCTCTCCCTGCTTACTAACAGCTCTGAGCTCAGATTACAGTAGGGATGGGAGGAGGGAGGGGGAGAGGAGCAAACTGAGCATGCTCAAGGCCGTGCCCAGGAGGTTTAAGCTGAAAACAGGAAGTCTGATACAGAAGCCCATGAGTACACAATAGAAGGAATAAATGTGATGTTTCTTTTGACAGAGGACTCAGAGCAGCATTACTTTGAGGGTTTACTGGTGTATTTATATAGACCTTTCTGATAAAGCTTACTTAATTTTAGCCTTTCCTTCTCCTTTAAAGCTCAACGTTTCGATCCCCCACAGGGATCTTCGTCAGGAGAGTACAAACAAACATTAAGACAACCCATAATGCCCCAGTATTTAAACCCAAACACAGGAAATGGCGCTTAGCAATGTTGCCTAGCAACCGTGTGAGCTGTCAGTCAACTACTGTACAGCTGTGCGTGCACAGGTGAAGTGCAAAGGAAAGAAGGGAAACAAGGGGGGGGGGAAAGTAGTGTACAGTGCAGAGCAAGTGAAGGGAGTAAAAATGCATACAAGCATGTAAGTATATAAATCTTTGATCCAACGCTACTATCTCTGTGCCAAGGAATCCCACACTGTCGTGCCGAGCCGGCCTTATCCAATCAGAGGTGCTGACAGGCCCAGGGGCCAATAGAGAAACGTCCAATCGAAACGGTTGTCAGACCTATTTCCGCCAATCGCAGCGTCTAGTGGAGGTGGGTGTGCGCTCATACGCAGTGAACATCAGTATACCGACCCGTTGCCTGCTTCCCATCACGCAGCAACCCTTAAAATTAGCATATTAGCAGCGGACGCAGTAGGCGCAGCTCCCTGTGGCTCCTGAGCCGCTGCTCGGAGGGAAAGTAGAGAGTGCCTAGTAGCGACAGCCACCCGTAGCCGGTAGTAGAAACCCGCCAACGGTAGCAAGTATTTCAAGGCACAAACCCTATAAGGGCGTATGGGAGCTGGGTTGCGTCTGGGATAAGTGCGTTCCCCACATGGAACCAGCACAAGGCAGGCAGGTATACCTCCGTCCGTGTCCACACACTAGGTAAACGATATATCAGTAAAGGGTACAGTGCCAGGGCTGCCCTGTACCCTTTACTGATATATCGTTTACCTAGTGTGTGGACACGGACGGAGGTATACCTGCCTGCCTTGTGCTGGTTCCATGTGGGGAACGCACTTATCCCAGACGCAACCCAGCTCCCATACGCCCTTATAGGGTTTGTGCCTTGAAATACTTGCTACCGTTGGCGGGTTTCTACTACCGGCTACGGGTGGCTGTCGCTACTAGGCACTCTCTACTTTCCCTCCGAGCAGCGGCTCAGGAGCCACAGGGAGCTGCGGCTACTGCGTCCGCTGCTAATATGCTAATTTTAAGGGTTGCTGCGTGATGGGAAGCAGGCAGCGGGTCGGTATACTGATGTTCACTGCGTATGAGCGCACACCCACCTCCACTAGACGCTGCGATTGGCGGAAATAGGTCTGACAACCGTTTCGATTGGACGTTTCTCTATTGGCCCCTGGGCCTGTCAGCACCTCTGATTGGATAAGGCCGGCTCGGCACGACAGTGTGGGATTCCTTGGCACAGAGATAGTAGCGTTGGATCAAAGATTTATATACTTACATGCTTGTATGCATTTTTACTCCCTTCACTTGCTCTGCACTGTACACTACTTGTCCCCCCCCCTTGTTTCCCTTCTTTCCTTTGCACTTCACCTGTGCACGCACAGCTGTACAGTAGTTGACTGACAGCTCACACGGTTGCTAGGCAACATTGCTAAGCGCCATTTCCTGTGTTTGGGTTTAAATACTGGGGCATTATGGGTTGTCTTAATGTTTGTTTGTACTCTCCTGACGAAGATCCCTGTGGGGGATCGAAACGTTGAGCTTTAATAAACAACTTTTTGTTTTTTCAAACCTTCTACAAAACCTGTGAGTGTCGCTACTTTCGACTTTGCATCTATCTAAACTTTTTGCTGGCACCCAGGTACGTGAACGTGGAAACGGTGTGCACCTTCAGACGACAGATATATATATATATATATATATATATATATATATACCGTATATACTCGTGTATAAGCCGACCCGTGTATAAGCCTTCTGCGGCCCCAACAGTGTGCAGGACACATGTAAATGTTTACAGTCCGCAGCAAGAGCTTTGAAATTCCTCTGCTTATTTTGGTCACAAACTCTTCTAGGAGAATATGGCCTGGATGGGGGAAGGGGGTCCAATAATCCCATTATTATAAATAAACCCCTGTTTAGCAGTTGGTGCTGCCATGCTGGTTCCTGTAGGGAGAAGATAATCCATATAGAATACAGGGCTAGCAGTGGGTGCTGGGAAATAACACAACACTTTATACAAAAGGGCCCTGGTCCTGCTACCTCCATGCCTGAATATGGTCAGGACTCTGTGACTGACTGTCACGATCGCCGCCCGGAGCAGGTCCAGGAGTTCCGGGCGGCGCGTCCTTCCCTGCCGGCGTCGCTCCCAAAATGGCGGCGCCCATGGCCGCCACGTGGGTAGCGGCGCCGGCGCCTCTACCCACGTGGCGGCCATGGGCGCCGCCATTTTGGAAGGACGCCGGCAGGGAAGGACGCACCGCCCGGAGCTCCTGGACCTGCTCCGGGCGGCGATCGTGACAGTCAGTCACAGAGTCCTGATGCGCTATGGGAGAGGGAGGTGTGTTGGGGCCGCAGAAGGAGCCTCGTATCCGATAGGGATTGGCTACAGTATCCGGTGAGGGTTTGGCTACAGTATGTGCGTATGACCCGCGTATAAGCCGAGGTCGAGTTTTTCAGCACATTTTGGGTGCTGAAAAACTCGGCTTATACGCGAGTATATACGGTATATATAGGCAGCAGGGAATGGGCAGTTACAAAAAAGCCGCCTCCTGTAACTTTAAGAGCCGAATTTCCGGTTTTTAAACCGGAAATTCGGCTCTGCTAGTGCAGAAAGCACAGTACGTGATCATTACACAAGCGATACCGCACCTTTTGACCTGCTCTGACGCTAAACTTTTAAGTGCGGAGCGGGAGAGGGGGGCGGCATCGGGGTTGCTGCCTCAGGCGGATCACCCCTGTATTTGTGTGTGTGTATATATATATATATATATATATATATATATATATATATATATATATATATATATATATATATACCCATGCTTGATTTATATGCCACAATTCAGATACATTTTCATCTCAATGTGACCATAAGCATAAGTTATAAGGCATTCTGCAACATCATTAGAGGGGCTGTAACAGAATGAAGGTGTTGGTGAGCGGCTGGGCAGGAGCCCAATACAGCCCCCAACCTCACTAGCTTCACTACTATGTTGAAACCTTTATCTAATTCTTACTGACTTTACCCATTTATCTAACACAGTGTAGAGTTCAGTCATGTGAACTCCCAAGTATTTTTTGTGAATCTCCCTGATTTAAGCCCCTCTACCCCAGAGTCTCCTGGGGTAACAGGTCCCAGGTCTTCCACTGTCAGTAATTTCCTACCTATTGAATGCATAGAACCGCCCCTGAAATGATGGTTGATCCCAATGTTATTAATAGGGAAAAAAGATAAATATATGGGAAGGCCGGTATTTTTTTCCAGAAAAGGTGGGAACCCTATGCTCAACTAGGGGCTGTGATTGCCCCCATATGACCTACTCTAGCGATTTTTTTCCCAAAGTCGCCAGAAGTTTACTCGTGAGGAAATCGAAGGGCTGCTATTGCATTGACGCAGGAAATTTTTCATTTTAGCAGGCGGAAGGCAGGGTGAAGGCAGTTCGGGGACATTGTTGCCCCGAAGAAGAAGTGATTAGTTGCCAGGCGACTAAATCTCCCCAAATCTAAAGCCCTAAGTACAGAGAAATGACTAGAAGGGGATTTTTTTTGCCAAAAACAGGAAGTGACATCACTCTCATGCACACACTGTGGGACGTGCCATCATGCACGTGAATGCAAATGTAAGGTTGTTTGCTACCTCTGGTAACTGGCCACACAATTCTGTCTGAAGCAAGTTTCTGACCTTGCCTCATGACAGAACCAGCCCTGACCAGCAATTTAGAATTTACATTTTTTGTGGAGAAATGGATATTGTGAGAGCAGTGCCAAAATCATCACCAACTCATTAATTTGCTACCTGCAATATATCTGATCTAAATATCACACACCCTTGTGGTCACACCCTAGTTCTACAGCGTCAGATCAAAGTAGGAAGTGGAATATTCCCATAGTCTGATCCCAGAAACAGTTGTGTTTCTAAAGCAGGAGCCACCTGAGGCCAGTGCTTACCTTTTCTGTGCAGCAGGGGGGTTCCGGGGGAAGCGGTTGCAGCTGCATCGCTAGTGTGGAGACAGCAATTAATAAAGTCTGCAAAAGTCTGGTCTAAAACTGCAAATATCAAAAAAATGCCTAAAACTAATATATTTATATACATTGTTTAGAGAAGCACTCTGAGTATGGCAGAGGGTTCCCCAAGAAACACAATTGATGGTTTGTAGAAGTGGGGCTTACAGGGGTGGGCAGAATCTAGGTGGATCGTGGGCAGAATCTGGGTGTATCATGGGCAGAATCTGGGTGTATCATGAGCATTGTGTTTTGGAATTATGGTGTGACTGATCCATATCACGAATGGGACCATGTGTGCATGGAGGGCTTTTTTGTAAAATGATATTCTACTTGTTGGCAGGGCCATCATTCACGGGGCCCAAGTGACTGCTGGACTAATAATTGACATCTCCTGGGTGGTGGACCTTTGGAATTTGGTACTATGGCTCCCCACCAGGTTAGGACTGACAATGGGAAATATTCCAGTGGGCCTGGCCTTTGGTGTCCCTAATGGCTTTGCTGGTTATGGGCCCCTGGCAGGTGGCCTGCTTCCCATAACAAGGGCCCAAGTCTCAAGGCAGTCATTAGAGTGACCTTACATTGCAGCCTCCTGTTTCCTTTGTTGAAGGGTGCTGATTTAACATAGCACAACCACTTTGTGTAATAGTCCTAGTTGCCAGTCCATGGGTGCTAGTTTCTTTACTAATTATATCTCTACTAGCAGAATTTAAAACCCACCTCAGTCACTCAGTTATTAGTTAAATTGGATAGTTAACTTTGAAACTCCCAGTCCAGCCTAGTCAATCAGCAGAGGAAAGCTAGTAATGGTGAAAAGTAGGCAAGAAGTGGAGAAAAAAGCAGAATAGTAAGGTATGGGTAGAAAATAAGAACAAAAAAAGGGAAATACAAAGAGGGATATTAGAAGAGGAGACCAAGGGAAAAAAAGGAAGGTGATACTCAAATTACAAAACCATATCTTCTAAGTTACTTGGTTCATGTTTGTTCAATGTGACACAATGCATGCCATGATTCCATTTGGCAAAAATCCACAGCACAGAAAAGGCTAAACCAAGAAATTCAGTAATTACTATTGTTATGAATCTCTATGGTCCTCAGTAGTATTTATTTTCTAAATAGTGAATTATAGCATTTTTATAAAATAGACGTGTTATAAAAATGACGTGCAATGCTCATATGAAATGCAGTGATTCCCATAAAGTGTAATGAATGTGCAACTGAAGAGTTAAAAAATGATTTTTATAAAAATAACAGAAAGTCTGTTACGTGTGTATAAGTATAAGTACAGGGAAGCGCCGTGTCCAGGATGTGGTTTTGGATTCGGCTGAATCTCAGCACATGTTAAAGAATTTGGATGCACCCCGATCCTTCAGCTAAATCTGAATTCTTAAAGGAAAACTACACCCCAGAACAAAGTAGGTCTCTATAAAAAATATATTGCAAAAAACAGCTCATATGTAAATAAACCATTTTCAGAATAATATACGTTTCAAGTAGTATATGTCATTAGGTAATCATAAATAGAAAATTGCCATTTAAAAAATTAAGGGCCGCCCCCTGGGATCCTAGGATTCACAGTGCACACAAACAAACCATACATGTTAGGTCACATGAGCCAATTAACAGACATAGCTCTGTCTTTTGTTTCCACATTTTTTCCTGTAACAGTTTGAGCTGCAGTATTTCAGGTCAGGAGATCTCTAAGACAGAACAGAGACAATCACAAAATGGTGGTTTGGGCCAGATCTGGGTTTATGGATGTTGGGTTTATGCCTAATAGATTATAAGGAAATATAGTAATGGAAATGGAACACTAAAACTTAATCAAGCAATAGGTTAGAAATGCTGCATATTATGATTTGGGGTTCTGTAACATCCCAAGGAAACCATAGGCGCTTAACAGGCTGTGATAAAATTAACCAGGTCCAGGTCGCCCCCCCCCAGGCCCCCCGGCCTGCTGCCTGCCTGGGACTGGGAGAGTAGAAGAAGGTGTGCGGCATGTGTGTGTGATGATGACAGTGCGTCTCTGCGTGTGGTGCAACCAATCTTTGAGCCTGACTGGTTGTTTGGAAGGCACTCACCAGTGACGACACTGGTGTGCGCCGACGGCTTAAAAGAGTTGAGCGTGGCGCACTTTTGCACACACGCGGTCAGAGACTCAGGCAGAGCAGACACGTAGTCTGTCTCTGTCTACCTTCTTCATCGTTGTAGCGCCCAAGCGTTTATTAGCTGCCTGCCTGCCTGCCGTGCAGCTTACTTACTCGGAACTCCTTTTTCATTAATTCTGTGTATTAGGGATAGTTTTGTATACAGAATGTATTTGGGACAAACGGCACCCCATAACTGAGTGTGTAACAGAAAGCTGTTGTTGCAACATGCTCAGAATACTAATTCTGTAAAGGTACCAGTACAAGACACACATTAATAGAAAAATATGTCCATAAATCAGCATGCTTGCTATACACCAGCAAAATTTATATTTAATTCCACCGCATAAGCAGCCAAATATTACATGAAGAAGGGAGAACATATGCATGCAGCGTAATGAAGTTGTAATGATGTTGGCAAGGATTAGAGGGAAAATTATTGTTGTTTCCAGCTTCAACTAAACAGTAGAGGAATTGTTCAATCAAGATGTACTGTAGATTGCATATTCATATCAATGTTTTATATCATTCAAAACATGTAAAATACTCCTGCAAATAAACAAGGGAATAGAAAGGGTATGAACAATTTATAATGGCATCATAGCCATACCATAGGTGGTAGTAAGGCTAAAGTAGGATATATTATCAGTATTTTACACTTATTTATAATAAATGCTTGAAATATGATGTCTAAACACAATGTTTACAAGCTATTATTTGTTCTTCTTCTTTTCTATCAGGTACAAGGACAGGGCATGCATTTAGATTACAAGAAAGGAGGCTCCATCTTAAAATGTGGAAACTTTTTTTTTTTAAAGTGAGAGCTGTGAAGCCATGGTGTTCTCTCTCTAAAGTGTTTTGTACTGACAGACAGGGCTGCCATCAGGGGGGACAGTTGTCTTGGGCCTGTGGGTTTTTGTGTCTTAGGGGATCAGCCATGCTTCATTTTCTTGATTAGCACCCCCCCCTGCTGTCAGCCTGATGCAAAGTTTAAAAGAGAGGATGGGAGCTCCAGTGCCAGCATTATTGTCCTCCTATTCATTCTCTGAGTTCTCTGTACCCTTATTGGTCATTTACGTTTATGTAGGAACTTCCCCTCCTGCCAATCCAATCCCAATGCAGCATTACCGGTACTTAACTTTAGTCTGTCATAGGAAAACATTTTTTTCCCCAAAAACATCAGTTAATAGTGCTGCTCCAGCAGAATTCTGTACTGAAATCTATTTTTTTAAAAGAGCAAACAGATTTTTTTATACTCAATTTTGAAATCTGACATGGAGCTAGACATTTTGTCAGTTTCCCAGCTGCCCCCAGTCATGTGACTTGTGCTCTGATAAACTTTAGTCACTCTTTACTTTACTGCTGTACTGCAAGTTGTAGTAATATCACCCCCTCCCTTCCCCCCCCCCAGCAGCCTAACAAAAGAACAATGGGTAGGTAACCAGATAGCAGCTCCCTAAAACAAGATATCAGCTCCTTGGTAGAACAACACTCAATAGTAAAAGCCAAGTCCCACTGAGACTGATTCAGTCACATTAAGTAGGAGAAATAACAGCCTGCCAGAAAGTAGTTCCATCCTAAAGTGCTGGCACAAGTCACATGACTGGAGCAGCTGAGAAACTGACAAAATGTCTAGCCCCATGTCAGATTTCAAAATTGAATATAAAAAAATCTGTTTGCTCTTTTGAGAAATGGATTTCAGTGCAGAATTCTGCTGGAGCAGCACTATTAACTGATGTGTTTTGAAAAAAACATGTTTTCCCATGACAGTATCCCTTTAAGCGACCAATGAGGGTACAGAGATGTGAATTGGCACCTGAGCTTTTGTCCACTCTTCTTAACTTTGCAGAAGGTTGACAGCAGGAGGGGTCTGGCTAATCAAGTAAATGAAGCATGACAGGGCCCCCCTTAAGGGCCAAACTTATGGCAAGCAGTTTTTTTAAAAAAAAAATTAGCAATAGCAATTTGGGCTGGCTGGCCACCAATGTTTTGTCCTGGCCACCAGTGGCTTTTTATAAATTGTGGGGCAGGGGGGGCAGGCCATCAATATTCTTTTTTTTTACTTGCAGGTGGGGCTTGATCAATGGCTTTTTATAACTTGTGGGGGGCAGGTCATCTTTTTTTTTTTTTTACTTGCAGGGGGCCCTGATAACCAATGACTTTTTATTACATGTGTGGGGGGGGCTGGCCTCCAATGGCTTTTTATAATTTAGGGGGGTTACTATTATTTAAATCAATAATAGCAATTGTCTCAGAATATCACTCTCTACATCATACTAAATGTATGATACTGTCATGGAAAAACATGTTTTTTTCAAAACACATCAGTTAATAGTGCTGCTCCAGCAGAATTCTGCAGTGAAATCCATTTTTCAAAATAGCAAACAGATTTTGTTATATTCAATTTTGAAATCTGACATGGGGATAGACATATTGTCAATTTCCCAGCTGCTCCCAGTCATGTGAATTGTGCTCTGATAAACTTCAATCACTCTTTACTGCTGTACTGCAAGTTGCAGTGATATCACCCCCTCCCTTTCACCCCCCCCCCAGCAGCCTAACAACAGAACAATGGGAGGATAACAGATAGCAGCTCCCTAAAGGTGGCCATACACTGAGAGATCCGCTCGTTTGGCAATGTCGCCAAACGAGTGGATCTCTCTCCGAAATGCCCACCTTGAGGTGGGCAATATCGGGCTGATCTGATCGTGGGCCCCAGGGCCCAATGATCGGATCCTAATGAATGGGAATGGGTGGTCAGAGCACGGAACTGCATCAACGAACAGATGCGGCCGCGATCCGACAGGATTTTTAGTCCCATCCGATCGAGATCTGGCTGACTTTTGGCCAGATCTCGATCGGGGAAGCCCCATATACAGGCCAATAAGCTGCCGACTCGGTCTGTCGGCAGCTTTTATTGGCCCGTGTATGGCCACCTTTACACAAGATAACAGCTGCCTGGTAGATCTAAGAACAGCATTCAATAGTAAAAGCCAAGTCCCACTGAGACTGATTCGATTACATTAAGTAGGAGAAATAACAGCCTGCCAGAAAGTAGTTACATCCTAAAGTGCAGGCACAAGTCACATGACTGGGGCAGCTGGGAAACTGACAATATGTCTAGCCCCATGTTAGATTTCATAATTGAATATAACAAAACTGTTTGCTAATTTCAGTGTAGAATTCTGCTGGAGCAGCACTATTAACTGATGCGTTTTGGAAAAATATGTTTTCCCATGACAATATCCCTTTAAGGTGAAAAAGCCCTTTAATATAAATGTGCCTTCCTCCGGGCATGTTGTCCAACAACATGGCCATCCACACTGGTTTCTCCCACCCACCACAGGGGCCAGACTGCTTATTTTTTTCTTAGAAAAACACTACTGCTGTTTAGAACCACATTATTAGGCAAAATCTATTTTGAGGTTTACATTCCATCAACATACTCTCCATAAGAGTAACACTTGACCCCTGTGTGATGAACAGCATAGTGTATATAACTGTAGAGCATACCTTGAAATGCTGCTGGGCCAGCAATAAAATGAATCAGGAGTGCATGGTGCTGAGCCTGCAAACATAGTAGTATAGGGCTAAATGATTACTGATGGTGGTCTTTAATATGAATATTTACAAGAATTTGTGTTACCATATATATTTGTGATCATGGGATTTGTATTCAGTTCTGTAAGCCATTACTGATCATGACAATTGCACTGAAGTTAATGGTTGACCTCACAAACACATGCAGCAATGTAAATGTGATTTAAGGACTTATAAACGATCACTGGACTTGCCCTGTCATCCAGGGGACCAAGCTGAACAGTCATTTGCTGTGACTTTGGCTGCTGGTGATCACTGGATGGAAAATCCCAATGACTGAGCAATGACACAATTTAGCTTCTGTCCAGGCATGTACACCTGCGATTCGATATTTATGTCATTTTAGCTATGAGATATAATCAGTGTCGGACTTTGACACCAGGGGCCCACCCAAAAACCTTGGACTAGGGGCCCACCAATTAATCTTAGACAAGGGGCCCTCTCTTAGAACTATTATTCTTCCTCTCCTCACTCAACCTCTATTCTCCTAGTCTCTTTTCTTTACATACTATAATCTATTATTCCTGCTATTTAGCCTCTTTATTCTCATAGAAATAGGGAATGGCCATGAAATAGGCCAAATGTCTAGCAGCATAAGGGCCCACTGACACCTTGGCCCACCGGGAGTTTTCCTGGTTCCCGGTGGACTAGTCCGACACTGGATATAATGACAATATGGCAATAATATGTCTGTGCTTTCCTTACAGATGTCTCTCTATGCCAGTGTTTGGCTTAATTTCACATTAACTGATTAACTTATTATTGTCGGAGGTACTCACATCTCTCTTTTGAAATGTTGTCTTTAATTTCACATAATCCTGTAATTCTGCTTTCTCATTGATTCACCTCATTTGAGTTGCAGCCTTGAAGTTTGGCGCCAACCCACCTAGTTGCCTAAAAATAAATATATGGATTTTTTCCTTTAGTAACTAATGAGTTAGTACTAAATTTCAGTGCCTTCTCTGCATGGTTGTCTGAGGGCAGTTCTAAACACAAGGGATAAAGTGGAACACTGTTATACTGTAGGTAGACTAAGCACTTGGGGCCGTTTAGCAGTGTATTGAATAATATTGTACTACACCTGAGACCTGTCAATGGAAAGACGAAAGGTTAAATGCGCGCCCTATTTGTTGTATATAATTATTTTTATTAAAAAACATATAAAAGGTAATGTAAGACCACAAGTGCAGTTGTGCATATTTCTTTGCAGTCAGTTGCATGTAAAGGTACTTGTGAACCTACTTACCAAAAGGAACTCTGGAGCTACTGCCACCCCCTGACCAGGCCATAGATCCAGGGTTCCCTTAGAACCACATGTCAGTAGGTGCAGCACTCTCACGCCAATCACCTGAAATGAGGCCAACGAACATGGAAAGCCTTCAGAGAGATTGAATCTGATTTACGGCAATGTTTAAAAAAGCAATTGTGTCAGTTTTGAAGCATTGGCCGAACTGCAGCAGACACAACACCCCCTTGTGACCTCAACATCAATGGAATTATGGGAAAAAAACATGGCTATTGTGCTCGACATTGACAGTTTTCTAACCGCACATGCGGACTTACAGCAAATGTGACCTTTAATGTAGATCTCTTCTAGTCTGCCATGTTTTAGAGTAACGGCACATGGGACTGCACTTTTTAGTAGCAGCAAAAACGCATCGTTACAGGAACTGTGTTGGCCCCCGTTATTATTATATTATTAATCGTTATCTGACTAATATATTCCCCCAGAATGTTGGCATTTTTGGTTTGAAGGGGCTGAATCGCCAGCTTAAATCTGCCAGTGTATGACCACCTTTAAATGCCTAAATGTCATTTACTTGAGAGGATGATGCATACTGGAGGAAAATCTTATCAACTTCCTTTTTAAAGGATATGTAAACCTTTAAAATAAGTGAATTTTAATACAACACCACCACCTGCTGGTCAGTTTCCAACACCTGAACACCAAGAAGTCAAGGAAGTTGTCAGGAAAGAAAGAAAGAAGGCTGCTCTGATGTTCTTCTGCTTAGGAAAGATGTGAGAAAGGTTTCTAATTTTTTTTTCCTAACCAGAAGAATATCTGACCAGCCCTTTTTCTTTCTATTGACAACATCCTTGTCTACTTGCTGGTCAGAATGGCCAGAAACTGACCAGCAGGTGGTGCTGTTGTAACAAAATTCATTAATATTCTTATAATAGTACTCGCATGAATTTTACATTCATTTATTTTAAAGGTTTATTTATTCTAATGTCATAGATTAATAGTGGTAAAAGAATAGTAGGGTATTAGAATATGTGGTTCCTTCTGGCTGTATTGTATTAGGGAAAGGTAAGTGCAAACACACCTATTTTACTGTATCCATGCCATATTCCACACTGCTGACTGCTTGCTGTTCACCATAAATATAGCTCTCATCAATGCATGCAGGAGAGGGGTAAGTTAGCAAACCTCCTATTTATTAGCACAACCCATGCAGAAACACTTTTGGATTCTTGGATTTCCATCAGCAAGCAATGTATATAAAGTGAACGGAGTAATTGCAAAAGGCAAACGGTTTTCCTTTTATATTTTATCTTTTTATCTGAGGTGATAGAACCCCCCCAGCTCATTTGTAACACAGACACCAAGCAGAGACCATCAATGGGAACAGTGTTGGACTGGCCCAACGGGAAAACTCCCGGTAGGCCCTCTTGCTTCTAATCATTTAGCCTATTTCATGGTCATTCCCAATTTATTTATGGGGGGAAAATGCTCAATAATTGAAGAATATACTAAGTAAATATAAAAGACTAGGACAATAAAGAGGTTGAGTGAGGAGAGAAGGAATAATAGTTTGAAAAGTGGGCCCACAGTCTAAAGTTTTCTGGTGAGCCCCTGGCATCTCAGTCTGGCACTGTGTGTGGTGATGTTAAGAGGGGCTGGACTATAACATATGGGGCTGGGCTATAACATATGGGGCTGGGCTATAACATATGAGGCTGGGCTATAACATATGAGGCAGGAAAACATGAGGTCAAGGCTGGACGGAGCTTGAAAATGGGGAAATGGGTTGGTGTGTGGGAAGGAAAGGAGATTGACACTGAAGGGGGATAAGAGAAGAGAGGGATTTACAAGGCATCTTAAATTTACCGGCAAGTACTTTGCCGTTGATTTTGTTATACCGGTACCGGAGTTTTACTGGTATCCTGGTGGGCCAGTCCAACAATGACTGCACATGCTCTGTGCTGCTGTCACTTAATGAGCTTAGTGACTGCCTGAAAACATTCAGTACACTTAGAATATACTGTTTATGTTGCAGATAATTACTACATGGCAGCACAGAAACCAGTGCAACTAGCATCAGAATTAAATAATCAACCTAATTTTCTGCTTGATAATTTGCAACGACCCCTAAGCTTAGCTTCACACAGTGGCAGAACTACCGGAGGAGCAGGGGGTGCGAGTGGGCCAGGGCCCGCACACCCTCAGGGCCCCCCGGCAGCCCGCGCGCCACTAAAATGCGGGTTGAAAAATTGCGTATGGAGGGGGCGGGGCCCGGCTGCGCATCACGCACCAGGGCCCGCCCCCCTCTAGTTACGTTACTGGCTTCACAACAGCTCCTCGGAGCCCACTGAGCATTTGAATGTTGCAGACACTTTCCAAGATGATGACCCCCTAAAGTCATTGCTGCTATTGAGAAGATGAAATGTTAGGCTTGTGCAATAAGTTCAGTATATAAAATATGGCATTTTTAGCCACATTCATTCTTAGGTTTTAGTTCTGCTTTAATGTGAGGTGGGGCTAACGGTTTACAAACACATTAATGGGCACGATACTAATAACTTTGCTCTTTGTTTTCCTCCATTATCAATGCTACCATACACAAACACCAGGAACAACACAACTCTTTAAAGTATCATTATTTTACTTTTTATCTTGTATAAAAAGATGTTCCCCAGGGAACCACTTGTCAATAGAATATATAAAATAAATACAGTTGTGTTTTAACCACCAATAGGTTCAGTGCCCTCAATCAAGTCTGACTAAGTCATGAACACAAATAAATAAATGATAAATCTGTGCCTTCACAAGGAACATGTTTCGAATCAGGTGAGACATTCCCCTGTATCACCAGCTGGTTTAATCTAAGGCATTAGTGTTATACACGAGCCTGATTCACTGAGATTCTCTGCACATATCTATAGTTTTAGTATTCTGGATACAAAACAAAGTCCTTTGCAAAAGATTTGGGAAAATACAAAATCCAATTAACACCCTGATTAACATACTGAATGGGGAGCAATATTCCAAAACTCTGATTGCCTTCAGTTGACCAGTGCACTAAAGCCATTTCTGGATTCAGTTTAGCTAAATACAAAGGATTTGGAAAATCATAATCTGAATCCCTTGACATAGCCAGGTGCTAGCCAGCTTTCTGGGGGGGTGAGCAGTGACTTCCATAGGTCCCCTTCTGATTCAGTCACTTTCATTGTATAATAAGGATTATACAGATGGTATGAATTTAGCTTCATTTAACAATTTTGTGCCTAAAATATATTGTTTGAATTTATTTGAAAATACAGTACGTCAAACCCCATATCCCCACAGCCTGAATCAATATCCCACATACGCTTGCTAGTGAATAAACACTCATGGGCAAGGAATGTCCAAAGTGGCAGGAAAAAGGCCTAGGGAAGAAAAACACTTTCTTCCTTATGATTTTACAGTGTTTAAAGAACAACAAAAATAGTTGTTAACATATGTATTCATGCCCTTGTGATCTGGGAGAATGTTTGGTATTACTGTTATTCAGGCACATTTCAATGCAAATTTGGTCCATCAACAAATATAGAGCCATTGTTCCTGCAATTTCTAATTTAACTCCTAACATACAAACATGTTGATATACTATAATAATTAAACATATATCTGGTGGGTACAGTCCACAGAAGAAGGTACCAAAAAGATATCCAGTTGGTGTAACATCTTTCCTTGGATGTCTGGATAAGAGATGGCTGTGATTGAATTGTGTCAGTTTTGTCTCCGACAAGGCCAAGACAGTTGCACTCAGGGGAAGCGTAAGGTAGTGAAGTTACGCTAGCGATGCTTAATTTGCATACGGCGCCAAATTGAAATTACAATGGAGGTATATGAAGCATCACTACACAAGCCTGGGAAACCTTCAAAACAGCAAATAAAATTTTTATTTTGCCCTACACGTGCCGACTGTATAGAAAAAACTTTTTCGATCTTTTTCAGCCTATCACCCATAAAAAAAGAAAAAACGCCAGTGTTTTTTGGGACTTAGAAATTTTTTCAACTTTTTTGGAAGCAATCCCTATCTACTCTATTGCACTTCGCTGGTCTGAGGTGGCGAAGGAAGTCTGGCGTAAAAGGTAGCGTTCAGAAAAATGCGCACTTTAGCGAATTTGCGTAGTTATGTCCGTTGCGCAAATTCGCCAGGCTTAAGGGTGCGAAGTAACACTAGCGAATTTACGCCAGCGTCCGTTAGTGAATTGGCGAATTAACGAAATTGCGCTACGCTGGCGAATTCACTGTAGCGTTAGGTTCTTCGTCCTTTAGTGAATTTTGGTCTATGTGTGACCAAGAAACAGAGTCCTCCTATCACAATGTGGCCCAGCTGTCACAGCACAGGGTGACCTAATAAATGGGAGTTAAATGTTACATGATGATCATATTAAAACACACTTGTAAATCCATATGCTGCTTTACTGTGGATAGCACAGCACCTCCCAGCACATAATTAAACACCTTAGGGGCCCCTAATAATAATTTGAAAATGCAAATACACTCCCAGAACAACCCTACCAAGCTCACATCCCAGTAGGGCAGGCAGAGTAGGGCACACACTGGCAGAGTATGGCACACACAGGGAGCATAGGGCAGGCAGAGTATGGCACACACAGGGAGCATAAGGTAGGCAGAGTATGGCACACAGAGAGAATAGGGCAGGCAAAGTATGGCACACACAAGCAGCATAGGACAGGCAGAGTATTGCAGACATAGGGAGCATAGGACAGGCAGAGTATGGCACACACAGGGAGCATAGGAAAGGTAGAGCATGAACACACAGGGAGCATGGGGAAGGCAAAATACAACAGGAGACAGGGAAACCTATCAGGACTCTAAATGAACAGTTCATACTGTGCTACATACAGTAACATGATATGGTGCTGGTGCCCCTCCCACAGTTTGTATGTATGAGATGCGAACAGGGCAAAAATGTGGGCAGTTTCAGTCTAGGGCACAGGTGTGAACAAAACAGGGAGGGGTTACAGGTGTGAACAATACAGGAGTTTAAAGTCTGAAAATGATTTGTGAACAATGCAGGGGCCAGTTAATCTCTATAATGATACATTTTAAATCTTACACAAATTATAAGAAAAGAGTAGAAACAGTGCCCTTAATTATTTGCAATTATATCCACTTAGTTATAGCAGAGGTCTGACCTGAGTCAGTGTAAATAGATTAAAGAGAATTTTCTATAGAGAGAAAAAGTACTCTGCATAAACTAATTGATAAACGATTGCTCACTTCAAAATTTTTATTTTCCCCCCCAGTCACAGCAGCCAAACTTTCATGTGGGTCCACACAAAGGGGGGTCGTGGGCCAGATGCAGCCTGTGGGCTGCCATTTGGACAGCACTGATCTGTATACTAATCAAGAACCATTCATATTTTAAATATAATCCTTATGACTGATTTTAGCGATATCATATCATCATTATGATTTTGATTAGTAATATTATCAGTTATAATCAATGTTTAGTAATATTACATCTTACTGAAACTTGTGTATAATATGGACATGGAAGCCCTTGGTGCCTTCTGATATCCTACAACTTAATTTTACAATTTCCTCTTTTTTAAAGGGCAAGTCAACCCTCCCCAAAAAAATGCCTAATAAAAAAAACATAATTCTAAGCAACTTTCCTATATACATTTATTAACATTTTCAGTGCTTTTAAAGATATTTGTAAAAACAATTGCAACTGAAAGCAGCACTTGCTCAACTCCTGGTTGTTACTTTTTAAACAATATAGCAGAAGTCTTGGATCCCCGGCAAAGACAGATCTTTTAATTAGCTGCCTTGTCTTACATTGTATCAACAGTCTTAGACATCAGGGCAGAGAATAGAAAGGGACAGACAGACACTGCTTTTATAAGCAATAAATATACAAATAACATTAAAGCCGTATTTTACAACAGGCGGTACATTATTTATTAAAATACATGTGTTTCAGTGAGTCATGTGACAGATATTACATCACTAAGCACCAATTATAACTGATGACATCACTAAGCATCATTGATAAGAATATCATTTATAGGATATTCATGGCTCTTGTGTGTATTATTTAGACCACAAAAATGGTTGTGCGTCTACAAACAGTGCCAATTGCTTGGGTGCTGGTAAACAATCCACATAGAAGAATACAGCAGAACTGCACACACAGGGTTTAATTAAAAATAAATAAGTGACTTAGTTATTGAACTGAGTCAACGTAACCTGACCCCTTAGTTCAGTTCAATCATTTTTTTTTTTCAGTTAACCCCAGTGACTGTGATTCTGTTGCATTCCCTATACAATGTATTGGTAAAATCAGTTCTTCTGCATTCCCATATATATATATATATATATATATATATATATGGTTTTTTTCCCTACAAGAATATAAACACATGAAAATTAGAATAGGCGGGTATAGAATTTTTATAGGCACTATGTATAGTCACAAGCCACTTATAATAATTATAATCACTGGAGGTACAATTGCCCTCTGGGTAATGAGTGCTCTTACCTCTGAGTAGCCGGTCAGTGCAGCACTGACAGCCAGAACACAGACAACCACAGGGAATTATAGTTGTCGCACAATTTAGAGCAAACTGTGGGTGATCCGCAGTCCCATATTGAATCAGTTTGCTAGAATGATGTATACGCTTCCCAGCCAGAGGGTCATGTAGTAGGATAGACACAGAAAACTCAGGGACAGGCCAAGCATGATGTAGTTATACCTAAGAGAAAAAGTAAGAGGGGTTACACAGACTTCAAGGGAAGGTGGGGTAAATATTCATAAAAAGGAATATTACGACATTGTCTATGAAAAGAATAATGTCTATACTTTCAAATCCTTTCGGTGAGGTTCAGGTTCTAGGGTATTCCAGAGCGACGTAACAATGTAGATCCACCACCTCTTTTGCCTGCAGATATTTTACAGCAGGGCAAGAAAACTTTTAGGGGCAGCTATAGAACCGGCCCCCTGCGACCCCCGGGTCATAGTAACATAGCAAGTAAGGTTGAAAAAAGAAACACGTCCATCAAGTTCAACCTGTAAAGTTTTTTTTTAATCTGCCTAACTGCTAATTTCATCTATAATTACACAATTTGTAATCCATTTAAATGGAAATTTTTAGGATTGATTTTGGCCTTTCTTCTCAAAACGGGTGCTGCTTCAAAACGTCAATATGCTTCAGTGCACCTTATGAATTTTCACCTCTTCACGGTAAATCACGATTTTCCTGCAGTTATATTTCTTGCTGTTCTATGTTGTGTATGCCCATTTTGGAACCATGACAGTATAGAAACGCCATATTCGGTGTCCCCTTACCTATAGCAGAAACCTACCTGTCCACATCTTCTTAATGTAAAACATTCAGTGGCTCCATTGATAGCAAGCAGGAGAACAGGACAGAACCTGCAACATAACAGACTGTTAGGCTGAAATACAATATGTTTCACCTTCTAGCTAGAATGTAATAGTTAAGTAGTGATGTCCTACAACTTCCTGAATAGCCCAGCAGATACTGGGAAATGTAGTGAATAAAGTGTAGTTTCATATCATCAATTCAGAAGAAAGAACTAGAAGAGGAGGGGATAAAATATATATAACAAATATGGGAGGTTAAAATGTGCCACTGTGATTTTGTAATGCTTTATTGGTATTTATATTGTGGCTTTTGACCACAAGATGGCAGTGTGATACAGGATATATTTTAAGTAACTGCTAAAGGTTTACTGGATGATATAGATTCTATCCATAATCTCACTGAAGGTGTAAATTGTGTGCCAGCAGGGAATACACATACCCAAATGCAATGATTACCAGACCAACAAGTATCATCAATTTTAGCAGAGATCTCCTCCTGACAATAATGTACACAGTTCCAGTTCCAGTTAGTGGTAAAAAATCAATTAGCAGCACAAGCAATAGTTACGTACATCCTTAAATCTGATTTTCAATGTTTAGCGAGGATAAATATAGTCTAATTAGTATCTCAGACAATCTGTGTGTGATTTCTAAGTTCATTTACAGTATACTGGCAGCTCTGAGTTCAGCTTCTGTACTAAACCTACCCCTGAACACGCATCTGCAATTGCAGGGGAAAATACTATATAGATCTGCTATATAGATCTAGTATGTGGTTATTTGTGTGTTGGCCTTGCCCCTCATTGTTTTTTTGGCTTTCAGTTCTTCTCTTCCCTACCTGTCTTGTCTTGACTACGGATGATAAATCATATCAAACAAATATAATGGCTTTTAATGATGAAGTTAATTAGGAAGTTGGACAGTGGAGATACAGAAGCTTTGATTTTGCCAAAGGTTTTGTTATAGTGCCAAATTGTAGTAGAAGTACAAAGTAGAACAAAGTAAGCAAATATTCATTAGCCCATTGCTTTACATGTATGGGACCTGTTATCCAGAATGCTCGGGACCTGGGGCTTTCTTGCTAATGGATCTTTCTGTAGTTTGGATCTTCATACCTTAAGTCTACTAGAAAATCATGTAAACATCAAATAAACCCAAAAGGCTGGTCTTGCTTCCAATAGGGATTAATTATATCCTAGTATCAAGTATAAGGTACTATTTTATTATTACAGAGGAAAAAAAAAATTTTTAAAAAATTTGGATAAAATTAAATCTGTGGGAGATGGCCATTCGGTAATTCTGAGATTTCTGAATAATGGTTTCTGGATAATGGATCCTATACCTGTACAACCTGTAGCCTTCCTGTTTCAGTCCAACTCAAATTCTCTACAACCCTATGAGAACTGAACAATCTAAAGTCTGCACACTGAGCAACTCTCTGCCTTAGTGAAAGCTATACCCGTATTAAGGGATTTCTATAATAAAAACACTTGGAAGAGCTACATTTAAGAGTTACATTTAAGTGAATTTATCTGTATGTCTGTATGTTAACATTTGAAAGTAGAATGGCTTATTTTGGCACAAAGAACTTCTAGTTCCTGTTACTAACATTAATGCTGGAAACTATCTGTAGGCAAATACTCCACCCAAGTTCTGGGCAACACTAAAATAATATGTAACAGTGACCATCTTACTCTCCTGTCTCCATTTTGCTCTTCTGTACTTGTTAACCCTTTCTCTCTCTGTCTACAAATGCTGCTCTGTGGTCCTATCTCCAGACATAGAAATTCATATTTATAATGGCTGAAAAGGTGCAATAAGATTTACAATAAATGTAGAATTGCTAGATGCTAATCAGAAGGATTGCTACATGGCCGGTATTTTAGCAGCCTGGCTAGTAAAAACTATGTTTGATGCCAATGTTATTAATATGGTAAAAATATAGGAAGGCATTTCCTTCCAGAAAAGTTGACAACCCTATTAGATCAGATTGTAACTTACCTTTCTTTGGCTCGTGACTTTTTCCCCCTTTCAAAGCAAAACCTTAGCAAAGAAACTCTCCTCTATTGGAAAAAAGATGAAGTGCATATCGAGTGAGCCAAGGTTATTGACAATGTCCTACACACCTGCCCAGATCGACACAATGGTGGATATCATATTTCATGGGGTTGTTTACGCTGGAGAAGAGGAGCTTAAGGGGTGATATGATGACTATGTATAAATATATAAGGGGATCATATAATAATCTCTCTAATGCTTTATTTACCAGTAAGTCTTTCCAGCTGACACAAGGTCACCCATTCAGATTGATTAAGGTGGCCATAGCTGTAACAATTGTGGTCTTTCTTGGAAAATATCTTTCCAAGAAAGATCATTTGTTTCAATACACACGTGTAGAGCTGGATTGTTAAATATACAGGTAGGTAGAAACAGGTCTGGACTGAGATTCAAAATAGGCCCTGGCATTTCAGCTACACAGAGGCCCAAACAGCACCTCACCAGCCCACTAAATAGTGCCTGTCTATGGCAACTTACAGCAGCCCCTCTGGCATTTGCCAGAACCCACAGATTGCCAGTCCGGGCCTGGGTAGAAACAATAGAATTCTACCTGGATCTGACGATTCAGCACTAACAATGGTGATGTTTGGGTGCCTTCAAAGGCACCCATTCAAAATTTTCCGTCCAGTCCATCGACGAGCCGACCGATATCAAAGTTTTCTGCCGATATCGGTCGGCACTTTTCCCACCATACTCACACAGAATACTGTCCCAAAATTAGTTTCATACGATATTATCTGTGTGTCTATGGCAGAAAGGAGGTTCCGGCTAAATATTTGGAAGGTATTTTTTTTATAATCATTGCTGTGAAGATGTGGAATTCTCTCCCTGAATTAGTCGTACAGGCTGATACATTAGATAGCTTTAAGAAGGGTTTGGATAGCTTTTTAGCAAGTGAGGGAATACAGTGTTATGGAAGGTTTTTTGCCCTCCTCTGGGTCAACTAGCAGTTAGGCAGGTTATTTATATATATATATATATATATATATATATATATATATATATATATATATATATACCAATATGGACACTTGCACTCCAACCCAAAAGTCTTTAGCCGGGTGCTCAGTCAAATGTGTATTGTATATTTTCAAAAATGGACCAGCACTCCGTTTTTCTTCAATCAAAAAAAGTGTTTATTCTTCATACACTGTGCATCCAACGTTTCGGCCTGCATTCAGGCCTTTATCAAGGATAAAGTGTCAGTGCTTGTGATCAATATTTATACCCACAATCCCCTCATTAGAGCGTCATGATGACCTCATCACAATGCTAATTTGCAATTTAATATACATAAATAAAACACAGAAAAAATATATCTTTGCATTTTGTGCTGATATGTTTCACCGATCTATTACATGTAGGTGGTGCTTACAATTTTTTTAAAATGAAAAAAACCTTGTATAAAAAACTTTTCATATGTGATTCAATAAACATTATGGTGAAAAATCGTGTACCTTTACATTTCCGTCAGTAGGTGTCACCAAAATGCTGCAAAATAAATCTGTGCTTTGATCCAAAGAAGTGAATTAAAACATGTTACAAATTACTTTCATTGTTTCCAGAACAGGCAGACACACAGATACAGCACCTGAAAATCAAGATAAGCATTGTCTCAGCTATTTGTAACATATGTTTGTATAAGGAAGAAATCATTTGTTACTTTGTCTCAATATTATTTCCATTTCTGTCTTAAAAAACCTTGGTGCTGTTAAAGCGGGGAAATATCCTTGTTCAAGTTAAGAAACAACCTAATGATTGTTGACCATTCAGCCCTCTGGGTGCCACACATCCCAGTTCATATATCCAGTACGCTTCTCTTTTTAAGAGCATATTGTCATAATTCCCCCCTCTTGCTCTTTTGGGGATCTGCTCTATGGGCATACACCTGAACGCTGTCGGACTATGCCTAGCCTCTGCCCAGTGCTTAGCTACTGGTTGTTGCGAAATATCCTGTTTTTTGCCCTTTTCTTTTTTGCTCTTATCTGGATCCAATGCCGCTCTTATACTGGACCTATGCATTGCCATTCTCTCCTTTAACTGCCTAGTTGTTTTCCCGCAGTAAATGAGCCCACAGGGACACTTTACAATATAGACCACCATAGTGGTGTCACAAGTCATCCTTTGTCTGATTTTATACTTTTTCCCTGTGTGTGGATGTGTGAAATACGTGCCCTGTATCAGTGAGCTGCATAATATGCAGCCTGTACATTTATATACACCTGGACGCTGTGATAAAAAGTGCTGGACATGTGACCCCTGATATTTACTCACTGGGTCGGAGGGGCTTAGTATTTCCTTTAGATTGCTACCTCTTTTGAAGCTAAATTTGGGCTTGTCAGGTAGCTTTCTGGCTATCGTGTCGTCAGTCTTTACAATGGGCCAGTGCCTTAGTACACTCTTTCTCACAGCTGTACTGTTCACTCCATATTTACTTACATAATAGAGGTCACTACTGCTACCCCTATTTTTGACACCTTGCCTTCGCTCCTGCTCCTGTGTAATCTCCTCTCTATTTAAAGAAAGGGCCCATTCTTTAGTATCCAAGAGCAGCTTCTTAGGGTACCCCCTTTCCAAAAATTTATTGTACATATCTGTCAAGTCCTCTAGTCTCTTTTTTTCATCACTATCAATGCGTATCACCCTAAGCATTTGCGACTTGGGTAACGAATCCAAGAGATGCCTTGGGTGATTGCTATGGTAGTGAGTTAGTGTATTCCTGTCTGTCGGCTTTCTATATATACATGTCTGTAGCCCTTGGTCTTCTTTGTAAATCTCTACATCCAAAAATTCTATTTTCTGCGTGCTGTACTTAACTGTAAATTTCACTGGGCTATCTAGACCATTCAAATCTTCCACAAATTCATCCAACTTGTCAGTAGGGCCCAACCATGTATAAAAGATATCATCTATATATCTCCTGTAAAACGCCCCATATTGTCTGAACAGAGGGTGGTTCAATATGTGATCGGACTCAAATTTGTGCATAAAAGCATTTGCGTAAGCTGGGGCCACTTTTGACCCCATTGCTGTGCCAGTGCGCTGTACAAAATATTCATTTTCAAATTTAAAATAATTTTTGTACAAAATGAATCTAAGTAGGTCCAACATAAAGTCAATTGGCGGACCCACATATAGCGTGTTGTTTACAACCAATTCCCGCACCGCCTCCACACCTGCATCATGCGGGATGCAGGTGTAGAGGCTCTGCACATCCATGGTTGCCAACACCATGTTCTCAGTGGAGCAATGTATGCTCCGAATAACCTTGAGAAAGTCACCTGTGTCTTTCAAATAACTTGATATATTCTGCACACATGGCTGTATTAAAGAGTCCACATAAGCCGCTATGCCCTCATTCAGAGAACCATTTGATGAAATTATAGGGCGTCCAGGGGGTGTATACAGGCTCTTGTGGACTTTAGGCAATGTATATATGACTGGACGTATAGGGCAAGCTGGCAAAAAATATTCATGCATTTTCTCAGTTATCCAACCATTATTCATAGCAGTTTGCAATAATGACTTTAACTCTTGATAAAAGTTCGCTGTGGGGTCAAATGTCAATTTTTTATATTTGGTAACATCAGCTAATTGGGATAGGAGTTCTTGTTTGTAGTAAGAATAGTTCATGACCACAATCCCTCCCCCCTTGTCCGCAGCTTTTATAATAATGTCCTTATTCTGTTTTAAGGACTTAATAGCTTCTTTTTCTGCCACAGTTAAATTGCCCCTCCATTTTCGCTGCTCATTATAAAAGGAAAGGCTATCGGCATCCAACATGCGGTTAAATGTCTTGATCGAGGCATTCGTGCTTATAGGGTCATATACACTTGCCACTTTAAATCTAGCCATAGTGGGAGCTGTCTGGTTCGGATCCCCCCTCCTCCCCTCTCCCGTGGGCACTATACTGGGACTGGCAGCCTCCCTATCCACTCCTGCACCCATGTTCTCTGTACCTCTGTGCATATGGAATGGGTCTGCGTCCTGGGCATATTTCTCTTTCAGTCTCACTTGTCTGGTAAACATATAATTGTCCACAGTATGTTGGAAAGGAGTATCACTCACCATCGGTACGTAGCCCAATCCTTTCCTAAGGAGCGATGTCTCCGATGGCGACAGCTGGTGCGACGATATATTGAAAATCAGGCTTTCTTCTTGGTCCTGGCGTCCTCTTGGGGCTTCCTCGATCTTGTGTTTGCGGGCCCTTGCTTCCCCGCCGCGGCGGGTGGCCTTCCCGGGTCTCCGTTGTCTCGTGGGCGCTGCGCCAAAAAATGCGCCTGGGCCTGAGCTTGGGGCGATCCTGTAGCGCTTCCCTCTCCTTCGCTCTCTGACACTCCGCTTGCTCCCGATCGGCCTGGTGACCTGCGCACCCGCCATTCCGTTCTCCTCCGTCTGGGTACTCCGCTCTGTTGCCAGCGGTATACTGCGCCCTCTTTATAATCTTGTTGCACTCTCAGCCGTTTAGCACTCTTGAATGCGAACAGCTCCGCTTTGTACTTGCTGACCTGGTCCTGCAAGCGCCCGATCCAATCTGTCTCTTTATCACTCCGCAGCGTTTCTTGATGGATTGCCTCAAAGCCGGATAGCTCGCTCCTCACCAATGCCAGTTCTCTGCCCACCTCCTCGATCACCAGGAGCATTAGATCGAGTGAGCAACGATCTAAAATCTGGCACCAACGTGTACAGAAGGCTTGGTTGTTCCTCCCTAGAGTTGGCGTGCTGTTTAGCCGGAAGCCTCTCGGGATCCTGCTCTCCCTGTAATAATCTGATAGGGAGACACCATGAAGGTGCAGCTCGACTTCCTTCTTCTTTAGCCGTAACAGCTCGTGGTAAGCCTCTTTTGCTCCCAATTTACCAAACGTATCCTCATATGATTCAGAAAACAGGATCCTATTTACTTCTTCTCTGGTAAAGTTTTCCCCTTGTGTAGCGTTCCTCTGGTTGCCATCATCCATGACTTCCCAATAACGAGGTATTACACGCAATCTTCACAATCCAAATAGGGGGTGCAAAGTGTTAATAAGGAGAATACACTCCGATATATTCCAATATGGACACTTGCACTCCAACCCAAAAGTCTTTAGCCGGGTGCTCAGTCAAATGTGTATTGTATATTTTCAAAAATGGACCAGCACTCCGTTTTTCTTCAATCAAAAAAAGTGTTTATTCTTCATACACTGTGCATCCAACGTTTCGGCCTGCATTCAGGCCTTTATCAAGGATAAAGTGTCAGTGCTTGTGATCAATATTTATACCCACAATCCCCTCATTAGAGCGTCATGATGACCTCATCACAATGCTAATTTGCAATTTAATATACATAAATAAAACACAGAAAAAATATATCTTTGCATTTTGTGCTGATATGTTTCACCGATCTATTACATGTAGGTGGTGCTTACAATTTTTTTAAAATGAAAAAAACCTTGTATAAAAAACTTTTCATATGTGATTCAATAAACATTATGGTGAAAAATCGTGTACCTTTACATTTCCGTCAGTAGGTGTCACCAAAATGCTGCAAAATAAATCTGTGCTTTGATCCAAAGAAGTGAATTAAAACATGTTACAAATTACTTTCATTGTTTCCAGAACAGGCAGACACACAGATACAGCACCTGAAAATCAAGATAAGCATTGTCTCAGCTATTTGTAACATATGTTTGTATAAGGAAGAAATCATTTGTTACTTTGTCTCAATATTATTTCCATTTCTGTCTTAAAAAACCTTGGTGCTGTTAAAGCGGGGAAATATCCTTGTTCAAGTTAAGAAACAACCTAATGATTGTTGACCATTCAGCCCTCTGGGTGCCACACAATAATATTGAGACAAAGTAACAAATGATTTCTTCCTTATACAAACATATGTTACAAATAGCTGAGACAATGCTTATCTTGATTTTCAGGTGCTGTATCTGTGTGTCTGCCTGTTCTGGAAACAATGAAAGTAATTTGTAACATGTTTTAATTCACTTCTTTGGATCAAAGCACAGATTTATTTTGCAGCATTTTGGTGACACCTACTGACGGAAATGTAAAGGTACACGATTTTTCACCATAATGTTTATTGAATCACATATGAAAAGTTTTTTATACAAGGTTTTTTTCATTTTAAAAAAATTGTAAGCACCACCTACATGTAATAGATCGGTGAAACATATCAGCACAAAATGCAAAGATATATTTTTTCTGTGTTTTATTTATGTATATTAAATTGCAAATTAGCATTGTGATGAGGTCATCATGACGCTCTAATGAGGGGATTGTGGGTATAAATATTGATCACAAGCACTGACACTTTATCCTTGATAAAGGCCTGAATGCAGGCCGAAACGTTGGATGCACAGTGTATGAAGAATAAACACTTTTTTTGATTGAAGAAAAACGGAGTGCTGGTCCATTTTTGAAAATATACAATACACATTTGACTGAGCACCCGGCTAAAGACTTTTGGGTTGGAGTGCAAGTGTCCATATTGGAATATATCGGAGTGTATTCTCCTTATTAACACTTTGCACCCCCTATTTGGATTGTGAAGATTGCGTGTAATACCTCGTTATTGGGAAGTCATGGATGATGGCAACCAGAGGAACGCTACACAAGGGGAAAACTTTACCAGAGAAGAAGTAAATAGGATCCTGTTTTCTGAATCATATGAGGATACGTTTGGTAAATTGGGAGCAAAAGAGGCTTACCACGAGCTGTTACGGCTAAAGAAGAAGGAAGTCGAGCTGCACCTTCATGGTGTCTCCCTATCAGATTATTACAGGGAGAGCAGGATCCCGAGAGGCTTCCGGCTAAACAGCACGCCAACTCTAGGGAGGAACAACCAAGCCTTCTGTACACGTTGGTGCCAGATTTTAGATCGTTGCTCACTCGATCTAATGCTCCTGGTGATCGAGGAGGTGGGCAGAGAACTGGCATTGGTGAGGAGCGAGCTATCCGGCTTTGAGGCAATCCATCAAGAAACGCTGCGGAGTGATAAAGAGACAGATTGGATCGGGCGCTTGCAGGACCAGGTCAGCAAGTACAAAGTGGAGCTGTTCGCATTCAAGAGTGCTAAACGGCTGAGAGTGCAACAAGATTATAAAGAGGGCGCAGTATACCGCTGGCAACAGAGCGGAGTACCCAGACGGAGGAGAACGGAATGGCGGGTGCGCAGGTCACCAGGCCGATCGGGAGCAAGCGGAGTGTCAGAGAGCGAAGGAGAGGGAAGCGCTACAGGATCGCCCCAAGCTCAGGCCCAGGCGCATTTTTTGGCGCAGCGCCCACGAGACAACGGAGACCCGGGAAGGCCACCCGCCGCGGCGGGGAAGCAAGGGCCCGCAAACACAAGATCGAGGAAGCCCCAAGAGGACGCCAGGACCAAGAAGAAAGCCTGATTTTCAATATATCGTCGCACCAGCTGTCGCCATCGGAGACATCGCTCCTTAGGAAAGGATTGGGCTACGTACCGATGGTGAGTGATACTCCTTTCCAACATACTGTGGACAATTATATGTTTACCAGACAAGTGAGACTGAAAGAGAAATATGCCCAGGACGCAGACCCATTCCATATGCACAGAGGTACAGAGAACATGGGTGCAGGAGTGGATAGGGAGGCTGCCAGTCCCAGTATAGTGCCCACGGGAGAGGGGAGGAGGGGGGATCCGAACCAGACAGCTCCCACTATGGCTAGATTTAAAGTGGCAAGTGTATATGACCCTATAAGCACGAATGCCTCGATCAAGACATTTAACCGCATGTTGGATGCCGATAGCCTTTCCTTTTATAATGAGCAGCGAAAATGGAGGGGCAATTTAACTGTGGCAGAAAAAGAAGCTATTAAGTCCTTAAAACAGAATAAGGACATTATTATAAAAGCTGCGGACAAGGGGGGAGGGATTGTGGTCATGAACTATTCTTACTACAAACAAGAACTCCTATCCCAATTAGCTGATGTTACCAAATATAAAAAATTGACATTTGACCCCACAGCGAACTTTTATCAAGAGTTAAAGTCATTATTGCAAACTGCTATGAATAATGGTTGGATAACTGAGAAAATGCATGAATATTTTTTGCCAGCTTGCCCTATACGTCCAGTCATATATACATTGCCTAAAGTCCACAAGAGCCTGTATACACCCCCTGGACGCCCTATAATTTCATCAAATGGTTCTCTGAATGAGGGCATAGCGGCTTATGTGGACTCTTTAATACAGCCATGTGTGCAGAATATATCAAGTTATTTGAAAGACACAGGTGACTTTCTCAAGGTTATTCGGAGCATACATTGCTCCACTGAGAACATGGTGTTGGCAACCATGGATGTGCAGAGCCTCTACACCTGCATCCCGCATGATGCAGGTGTGGAGGCGGTGCGGGAATTGGTTGTAAACAACACGCTATATGTGGGTCCGCCAATTGACTTTATGTTGGACCTACTTAGATTCATTTTGTACAAAAATTATTTTAAATTTGAAAATGAATATTTTGTACAGCGCACTGGCACAGCAATGGGGTCAAAAGTGGCCCCAGCTTACGCAAATGCTTTTATGCACAAATTTGAGTCCGATCACATATTGAACCACCCTCTGTTCAGACAATATGGGGCGTTTTACAGGAGATATATAGATGATATCTTTTATACATGGTTGGGCCCTACTGACAAGTTGGATGAATTTGTGGAAGATTTGAATGGTCTAGATAGCCCAGTGAAATTTACAGTTAAGTACAGCACGCAGAAAATAGAATTTTTGGATGTAGAGATTTACAAAGAAGACCAAGGGCTACAGACATGTATATATAGAAAGCCGACAGACAGGAATACACTAACTCACTACCATAGCAATCACCCAAGGCATCTCTTGGATTCGTTACCCAAGTCGCAAATGCTTAGGGTGATACGCATTGATAGTGATGAAAAAAAGAGACTAGAGGACTTGACAGATATGTACAATAAATTTTTGGAAAGGGGGTACCCTAAGAAGCTGCTCTTGGATACTAAAGAATGGGCCCTTTCTTTAAATAGAGAGGAGATTACACAGGAGCAGGAGCGAAGGCAAGGTGTCAAAAATAGGGGTAGCAGTAGTGACCTCTATTATGTAAGTAAATATGGAGTGAACAGTACAGCTGTGAGAAAGAGTGTACTAAGGCACTGGCCCATTGTAAAGACTGACGACACGATAGCCAGAAAGCTACCTGACAAGCCCAAATTTAGCTTCAAAAGAGGTAGCAATCTAAAGGAAATACTAAGCCCCTCCGACCCAGTGAGTAAATATCAGGGGTCACATGTCCAGCACTTTTTATCACAGCGTCCAGGTGTATATAAATGTACAGGCTGCATATTATGCAGCTCACTGATACAGGGCACGTATTTCACACATCCACACACAGGGAAAAAGTATAAAATCAGACAAAGGATGACTTGTGACACCACTATGGTGGTCTATATTGTAAAGTGTCCCTGTGGGCTCATTTACTGCGGGAAAACAACTAGGCAGTTAAAGGAGAGAATGGCAATGCATAGGTCCAGTATAAGAGCGGCATTGGATCCAGATAAGAGCAAAAAAGAAAAGGGCAAAAAACAGGATATTTCGCAACAACCAGTAGCTAAGCACTGGGCAGAGGCTAGGCATAGTCCGACAGCGTTCAGGTGTATGCCCATAGAGCAGATCCCCAAAAGAGCAAGAGGGGGGAATTATGACAATATGCTCTTAAAAAGAGAAGCGTACTGGATATATGAACTGGGATGTGTGGCACCCAGAGGGCTGAATGGTCAACAATCATTAGGTTGTTTCTTAACTTGAACAAGGATATTTCCCCGCTTTAACAGCACCAAGGTTTTTTAAGACAGAAATGGAAATAATATTGAGACAAAGTAACAAATGATTTCTTCCTTATACAAACATATGTTACAAATAGCTGAGACAATGCTTATCTTGATTTTCAGGTGCTGTATCTGTGTGTCTGCCTGTTCTGGAAACAATGAAAGTAATTTGTAACATGTTTTAATTCACTTCTTTGGATCAAAGCACAGATTTATTTTGCAGCATTTTGGTGACACCTACTGACGGAAATGTAAAGGTACACGATTTTTCACCATAATGTTTATTGAATCACATATGAAAAGTTTTTTATACAAGGTTTTTTTCATTTTAAAAAAATTGTAAGCACCACCTACATGTAATAGATCGGTGAAACATATCAGCACAAAATGCAAAGATATATTTTTTCTGTGTTTTATTTATGTATATTAAATTGCAAATTAGCATTGTGATGAGGTCATCATGACGCTCTAATGAGGGGATTGTGGGTATAAATATTGATCACAAGCACTGACACTTTATCCTTGATAAAGGCCTGAATGCAGGCCGAAACGTTGGATGCACAGTGTATGAAGAATAAACACTTTTTTTGATTGAAGAAAAACGGAGTGCTGGTCCATTTTTGAAAATATATATATATATATATATATATACTTAAAAGGTAGAACTTGATGAACGTGTGTTTTTTTCAACCTAGCTTACTATGTTACTATGTATTGTTGACAGATAAAACAAGCATATTTCCATTCAAACCTAATATCCTGGTAAATCTAAGCCATCAATCTCACATTTTTCCCAACCATTTAGCCAAGAGAAAGCACTGTGTCTGTAAAGGCTTTATAGGATGCTACAAAGCAACAGCATAGCAGCTCATTTATAAGGGAATAAAAAGGGCACATTAAAAAGTCTCCAGGAAGAATAACTTATCCCAACATGTTTATGTGAACCTTTACAGACAAGTTAAAAAAGTTTTACACTAGAAATATCAAAACAACGCCTCCCCCCAATACAAACTATACTGCAAGGGTTTCTAGCCTTTAGGCTTAGGGAATATGGGGCTTTTTGATGACCACTGTGCTAAAAAAAAACAGCAGCAATCAAAAAGACCCAAATCATATGTTCCAGCTTGCAATAGCAGGGCATGATAAACATTCTGCTAATGCTGCTTATCAGCAGCATAGGCCATAAGCACAGCAAACAAGTGCACCCTTGCCCATGGAGCCACTGACTGCTGTGAAGGCAAAGGATGATCAGATGGCCATACAAAAATGTAAGAAAGTCATATCAACTTACCCTGATCCCCAAACGACAGCACGTTCAGAAAAGTCATCACATATCGTTCACCTATACAGATGGTTATATCTTGCTGTTACAACCATCCTTTAAAATGTTCTTATTATTCTAACTTGCAATTTACTTTCATTTTTATATCAATAAGACCTTTATCATTTATATCATTTTTATATCAATAAGACCTTTGCCCCTGCCCCCCCCCATGTAAGATGTGAATCAAAATAATTGAAATATGTTTATTTTCTGGTATAGCAGAAATGTCAGGGTGTGGGAGATGCATACTGACCCTCAGTCAGGCTCTGCTTTAGGAATGACTGTTTGAAAAAGCTTTATACCAGCCTTTACAGATAAAGTTTCTTTATAGAATGTATTGTTTGATGGCCAAATATTTATAGGTGCTGGTGATTTGTATTAGGGTATAGTGGACAAAATGTCAGATTAGTATTAAAAACCCTGTTGTGGTTATGCCTCTAATAATGGGTTCCCTTGTCTTCTATCACTTGAATTTACCTGGGAAAATGAGAATCTGGGCAAGAAATCCATTATCCTATGGAGTGGAAAGGGTTTTTTCTTGTAATGTATACTACATAACTCAAGGCAAGTATACTGGAGTACAGGATCTAGTAAATGATAAACACATAACTGCCTTAAATATTTATTCAAAATAGAGAATTGTAAACAATGCAAAACATCACATGAAAACACTATGCCCCAATTTGGGCATAAAAGCACCAGGATGACTGTAACAGAACAGCGGATGATTATTGCAACAACCTAAAGCCGTCAGGAAACCTTGAGAAAGGTCCCAGTAGAGGATCGAAACATCGATTGAATAAAGGTTAATTTATTTGAAAAAATCCCGTGTGCACCAGCATCTGCTTACCTGTATATTGAAATTCTGGGAGCACCAGGGTATATCATTTATCGGCAAGCGTGTGCATTAGCCTTGGAATTTATATATATAGACAAATACAAGAGTCCTCTGCACTCAACCCATTATCAATATATTTAAGACAGAGACATTTTGTGCATACTGCTACTGAAAAATGCCTTATCCTTTAAATTGTTTGTCCATATATTGCAATATAGTTAAGCTGGTCAACTACGTCAAAGTTATCCCATATCTGTCCAGTCCTATGCTCAGTTTTCATCTGATTCATTAAGAATTCTATTGCTTCATTATACATTTTACACAGGGACTAAGTTTTACCTGCAACTTACTTGCTGCTTTCAAAGTAAAACTCCCAAACTTGGCTGCCCTTTTATTAGACACCAGTGGGATCACCTGACTATAGTTGGGAAGGGTGGGAGCTACAACATGGAGCTGGTCACTGCTCCTGTATAAACTATAACAAACAAGGGAAAGTTGTGCTCACCACTAATTTTTTAAAACAATTAGGCGCCGGTGCAATGAGGCTGTGACCATAAATTGTGTCCCTATTACCACACAGCAGCAATAACACATCTAAAAAAATAAGTAGACTTATATTGCTCTTCATCAATATATAGCAAATGCACATATTGAGCTTCAAGAAGTGGCTTTTTAACAAATGGGGAAATACAGAGTCACTGAAAATAGCTCTTAGTACAAGTTGACGAAGGGACTGCTCCGATTGTCATCATGGAGCCAGGATGGAATTTCTTTCCACTCTGAGGCAATTAGAGAGGCTTTATAAGTGTAATTTTGCCTTTCCCTGGATCATCAGGCAGGTTTTATGTAGACATTAAAGGTTGAACTTAATGGACACATCTTTTCCAAATGAAGTTATTATGTTACTTGACAATATTAACAAAAATGGATATAGTATCTGTAAATGGAAATATTACATTACCGGACATTAACGATACCAATGATCTCCTTTGAAACATACCGCAAGTAAATGCATTCAGTGCAAGAGTAAGCACTTGGAATAGAATCTGGAGAATAACACAAAAAAACAGTTTTGTAAAGTTGCAGTTTTTAACATTAATGGGCAGATTTATCAAGGGTCGAATTTCAAAGTGGAAAATACTTCGAAATTTGACCATCGAATTGGAATACTTCGACTTCGAATATAGAAGTTGACGTTTTTTTCACTGCATTTGACCATTTTGCGGTCGAAGTAAAATCATTCAATTGAACAATTCGAAGGATTTCAGCGATCGATTCTTCGACTTCAAAAAACTTCTCTAGAAGGTCCCCATAGGCTAACATAGCACTTCGGCAGGTTTAATTTGGCGAATTATTGAAGTCTAAGTTTTTTTAAGTTTCGTAGTATCCTATTCGATGGTCGAAGTATCCAAAAAATTACTTTGAATTTCGAATTTTTTAACTTAGAAAATTCCCTTGAATTCACTTTGACCCTTGATAAATCTGCCCCTATGTTTTAGAACTTAAGTCACTTTTCTGAATTTCTGCAAGATGTCCCGTGGCATTACATCTAGTTATCATATAAGTGCTGCTGTGATATGATTAAGTAAAGTGAGCTTGAACAGCACTAGAAACCAGCATCCACTTTACAGTCACAAAATGCAGAAACAGAAACATTCATGTTAATGCAAAGGAAGGCAGGCACACACTCAACTATTCAATATTATGACAAGCAAAGGGAGGAGAAATACATTTCTACATATACACCAGTTTTGCTCCAGTGCTATTGCATACCCTCTCAAATGAGTTCCAGATATTCATGTAAAATATAAGAACCTATGTTTGCCATTTTCTCTTCATGATGCACTGTGTGAAGTTTTGAAAGAGAATTATTGATTGATTTCTTGCTTAAAATGGGAAAAGTGTTTTTCTGCATTGGTTTTGGCAGCATTACATCAGTGGATGTGCCACTTAGTCAGCTTATAGTACCCCACCTGCTCCATCCCTTAAACATCTGAATCTGTTTACTAGTTCTTTAGACTCTGGAGGACTTTTGGTCTGCTCTCAAATACTCCATCCCTCTTCCCAAAGGAGCCAATATGTGACAGGTAGGGCTGACACCTCACCAATACATTTTACCAATCTGCAATGTGAAACTTATACTCAACAGCAATGCTATTAATAAAAAAAAAAAAAATAAAGATATAGGAAGACTTGATTTTTTTCTTCCTAAAAAATCACAACCCTACTATCAGATCATGGTGTGGTCAACACCTGATATCAAATACCATGGACAGAGAGCACAATATGTGCTAGCCTCCTGTACACCCCTGGAGCTCTCCGCCGATGTTGTGGACCCCCCCTCGACCCTCTCCAGCGCAGGGGCGGCAGCAGCAGCAAGCTGTCTAAGGCGGCAGAGGGGCCAGGATCACCCCTAATTATTAGACACACCAGAAAAGTTTTAGCATTTCTAACATAAAAGATCCAAATATGTACAGGCCCCCATAAAAACACAGTTGAAGGAAAAAAGCAAAGCAATATCTCCATACCCATATCTCCATACATTTTGTGCTCCAAAAGCACAATGCTCTATATATATATATATATATATATATATATATAGACCATTGTGCTATATATATATATATATATATCTATATATATATATATATATATATATATATATATATATATATATATAGAGAGAGAGAGAGAGAGCATTGTGCTATATATATATATATATGTATATATATATATATATATATAGATATATATAGAGAGAGAGCATTGTGCTATATATATATATATATATATATATATATATAAAAATATATATAGAGCATTGTGCTTTTGGAGCTCAAAATGTATGGAGATATGGGTATGGAGATATTGCTTTGCTTTTTTCCTTCAACTGTGTTTTTATGGGGGCCTGTACATATTTGGATCTTTTATGTTAGAAATGCTAAAAATTTTCTGGTGTGTCTAATAATTAGGGGTGATCCTGGCCCCTCTGCCGCCTGAGACAGCTTGCTGCTGCTGCCGCCCCTGCGCTGGAGAGGGTCGAGGGGGGGGGTCCACAACATCGGCGGAGAGCTCCAGGGGTGTACAGGAGGCTAGCACATATTGTGCTCTCTGTCCATGGTATTTGATATCAGGTGTTGACCACACCATGATCTGATAGTAGGGCTGTGATTTTTTAGGAAGAAAAAAATCAAGTCTTCCTATATCTTTATTTTTTTTTTTTTTTATTAATAGCATTGCTGTTGAGTATATATATATATATATTTATGCTCTATAATTAAGTCTATGATTAATTGCTTTTGGGTTTGTTCTCCCTTGGCTGAGGGGCTGGGTTTGGGGCACCTGGAACACAATCCATTTCTTCTCTAGTTTGTTTATCTCTTGTCTTTTCATTGAGAATGTGTTTCTGTGTCTTTATATAACAATTATAGCTTTAAGCTTTAGTTCTCCAGCTTACTTCTACACGTGACAGCACCTCCCCACTAGGATTTTCAGCCAGTATTTTACTGGCCTACCCAGTAAACATTATGCTTGATACTAGGGATGCACCGAATCCACTTTTTTGGATTCGGCCGAACCCCCGAATCCTTCGCGAAAGATTCGGCCGAATACCGAACCGAATCCGAACCATAATTTGCATATGCAAATTAGGGTCAGGAAGGGGAAAACATTTTTTACTTCCCTGTTCTCTGACAAAAAGTCACACCATTTCCCTCCCCGCTCCTAATTTGCATATGCAAATTAGGATTCGGATTCGGTTCAGCCGGGTAGAAGGATTCGGCCAAATCCGAATCCTGCTGAAAAAGGCCGAATCCTGGCCGAATCCCGAACCGAATCCTGGATTCGGTGCATCCCTACTTGATACCAATGTTACTGTAGAAAGCTAAAAATTTGTGAAGGCAGATAATTTTTCTAGAAAAGATGGCAGCCCTGCCCTACACCCTACTTCACTCTGTATGAGAATCTTTCAACCATGAAAATGACGTGATTGCCCAAGACCATCAGGATATTTTCGTGGTCGAAAATCAAGTCCAATTTTTTTTTTGCTGAACATCAACAAGCCAATTATGGTCAGGGAAGGTGTTGTTATGAAAGGTGTAGTTATGCAAGCAGCCATAAAAGATACAGGCAGATGAGATATAACAATCTATTTAAATTGTCTCCCAAGGTGCCCCTACATATATGACTGCCAGCTGGGGCACTCTTGACTGCTTCATGGGCATCAAAACAATAACCTTCTTGATTAATATCTCATTGAGTGCAGGTCAGATATTGATCTGATGGAGTGAAATAACCATAGACCTTTGATGCAGTACTTGGCAGTGGGTACATGGGCCCTGTGATATTCCATTTCATCACAACTGGAACGTTCCAGTTTCAGCTCTTATTTTACTGAAGGAATACAAAGTTTCCAGCTCAAACAAATGGATCATTGTTAGTGATAATGAATGCTACGGGGCAGGGCCAGAATGGGAGTGAAAAGCAGCCCTGGCAAAAAAATTAAAGCAGTCCACATATAAATGTGCAACATTGGCAGCCAGCCCCCCCCCCCACACACACACACAAGTTATAAGAAAACATTGGTGGTCAGGGGTCCCCAATAAAATGTAAAAAAAGCAAAAAACATTGGTGTTTAGGGCCTTCCAATAAAAGCCTTCCAAAAAAATAGGTCAGGTCCCACAAGTTAAAAAACATTGGTGGCCAGCCCCCTCCAGGTTAAAAAAAAAATTGATGGCAAGCCCCCACCCAAGGTAAAAAAAAAAACATTGGTGGCCAACCCCCCAAGATAAAAAATCATTGGTGGCTAGTGTCCCCCATTAAAGTAAATTAGCTTTGGCTCCCACTTGGCAGCTCCAAATTGACCAGATGGCCAGTCCGGGCTACAGTATAACTTTGTATATATTGTCATTGCATTCAATGCTTTAACAATCGAAGTAGAAATTTACTATTATATATTGTTATTGCACTTGTACTTTAAATACTGTATCTTCATGATCATGAAGTATAACACTCTTGTCATTAAATACATTGCATTACCCCTTTGTGTGCCAAGACAATATTATAGTATCCTGTCATTACAGTCAATTCTTTAAAGGAGACATATTAAAAAAAACAAGAATGTACCAGTGGATTTTACTCTTTTAGATATAGAAAGAATGTGCTTGAAAAAGTTGTGTTTCTGGTAACTTTATTGTAAAGTTCTGCAAAATCCCTACTAGTCCCAGCCATCTGTTCCAATTCCTGCTCACTGAATTCTCTGGCTGTGCAGAGGAGCTAACGGCACTCAGTTCACTGCACTGTAGGACAGGAACCAATCAGCAGCTAGTAGGACCTGACAGAGAACTGAAGCCTGTCTTTGCTTGTGTGACTGCAGGGCTGTGATTGGCTGTCCCCAGGCCCGGATTTGCGGCAAGGCCGCATAGGCCCGGGCCTAGGGCGGCAAAAAAATAGGGGCGGCATGCCGCCCAGCCGCACTATGGGGACGCGTGCGTCCCCATTCAATTACAGCAGCTGCGCCGGCAAAAAAACGCCGGCGCGCTGGGAAGGGGAGGTGAGGTGGGCGCTAGGACCGCGCGGCCGCCTGGTCGGACCGCGCGGCCTAGGGGCGCCGCACACGGAAATCCGGCGCTGGCTGTCCCACTCCTACTGTGCTTCTAGCAGGGACTATTAGGACACGCCTACCCCTCAGTTGAAACACGGACAGGGACCACAACTTTTTTAATATAGTATTTATTGCAATGTTTGTCATCATTTATTTGTGACTGCTATGGATATGATTCCACCACTATTCAACTATGACTGCATATACTACAGGTATGGGACCTGTTATCCAGACTGCTCAGGACCTGTGGTTTTCCGGACAATGGATCTTTCCGTAATTTGGATCTTCACATCTTAAGTCTACTAGAAAATCATATTAACATTAAATAAACCCAATAAGCTGGTTTTACTTCCAATATGTATTAATTATATTTTAGTTTGGACCAAGTACAAGCTACTGTTTTATTATTATTACAGAGAAAAAGGAAAGCATTGTTACAAATTTTGAATATTTGGATAAAATGGAGTCTATGGGAGAAAGCCTTTTCGTAATTCAGAACTTTCTGGATAAGGGGTTTCTGTATAACGGATCCCATACCTATCATTGAATTATTATTAAAAGGGAACTCAATCATTTATAAAAAAAAATTGCCTAATTAAAGAAAATGTAACATTCAATTATTTTAAATGAATATGTTAATGCTACTAGCTATTACTATTCTCTGCTCTCACTGTCTATATGAACCATTGAAACAACGTAGCAAGTGTCAACTTTCCTCCAGCCCAAACCCCCAATCCCTACACTGCCTTGCATGTTATTACCAGGAAAATGTAGTTAGGCTTAGATAGGATTTTGACCTTCATCTGGAAAAATACATTGAAAGTATATTTTAGGGGAAGGGCAAGTTGGTCCTTCTTCTCCAAAACTCAGATTTCTACTGGAATACTTTTATTAACCTTGTTCACCATCTTATTTTTCCTGTGGATGTTGATGTTGGCTGTGCAGAAACTTGGCACCCTGATAAATAGATTTGCATGACATAACACTAATGCATTAAAGCCTGATAAGCAAATATTTTGGGCATTTAACACATTCCGTGCCAGATCCAATAGCCTGTTTAGTGTACTGGCAGCAATGAGATATTACAAATGAGAATTTAGTCTCTGGAATATATTTCTCCACTGCAGTTTGTTCTACTGCTTATTATCTGGCAAAATGTCTTGGATGTCTATGGGATAAGAGAATACATGCGGTCATGTTAACTTGGTTATTTCTGTATTTGAAATAGTTGAGTTTATAGACATGGATCTCTGGCCTGCACCATTTACATGGAAAGGGAGGCCAATAATTTCCAGTGACCTGGAGGATAACATGTGCAGGTTTGTTTTAATGAACCTGATCGCTGAAGAAGTAGCAATATGAGCAGACTGTTTCATCTTTACAGGTAAAACAGCAAACATGTTCACAGTGGCTGTGTAGCTATTTTGGTTGTCTCTGAAAATCATTGGCCGCTGCCCAAATTTCCGTGGCAGTTTAGCGAATTTACTCTCCGACAACGAAACGTGGAAATTCGCCCATCACTATCTCACTGTTATTCAGAGCAGGAACTGAAGGTTGGCCTTCTTCAACAACCACTGGTACAGTGTTGAATGGTCCTTCTGAGACTCATCAGAGTATTAACACACAATAAAACCATTGTAAAAGAGGCTACATGACATCTGTATTAAATGGTTTGTGGTTGAAATAAGAAGGTTGTTAAATGGGACCCACCAATAGATTCCCTAGTGCCCGATCAGGCGAGTCTCACTCACTGGGCTGGTGGAGGTCTATGAGCTATGGCCTCTTTTGTTCCTAATTAACACTCGTTTCTTCATCCCACCCTCTCTGTCCACATCTTTAACCTCTTTTTGTGTGATTTTTCCATTGTCATGTTATATTTGTGTAGCGCTACAGTAAAATGAGTGCACCTTTCTCTGACTATGAGCTCCACTCCCAATATTGTGCTCCGGATGAGACCTTAAAATCGTAGGGAGTGAGCCCTCACAACCGTGTGGAGGCAGGGTGTAGTGCAACTTTAACTGTATTCAGGGTGCAATAATTGGGCGCCAGTGGTTCTTATAACTTAACCAATGAACATATTTATTGAATATATAATCCTCAATGGAGTGTACAATAAGCAATGCAGGATCAACAGTGGATAGACAATACTTACAGCACCTTTGGTCAAGATAAGTCCCCTCGGGAACGAGGACAATGTATGCAGCTTTGTGGAGGTACTCCCAGCTTTCAGCCTTTTCCCTAAGTGGAACCTGAGTTTAAAATCTACCCTAGGTCTGTACACTTAGTCCCTACTCTGGGCAATTAGTACCGGGGATCTTAATAACACTCACAATCCTCGAAAGGGCCTCAAGCTGCTCAGCTAAGTATCTTGTCTATCTGTCACTCCTAGAGTGACCTATTAAGGTGATTAGCCTATCCTTGCTAGACCTGACCTGTCTAGGTTCCACTCGAGCTCTGTCTGTCTGCCTGCTCAGGCTAGAGCCAGCACAAGATGGCCCCTGAGAGCATGGTTTCAAATGGTTTTATACTTTGTCACAGTGCCATCTACTGGTCACGATCGTGAACAACAAGGGGCATAACTTAAAGCAGGAATAGGAAATAGTTCTCCCTAACTGTATTTTAGGACCCAGTTAGGTGTCTATAACACTAGGGGACTGGCTGCTAAATAATACTGGGGTACTTATTTACCAGTCCCCTACATTTGTATTCATGAACTCTGTAAACACTATAGTTATAGCCCTGGGCATTGTACACACACTATACTATGTATAGGGCCCGGAGCAGTGGTTCCATCATGACTGAAACATTGTCGTAACTAAGGAAAGAATGAAGTAGTATAACAAGAAAATCATTTTTCTTTCCATTCATGCACAATACTGTGTGCAACTGCTATTACATATATTTCATTCTTATGTGAATATACAGCGTGCAATCTAGCGTTGATCAGAAGAATGCCCTTATGTTTTAAGCAGTAGACTTTTGAAAGTTTTTTGCTAAATAATTTCCTGTGATGTGAAAAAAGAAGTATAACCAAAGAAAACACTTACCTAAGGACATTGATTTCTTCATTTGATATATTCGTTTAGAAACACTGACAGGGAGATATCACTTTAGTGCTAGACTGTCTGGGATGCCCAAAGCAGTGAATAGGGGGAACAGAGGGTAATAAGGTTGGGATTTGGGTGAAAGGTACAGTAATACCAACAAATGAAAGTGTTTTAAAGTGATTAAAATATAATGTCGTGTTACCCTGCACTGGTAAAACTGGTGTATTTGCTTCAGAAACACAACTATAGTTTATATAAACAAGAGGCTGAGTAGTCATGGGGGCAGCCAAGTACAGGATACATAGCAGATAAAAGATGCACTCTGCAGAATACCATTGTATCCTATTACAGAGGTTATCTGTTATCAACTAAGTAACCTGTACCTTTTCTCCTTTTACAGCTTGAATGACTGCCCCCACGGTTACACAGCAGCTTGTTTATATAATCTATAGTAGCTTTTCTAAAGCAAAGACAGAACTTTTACCAGTGCAAGGCAACAGTACATTATATTTCAATTTAAAACACTTTTATTTTTGCTGTTACTGTTCCTTTAATCTCCAATGTAAATAAAGATGTCACATAAGGGTTGGCTTTATAGTTATTTCCTGTCCTAGACCCTTTTGGGTCTAAGATAAAACAATGTTTTAATTTGTGTTTAATCTTGATAAAAGTAAGGGGCTTATCATATGTGGGGCTGCAGAGGGGGCTTAAGTCACTGAAGTCTGAGAACCACTTGTTGCTCATCACGTCTGTCAATTTTCGAATGCTAGAAATTTGCATTTGACTGTAGCATATAGTTCATTTGAACTTTGTAAATCATTTTTCCTAAACTCATTTAATATCACAGAAATTCAGTTATACCCCCTTCTTAAGAAACTTTTCTTTTGCCGTAGGTTGGTGCTTTGGCTAATGCCCCTGAATTCAGAGCACTGCATGATAATACTATGTGCACCAACTCACACATAGTACTGTCTAGATGTGCCAGCTGAGAGAGTAACCACAAGGGGGTGCAACAATTTCAACTTTAACAGGAAACCCCATAAGGACATCTCATTTGGTCTCTCCAGAGGGAAAAACCTAGATTATGTCCCACATCCTCTTGGCCTTTATTTAGGCCACTGGTGCTGCTAGAGACAATATTACACTTGTTAAGCTTATTGTGTTCTTTTTTTGTTAACAGTGCACAGAGACAGCATTGTAGGATAAATCTAAACATTTTGCCAAGGAGAAGTAAAAATTGTCATTAAGGGCCTTTCCAAACGGTATTACACAAATGCATGTATCCTGCAAAAAGTTCACCTTAAAGAATAGTCTTCCCAGGTTTCTCCATCTATACCAGCTCAGAAGCTTGGCATGTTTGTTACAACACGGCTTTCAGCATTTGCACTCCTTCCCCTTTCTGGTTATCTGGTTATTACAACACCAGGCATTATAAAATCGTTGTCGGCAAATGGTCTTATATTTCTTTGTTTTTCTTCATATCTTCACAGGAAGCCATCAGTTTTGTCATACATGATTGTTACTTGTCTCAGACACACAATATAGGCTGCAAGCAAGAGACCAGTAGCATAAACAATCAACATAGACTGCCTGAATTCTTAAAGGAAAACTATACCCCTGAACAATGCAGGTCTCAATAAAAAAATATATCACATAAAACAGCTCATATGTAAAACCCTGCTTCATGTAAATAAATAATTTTTGTAAATATATACTTTTTTTAGTATCATGTGCCATTGGGTAATCCTAAATAGAAAATTGCCATTTTAAGAAATAAGGTCCACCCCCTGGGAACATACTATTCACAGTGCACACAAAAAAACCAAGGGCACACAAGGGCATACATGTTAGGTCACATAAACCAATTACTGAACAAAGTTCTGTCTTTTACTGACACTTCTTCCTGTTACAGTTAGAGCTGCAGTATTTCTGGTCAGGTGATCTCTGAGGCAGCACACAGATCATCACAAAAAGGTGGCTAAAGGTATAAGAAGTAAATGGCAATATTAACTGATATACTGACAGTATATTCCAGTTTGGTAAGATTCTTTAATAAACCAGGAGCATAATAAAAATTTGAGTTTCTCCCCTTTAAAAACTTGATCAGAAAAATTTGAGGTTTCAAAAATGGGCCCAAAGTGTTAAGTGCACAGATACTATAGTATTAGGGTTGACCCATTCCCACCCTTTCTGAGCTCACATATAAATCACAAATCACATCAATTCTTTATTACCTGGATTTGTGTATCCAAGTACAAGCAGGTAGAATAGCAAAGATGGGTACTTATTCTTTGTGGCTCAGAATATTACATGTCTTGGTTCAGAACACAAGGGATTACCCTTTCAGCTGCTATGGAACAGCTACTTTAAATGAATGAATCAGGTGAACAAATCTGTTGGTAGAACATTGATGGGTGACCATTTGAGTGGTTCAGAAAAGAATAAATAAAGGATTAAGTGTAGAAGAGAAAGGAGACGGGAAGCTTAGAAGAACATAAATGAAACGAGAAATTGGGAGAAATTAATAAAGGCAATTCTGAAGGATTGAGGGAGAAAGAAGAGGGCAGAAGAGATAGGTGAGGGAGATGAGAAATAAGTATTGCTGTGGATGGGACTATGTGATGAAGACCAGAACCCACAATTATTTAGGTATCTGAAATATAAATAATGTTATGCATATTATGATCTGCTCAAGTGCCCTTGCCCTGAAGAGAATTTCTTCAGTTTAGAAGCACTAATACCAACAATGTCATGCTTTTCCCATTCAAGTGAGTAGTACCGTATTCTGCAGCATCTGGCGCTTTTGTTTCTGGCACTTTCACCAGCAAATTATGTTAGCAGGGATTCCATACAAAGTGCATTGTGCAAAAATTGTCAGGTCAAAATTCGCTCAGACAATGCTAATTTCTAAAATGCGAAGTTGCGTCCAGGTGGCGAGAATTTTCGCTAGCGTTACTTTGGTAATCAAAGCGAAGATGCGCTAGCGTTCAATTATGCCTCGTGCAACTTCATTAGAGGTCTTCACTCAGGCTAATTTGCAGACGGCGGGAAATTGTAAAGTTGAATGGACATATATGTTGCAGCAAATACCTTACATTACACAAGCCCAGAGAACCTTAATAAATAAAATAGAGTTGTTATAATGCCCTACACATGAGCCCAGTGTATAGTGTACGTTCCATTTTATGTTTCCATGTTAGGAAATGTATGGGGGAACCCGGTTACCCAAAAAAATTTTCAAGGACTTTTGCAGGCTATCACTCTGAAAAAAGGAAAAGAGTTTTTTGGGACTAAAAATTGAGGAAGATCTATGCACTTCGTCTGGTCTGAGCTGGCGAAGGTAACTCTGGCGAAAGAGGTAAGGTTCAGTAAAATCTGCAGCTTAGTAAATTTGCAGAGTAACGTCCATTCGCCAGAGTGAAAATTAGCCTGCGATAGAGTGCGAATGAGCGCTAACGTCTCTTTCGCTAGTGAAGTTATGCCTGCACCCATTAGTAAATTGGCAAAGTGCCTAAAAACAGTAACATTGGCGAATCGTCGCCAGTGTTAGTCAGTGTCAGACCATCATGCTGCTAAACATTTGGTCTATTTAATGACCATTCTCTTTTTCTATGAGAACAAAGAGGCTAAATAATAGTTTATAGTATGTAAAGAAAAGAGACTAGGAGAATAGAGATTGAGCAAGGAGAGGAAGAATAATATTACTGAGATTGGGCCCCTGGTCTAAGGTTTTTGGGTGGGCCCCTGTTGTTTGTTGTCCCAGTCCGACACTGGTGTTAGTCACTTCACCCTTTAGTAAAGCTTCCCTCAAGGTAGAATCTTTTCAATACAGCGAAGGAGTTGCAACCAAGGCTACATAAAAATAGAAAGATTCCCAAAATTACCACCCCTTCTCCATATGGAAAGCAGAGCCCCCAAATTTTGCCATTTGCACATTTAAAACCCCCCGAGATACAGAGCATTCTCTAATGTTGTATGTATTGTAAATAGGCAGTTACAATAGACTGTTGTACACAATATACAAGCTACCTGCTTTACGTTTAATATTGTCAACACAAAATTGTGCACTAAGGGGAGAAATGTAATAAAATTTGCAACGAGAACAAATTTGCATGTCGCAATGTAATAATCTTCATTAGACTTTTATTCGATTGTGAATCTTAATTGTGCATTGTGAACCTTTAACATCTGCTTGAAGATGGTGTGAAATTTTGGAGAAAGCATAACAGCTTTTTCAGAAGGAAGATTTATTACATACACTGCGCAAACTATAAAATTCCCAATCACTATCCTCCTGTCTTGTGCACAGGCAAAATTGTTCACCCCGTGAACATTTATTCACATTGAGAACGAATTTAGATCACCGTCTCTTTGATTATGCCATTATAAGGAATTTGAATTTAGAGAGAAAGAATTGAAATACTACAGATTGACTGCATGAATGGATCAGAATGGATCAGTTTTGAAGAAACAGCTGCATCTGGCATTAGCCTTAACTTAGGCCTTTGATTCAAGTCCCTTTATGAAATCCAAATTGGTTTTTTTTGGGACTTCACACTTCTGAGTCTAATGTACTATTCCAGTTAACGGACCACGCGCACTTCACAACTTCTGTCTATATAACAGACCAGAACACATTCATGGATCAGTACATTACATTATATTATTATCATATATTTACTCAGTAACAGTCATTCACATATATTGTGTTTATGTGACTCTTGTTTGCTTTTTCACCTGTGACCAAAACTTTATGTGTTTATGTTATTAGATGAAAAACATTTCCTTGTTCCTTCTTGGAAAGAAAATAGATGTCACTTACACTTCATGACTGAGATTTGAATCTAACAAAGCATTTCTTATATTATTGTCTAGTAGTGGAGTAGCTGGTCAGGAATTTCTAGACTCCCACACACTAACCCACTATTTCCCAAACCATGCTGAACCTTCTCTGAAACTTTATTACAACCTCTGTGCCGACCCCACCTGGCCCATGGGTTTGGACTAATGTGCATATATCAAAAGACTCTAGGTCAGGCTAATAATCCTTTATTTTAAATAAAAAGAGATTACATAATTTATATCACTGCAGCACAGAATAATATTCAGCTTCCCATTCAGGTCACTGACACAGTCTGATCTGTTCTTATCTGAGCACACATATAGGGGTAAATTTATCAAAGAGTGAAGTTCCGCCATTGGAGTGAAATTCCGCAGCTCTCAATTAATTTCTATGGGATTTTGAAAGGCGTATTTATCAATGGCTGAAAGTGAAAGTTCACCCTTTGATGAATACGCCTATAAAAATCCCATAGAAATGAATGGAGAGTGGCGGAATTTCACTCTAGTGGCGGAACTTCACTATTAACTTCACTCTTTGATAAATAGACCCCATAATGTTTTGTGCAACCTGAACCCACTCAATCCAAGTTGGGGAAGCTGCAAGTTGCTTTTGGCATAAACCTAATAACACAATTGCTGTTTGAAGATGCTTTGTCCTTTGCCCTTCACTACTTTCAATTACTGATGCCCTTCACATACCAGCAACAAAGAAATACTGGAAATTCTAGGACTGAGAAGCTAAAGTCCATTTTTATATAAATCTGTTTAGTAAGTGCACATACTAGGAATCTCAGAGTCTGTCCTGGGAATTCCAGCACTGCTGGAAAGAAACCCTGTTTATTACTCTGTAATATTATTGTAGCGTTTATATGGATAAAAGGAAAAGGAAGAAGACACCTATCTAGGGTAAAGTTAGATAACTGATTATGTATTTGGCCAGTGAACTGTGCTAGCTGAGAGATTCAACAAAAGTATTCATGTCACTTAGGGATGTGCATGCCTTTCTATTCCCTGAGCCTTCAGCAATAATCCTATGTAGTTAGTTCTTGGTACTTAACATGCCGACACATAAATATGTCTGTGATTGATGTGGCACTAGGCCAACTCCTGCAACCTGCATGTGTGGTGGGAATGTTGCAGTTTGAAAGGCCTGTGGAAAACCGTTTGGTTAAATGTTTGAATGTTATAATAAACAGGGTTGCAATGCCTGTGAAAAAGGAGGTAGGCCTCAATTTTCAACCCTGGGAGAAAATAAAAAGCGATGAAGTATAAAGCTTCTTGGCATTTAAGGTGAGTGAAGCTAGTTCCACTGTGTCCCATGGTTAAACTACAATGCATCCTATTTGTGTTATAATGCAGATTCATTAAAGGCTTTGCATTCACTGCCTACTGTATTTTGTGCTTGATGCTCCTCAGCCAAGCCATCAGTCATCAGGGGCTTTTCTCATTACTGACAATGGATTTTAAATACTGGTAGGGAGCAGTTCCTCGTGATAGAAAATAGTAAAGCGGGGTATCCTTCCAAGGCAGGGTCAAACAGTAGATTATTGCGAGGGAACATGCACATTTTGCTTATATACTCTATAGTGCAAACCGCCAATTCTGGTATTGTGCACATAAACAGAACTTTTTGTGCTCCATTCTGCAAGCAGAAAGAGTTCTGTCTATGGGTGCCAATAGATAATCTCAGGGGTAGGGGCAAGCTGCAAATTACTTTTATCTTGTCTTTTGCATTTTTTGCCAAGACTATAAATACGTACTTCAGGCTCATCGGCAAACACACCACATGTTGCAAAATGCACTTTTCAAAATGCAAATTAAATTGTTTCCCCCACAATGCAAAAATGTTTCCCAGAACTGCAGCCATGCATTGAATTGCATCAGGCACAATTGCTTGTTATACTCCAGTGTGGGAATCACTTCACTTCAACACAGAGACGCAGACATGAGTAAATATTTCTCTCCATGGTCACTAATAAAGTGCAGCGGGCATCTCTACTGGAGCTATGTTTCCCATGTTCCAGCAGACATGGATATTCTTACAAATATGACAGACTTCAATATTTTCCTGTGGAGTTTGTGCACATAATAGTACTCCCCTCTCTCTATTGCAGATGAAAATTCCTCCCAATGTCTATAGATTCCTTCCAGATGCAATTCAGTTATTATGTTCTACTGGAGCCAATATCAGTAAAAAGTTGCCACCTGATTTATGGGCAATGTAAAAATTTATTTTGAATGTATAATGTCTATACAGTCTGCTAAAGGGACGGAGATTTTTCATTTTAATGGACATTGCTTGAAAATAGGAAACATTCTGCAAAGCCTACCCTAGATGCAAATGATCAGATTAATACAGAATGAGATTATTTTCGTAATATTATGATTAAAACCTGGGATGTGTAGAGGTAGCACATTAAACCAGGCAAATGTGATGATTCAGAGCTCTAGGAGCTCTAGGATGGTGTTTCCTGACCTCATTGCTCACGATAAACACTGTAGCAATTTGATCTTATCAAATAGATAAGGGATTTCTGACTATACTTTCCTATACTATGATTTCCTTAGTATGCTTGTGTAAGGTCTACAATAAAACAGCTCAACACCCAAGTTCATTGCTCTTACATTCGACGTAGGGCACCTTATTTTTCTGAGACTGTGATAATTAATTTTCTGGCCATATCTGGGTATGTATAGCCAGCTTTAGTCACCAAGCTCGTTACATAATAGGGATCATTTACATTACCCTGGGACTAGTGATGTGCGGGCAAACCCGAGTCCCACAGGTCGGGTGGGTTCAGGCCGACCCCTGGACGAAATGCGTGGGGCGGGTCGAGTTCTTCTCCTGCTCTCCCCGTCCGTGACCTAGTCCTGCCGACTTCCAGCGCTGGAATTTATAGAATTCCGCCTGCCCCACCCCTTTTGTGACGTCACTGTGGGGCGGGCACGGGTCTATAAATAAAGGGGAGCAGCGGGCCCTGGTTGGATGCGGGTAGGGAGTGGGCGGGTTAGGGTTGGGTGCGGGTCGAGAAATTCTTGGCCAATATAAAGGATAATTATTACTAGATTTTTTTTGTCCTTTTTACTTACTGTGCATATGACTGATGTATCATATAAATGTTTAATTATGAAACAATTAGAATCGTTATTAGATAGGAAGTGGCATGTTATTGAAAACATTGAGAAATCTATGGAGAAATTCCTCTACCAGCTTCTCCTATAAGTTTACAAAATCCACAATGTATAAAATTTATGTGATGCTGTTAGTTGTGTTATAATTAAAATGGATTTGAAATGTTTTCTTTTTTCTACCTTTTCTTACTTTCTTTGGGTAATGTTACAGGGGGCTGTTTTTGGCAACATGCAGTTAAGTAGATTTAATTTTAAAATGTGGTTAAAGTTCTTAACAGGACACCCCAGTGGCTAGGTCACATAGCTCCAGGAACCGTACTTGCTGGGAGTGCAGCAAACATCTGACTGTCTCCCTACCATCAGCCTAAGGTGTATAAATTTGCTGTCAATAATATAGTTCAGCATATACAGTATGAGGAACAGGGTGCCAGATCTGACCAATGGCAGAGCCTACTTTTGTTTCATTCTGTATGGATGTGTAAGCCAAAGCCTTTATCCATATATTAAAGGGGTCTAAGGTAAAGAATAACTGATGTAAATCAAGCATAGTGTACCTGCATTTAATAAACATAATCTATTCAAATACAATGTATTATTTGAAGGAATTCGATAATTCACACAAACACCCAATTTTTAAACCCCCATTTAGGAACTAGCAACATTTGGGGGCCCATTTACTTAGCTCGAGTGAAGGAATAGAGGAAAAATAGTTTGAATTTCAAATGGTCGAATATGGCTACTTTGACCATCGAATGGGCTACTTCGGCCTTCGACTACGACCCTCGACTTCAAATCGAACGATTTGAACTAAAAATCGTTCGACTATTAGATCATTCCATAGTCGAAGTACTGTCTCTTTAAAAAATTCTTCGACCCCCTAGTTCGCCACCTAAAACCTACCGAGGCCAATGTTAGCCTGTGGGGAAGGTCCCCATTGGCTTCCTAACAATTTTCTGATCAAAGGAATATCCTTCGATCGACGGATTAAAATCCTTCAAATCATTCGATTCGAAGGATTTAATCGTTCGATCGAACGATTATTCCTTTGATCGTTCGATCATAGGAATAGCGGTAAATCGAAGTCGAAGGATTTTACTTCAACGGTCGAATATCGAGGGTTAATTAACCCTCAATATTCGACCCTAGGTAAATGTGCCCCTTGGTCTATCATGAGGATTAACAGCAGGGTGAACCACTAGAAAATAATGCCACAGTAATGTATTTAGTTCAGCAGCCAAAATACATATAAATCTGGCTAGTTCATCATTTTATTGGGTCTATTGATGTTTGGAAGGGAAGAATTCAGTTCACATACAGCTTGGGCACTAAATGTTCTCCCCATGGGTTTCCTCTCACGCCCCAAAAATATACATTCAGACTAATTAGTCTTGAGTATGTTAAAGGGACCTTAGGTTATGAAACCCACTGGGACAGTAACTGATGGGAATGATGTATAATCTCCCTTCATTTTGGTCCCCCCATACATTAACTATTTTCACTTTCTTTGGCTAAATAAATGGGATAAATACCCATTGTAAAAAGTTTGTGCAACCCATGCAAATTGTACTGATTGTACTGATTGATGGCCTGGCAGATATCTAGGAATATAGATATAATTGTGATAATTGTGATTAGAAAGCATGTGCGAGAAATAGACAGTGCTATGTTCTGGAAAGCACTGCCCAAATGTGTTGCCACTATATAAATACCAGGAAATACAAATTCATTAATCCTGAATAATGTAACTTTCTGAGTTTCCTATGCAATACATTGCTGAGCAGATGCTGTCTCTATGGCAGTGAATTAGTTAAGAATACAGCAGCAGCAGCAGCTAGGGCAAGAGGAGTGGAATGTGGGTTATCTGGTCCTTGGATATTGCTTTGGGGCTTTCTACAGGCACAATATCATCACTGCGGGAATCACCTTCTGCTGCATTCCAGCTCCTGTCTACACTTGACCTATTCACTATTTACAGAAAAATTGTACTGAGCGCATTTCACAAAATCATTATTTCGATTATCTTGAAAAAATGCATGAAAAGCAATAGATCAATGTAACCAGTACTAAATGAAAAGAGCTGCTGAAAAGCAAAAACTGGACAGCTCTGCATCATGCATCGACTGAGAACTTCATGCTATACATAACTGTAAACATATGGATGTTAGATGTTATCTTGGACTATCAACCTGAGAGGAGGGTCTTATTCAATCACTTGGCACAGAAACGGTGTTGAATTATGTTCATGAAAGCTCCATGCACAAAGCTGTTGCATTTACTTGCATTTGGTATATGAAGGCACAGCAAAGGAACACTGTGAATATCATCTATACAGCTGCCTTTGCATGTTTTTGAAGGTGTGCCATGTCACACTAGCTGGGTCACACGCAATTCAAAAGCATGCATGTCCATGTCCCGCATCGTTGCCTTAAGCTCATTTCCCTGGTGCAAATCTTTGCACCATCAGTATCTGCAACTAGATGATGCTCCTGATTGTGGTTGGTGCAATTACTGGAATTCTGAGAAAATAATGTTGCATTGCGAGCAGAAGCAAATTCCAGTGCAGTTTTTTGTACTTTAAATACTACTTGGCTTTTATTATCCTTATATTTTTCATTAGTGAGTTTATTATTACCCATATAATATTGTAAATACATGCTGGTAAATCTGCTGCACCCTTGATTACCAAGAACAAAGAAAACATACTGTACACACGCAAACACACACACATATATATATATATATATATATACTTTATATCAAAATATTTCTTATTTACTTTTTGATTATGTAGCGCTATAATAAATTGAGTGGCACCGATACTATTATAAGCGTACTTTCCAATATATTTGTGCCACGGATGAGACCTTTTTCTCAGGTGCAAGCCCTCGAAACGGTGTGGAGGCAGGGTGTAGTGCAACTGTAACAATGTACATATGCACAAGAACTGGGCGCCAGTGTTTTTTTTATGCTTAACCAGGAAATGAGTTTATTTACACAACAATATCCACAATGAAGTTCATAGGACATATAGCATAAAGAATAGCAATATACTCACAGCACCAAAGAACACAGGTTGATCCCTGCAGGCAAGGGAACAGTTACAGCAGTTGAGAAGGTGCCCTAAGTGGAACCTAGGGGAAATTCTACAATCCCTAAGTCTATGCACTTAGTCCCTACTTCTGGGTTATTAGTACTCAGGATCATAATCCCTCTGACTCTACTCATCAGAGCCTTGAGCTGCTCAACTATATAACCTATCTATCACTCCTAGAGTGATCTATGACCAAGTATAGCTATACACTTTACTAGGGCCTAAGCACCTAGGTTCCACTACCCATTCCCTTCCTGCCTGCTTGGTAAGGGCTAAAGCAATGGACCCAGACCGCATGGTTACCTAGACCTTTAAACCATAGCACAGTGCCATCTAGCGTACACTGTGAGAACTACAGGGGCTTACATAAGCAGAGCAATGACACAGGTCCCTATTAGGACCCATTTATGCATCTATAATACTGAGAATTTGCCTGCCAATATTATGTGAGGGTGTCTAAATTATCACATCCCTACAATTACTGTTGCTGTTTTGCAAAGGTTTTTTGAATACATAAAGTCCAGTGGTGTAAATAAGGCCCCTGCAGACCCTGCAATGATGTACCTTGCCTGCCCAGGGTCTGAAGGGACACAGGAGTCTGTTTTTAAAGTGCTGTAAATTTGACTATATGTTTCCGCATGTTATTGATTCGAATATTTTTCCGCCAAAATATTCACAGCAACTTAGTTTACTAAACAGCAATGTGCTCAGAAGTCATTGCGATCACTTGCGGTAACTTGCAGTAACGAACTAGCTTACGTTAGCAGTAATTTTAGTGAGTTGCGAATTTTCTGGCGACAAATTACATTTACGAATATTTATGCTATAAAATAGCAATTTTTACTGTGACATTTATGGCCAGAAATGCATCTTCAAAAAATCATAAATTTTATTGATTGATGATTGTACCATCCAACAGTATTACCAGAATAACACCAATCAAACCGATACTTCATCCATCCAAACCCTTCTGCCAATAAAAATCATAAGAACAAGAAATCATACCAGTCAATCTCTTTGCGTTATATATATGCACAGTTTAATGTAGCCAATTATAATAAAACCAAACCCCCTGCCAATAGGATCATAAAGTTACAGAAATCAAATATATACAGCCACTAGACACCTGTCATTGGCATCACTGATTGATTGGTTATAAGTAGCCTTGGCATACAGTGAATCTTTGACAGGAATCTCAGTAGGAGTGAAGAGACAGTAGTAAGAGAGTCCCTGGTCCTGAGTTCCCTTGCGAAGTTTCTGACGAAAAAAATAATTTAACACCCCTATATAGATGGCAGTAAAATTTTGCAAATATACTGATATTAATTTTGGCTTTCGCACATTTCGCTGTTTAGTAAACTGGGCATTAATGTCTTCGTAACGTTATTTTCAGTGAATGCGATAACTAGCGAACACATATTCTTGCGCAAGAAAATGTGCAAATTTATATTTACTGCAGGTTAGTAAACTGGAGAAAACATATTTGGAGATAAATTTTTCTATATTTTGTGCGCATATCTTTACCGTGCTTTAGTAAACGGACGCCTAAAATTTGCTGTGCACTAAACCCCCTGCGACGCTGCAACTGCGGCCGCTGCAACTGCTGCTTCCACATACTTGCACGTGATGTGTACCCAGAAGTTTGTGCTCCTCTGGTCTGGCAGCAGCAGTGAGAGACAGTCACGGTATACAGGCTACTGCTGAGCTTACTCAGCTCTCTAGGCGTAGGCATTGTACAAAACTGGTAATGGGATTGCAACAAGGTAAATGGGGGTGAGCACTAGTATATACTGAATCACCTGTAATTTAAATATTTTTGTTAATGGTCTGAGACCATTACATTTTTGTGGCAGGGATAATGTGGTTATCACTTTTTAGGATTGAAACTGTAGGTTTAGGCCAGTGATCCGGTGATGATGAACAGAAAAATGTTACTTTAATATTGTCCTTGTCATTGAATAATATAATTGGAGGGAGCACCGAAAGTTCCTAGCCAGGGTGGGAACCTGAAAGTTCCTCTGCAGGGGACCCCACTAACTCTAGTTACGCCACTGGTAATGTCTAAAATTTCTTGGCAGAGCCATTTATTAAAAAGAGGCAGAGTAATGGTTTATTTATGGGAAACTGTCAGTTGCAGTGTATCATTTCTGTTTTATGGAATTCCCAGATTTTTGACTGGAGAAAGATTCAGCGAGGCATTTGTTTGCAGTTACAAATCTTAAAAAGGTGACCATGAGGATTAGCTTTGCCCTTTGCCTCACTTTGGGGAAACTGTCAAAGCCACAATCTCATTTTTAGTTTTGGTTGCCATGCTCCAGACACCAACAGCAGGCCATGTTCCCAGCATGCAATGTTTCTTCTGTGCAAGGTGACAACTTGATATCAGTGTAACTACAACAAACCGAACATGTTCTGCTTTACAATGACAAGTAATTATTGTGTGCAACTTGAAGTGCTCATTTTCAATGCAGTATGTTCCCAGATCAGCTTCATATACTGTACATGTGAATTGGGGGATTTGCTTATTATGTGCATGAATGTGCCCCAACACGGCCATCTTCACCAGACACTACCTCTTACTAATTCTCTTTTAGCAATTACATGCAGAATCTAGGCTATTTTTGGCTGTATTTCTACTACTTACTGCTTTCTCTGTGCACTGATACATTTACATTCACAGGAGAGAACATTACTCTTGAGCAGCAGGATGTGCTGGTGCTTGAAGGAAACAGCAATAGAAGTCAATAGAATAAACATAACTCTTTTATTGTTGAGTGCTGTTTATACAATATTCTACAGATCTCATTTATGAATGCAACTGCATTTGCAGTCATGCAATAATTGAAACCTTGACAGCAGTGGTAGCTCCAGGGTTCCCACCATGGCCTGTGTTAATAGTTGCATCTTACTTGTGCTTTAAGATGTTCAAGCAGGTGCCATTTTGATATGAGCACCAGAAATGATGGTGGAAAACGATACCCCCAAAATGAACACTTAGGGTCTGGCCACACGAGCAGATTCGGGGAGATTAGTCGCCCCATCGACAAATCTCCTCTTCTGCGGGGCGACAATCTTCCCGAACTGCCTTCCCCCTGCCCTCCACCAGCTAAAATTAAAATTGCTTGCGGCAATGCACACGCGGCGCTTCATTTTCCAAAGTCGTCCGAAGTTTCTTCATGAGGCAACTTCGGAAAATGAAGCGCCGCATGTACATTGCCGCAGGCGATTTTCATATATATATATATATATATATATATATATATATATATATATATATATATATATATATATATAAAACAAAAAACTTCCGTGCACATAGGTCTTGATAAGTGAAAAAAAGCTGGTAGATTTATTTCAACGTTTCGGCTTACAAACTCAAGCCGTCATCAGGAAGGGGGCTTGAGTTTGTAAGCCGAAACGTTGAAATAAATCTACCAGCTTTTTTTCACTTATCAAGACCTATGTGTGCGGAAGTTTTTTTTGTTTTATAGATATGAATTTTTGTCCAGCACCTATGCATTAACATGGCTATCTGAGTGCACCTATCTAGTTATATGTATATATATATATATATAAACCTTTTTTTGACAGCCAGATGACATTAATGTGATGTCATACGTGTGAATTATTTGGGTAGGCTTGCAGCTGTAAGTATACATGGAAGGGCCACGTGTAACCTGCAGGATGCCAGTTGGATTGTTAAGGAATAGTGATGTGTGGGTAGAGAAATATTCAGCCAACACTGGCTCTAACCTGCACTTACCTAATCTGACACCAACCTGGCCTGCCATGCCACAATGATTTATATACTGTATTAGTGACCTGCCCACCCATCTCTGACATCACTATTGACATTAAAATTAAAGCTTTTTTTATGGGGATGTTGTTTGTTATATAAACTACCGGTATTACTATAACAAGGAAAAGAAAGTGCAGCTGCTATTATACTGATTCTGTACTGGTTCTGGGCTGCTGGAACTCTGCATGACTGCACCTCTAGATGAGTACACAACTATATTTTTACTATAATATTTTTTTTTTTGCTAACAGGTAAGGCAAATAACCACTAACCCTGTATTGTGTTTCATTTGTACAAGATGCAAAGTCTTTGGTGGAAGCAACCAAACCTGATCATGTAACAGATTTTGCAGGCCAGACCAGTTCTAATTCTGCAGCTTTGTTTTCGCTCCAGCTCATTTATACAAGTTTCAATGGAAACAAAACAATGCAGAGTAAAGGCAGGGCTTTCCACTGGTCATTTAGCTGGAAAAAAGGCAGTGAGATATAAAAGTAATTACAAACTGCTCCTTCTCTGACCATTGTATGCTATCTTTAGCATTATGTCTCTGCACTGCTTAACCCTTTCCTACCCTGGCAAATAAATCGTTTATATTTTAAAGGAACAGTTCAGTATAAAAATAAAACGGGGTAAATAGATAGGTTGTGCAAAATAAAAAAAATTTCTAATATAGTTAGTTAGCCAAAAATGGAATGTATATGGAGTGACCGGATGTCTAATATAATAGCCAGGACATTACTTCCTGCTTTTCAGCTCTCTAAAGGTCCCCATACACGGGCCGATAAAAACTGCAGACAGACAGAGTCGGCAGCTTATTGGCCAGTGTGTGGGGCCATCTGACAGGCTTTCCCGATCGATATCTGCCCGAAAGCCGGCCAGATTTTGATCGGGCAGTTTAAAAAATCCTGCCAGATCGCAGCTGTGCGTGTATGCGGTCCCGCAATCTGCCCGCCGTATCGGATCCATTGCTCTAGGGCCCACGATCTCATCAGCCCGATATCGCTCGATATACCTACAATGTGGGTATATCGGGGAGAGGTTGGCTCATTTGGCGACATTGCCAAATGGGCAGATCTCTGCGTCTGTGGCCACCTGAACTCTGACTTAAGGTGGACATACATAGGCAGATTTAAGCCTGTCCTTTAGAACAATTTGGCAGCTTATCTGTCTGTGTATGGGGAGTTCCTAATTCCTATGGGCCGCTTTGATTGCTATTTGCCCAAAAATCGCCTGATATCGATCAAGCAGGTTTGATTTTCTTTTGTGATCGAGGACCTCTTCAGCTAATTGATACAGTTCTCATCGCATCTGCGCCCACTGTCATTGCTGTAATCCGATCCTTTGGCCCTAGAGCCATACAATCAAATTAGTCTGATTTCCCCCTGCCTTTATTTGTCATATCGGGGAAAACATCTGCCCATTTGGCTGGGTCTTATAGTGGATCTTATAGTGTATGGCCACCTTAAATCAGCGACTTGAAGGGGGGCCACATGGAACATAACTGTTCAGTGAGTTTGCAATTTATCCTTAGCATTCAGCTCTGATTCAAAAGCAACAGGTATGGCCCATGTGCCCCCACCCTCAAGTCTCTGATTGGTTACTGCCTGGTAACCAATCAGTGAAAACCAAGAGAGGAAGTAGTGTTCTGGCTATTATGTTAGACATCCAGTCACTCCAGTCTTTATACATGACATTTTTGACTAACTAAATATATAAATCTATTAAAACACTGAGCAATGGAGTCAAAAAAAGGTTACAGAACTGCCTGTTGTATCAGGGTTGACTGTATAATTAACAGACTATTAAAAGTGGCTTTATAGGCACCCAGGGTGTAGGCCTTTTGCTGTCTCTTGGTTTTGGCACTGCTTGTGCCTTACTCCTGTCTCTCCAATTTGCTTCCTCACAAGCTAAGAGAAGTGGAACAAATTTATGGGGTATACTGAATCTCTATGGCAAAGGATCGGATTGCAGCAATGGCAATGGGCGCAGATGCGATGAGAACTGCATCAACTAGCCGATCCTTGCAATTAAGGTAATTGGTGCAAATATTAACTGCAAACCTTGAAAGCTTCTGTGGTAGTTCAAGGTGTCATTTGAATCTCTTTATGGTTGAACTGTTTTCCTTCTCCGAATCTCCTACATCTCCCTGGGAATTCCTTTCAGGTAGCAGAACCAAAATAGCTGGAGTTTCCCTTTATACTGTAGCAAGAAGGCCCGACCCTTTCTTTCTCTGCTGCCTACTGTCCCTCCCTTTTTACTAAGGACAAGGAACTACATTGTTGGAATGCCATAGAGATGTGTGAGCTGTATGTGCCTGCTGGCAGCCATTCCTCATGTGTAAACCTGATTCAAGTTCAATACATATAGTTATCTCTTCCAGCTCAATAAATACACTGATGTAACGTTATTTCTCAATACTAGACTACCATGACTACCATGAATAATAGATGTAAGGTGCATTGAAGCAAAGGAGATAATTTTTACAGTAGTTGACACCTATCCCCACAAACAAATGTGCATATATAATAGTTTTATTAACCGGAGATGTCAAGGTCAGCTGCTGAACATGGCTTTGCTCCAATGGACTTTTTAAAGTCCAAAAATTGGTCATTTTTAAATACATTAAAGAGGTGTTTCACCTTTGTCTCTGACTCTTCTGACTTTCAGCTTTCACATGTCACTGATCTTGGCAGCCATGAAACTATTGCTCTTGCGAGGCTACAATGTTATTTTTCATTAATTAACTTCCTAGGTAAGTACCTCACCTATTCATATTCCAGTCTCTCATTCAAACCACTGCTAGGTTGCTATGGTAAATAAGACCCAAGCAACCAGATAGCTGCTGATAAACCAAACTGGAGAGAAGTTGAACAGAAACCTAAAAACTGAAAAACCAATGAAAAATGAAGACCAATTGCAAACTGTCTTAAAATATCAATGTCTACATCATGCTAAAAGTGAATTTAAAGGTGAACAGCCCCTTTAATAAAAAAAACAAACAAAAGAAACAGAAGAAAAGAAAGCTGTAGTTAGAAAGGCCCAACATTAAGGGGATGAGAGACAAAGACAGAGAGTTACAAAGGTCATTGTGAAAATTTGCTATGGCCCTGTGTTGCCGAGTAAATTTGGCTGCCAGGAATGTAATAATCCACTGCTGAAGTCGTAGGCCAGCTCAAGGCTGTTGGGGGGTATGGGATTTGCAGTTCAAAAATCAGTATTCATCCAGTCTGCTGTGTTCTTGCAGAAGTGGTGGGTGATACATGGACATCCCATAGTTTGTGTGTCTTTCAAACAGGCAAATGGAAGTACAAGGCTCACTTTTGCCTGTCTGCAGTGTACTCTGCGTCTTCTTGCACCTCTGCTAATAGTAAATGAATATATGAAGAAGGAGGAATATCCCCTTCTGTCTGGCCTATGTCAGATAATTATCTGATGCTTGAGTTCTTGCAAAAGTAATTTGCCATTCAGAGGAACACCTACAACTTTATACATACAAAAGTTCTTACTGCTGTAAACGTTCTAGGGTGCATTTATGAACACACGTTGCTAGTTCAGAAGCTAAATTGAGGAAGCATGAATTCTATGAGCCAAGGTAAGTTCACACGTGCTACTGGCAAGTTTTTGAGAGAACCAATTCCCCTGTCCATCCTACTGTGATGAACTGTGCACAATTGTGTGCATGGAGGCCTACACTGCCATTATTGACACTGGAACTGATGCCAACCCCACCATGAAAACAAGGTTGTGCTTCCTGACCCCTCTGCAACAAGTCGCGCTTGTACGTGATGTAGGGGAAGCGGGGTTATGGTGGAGGACACCTGCCTAAATGTCCTATCTCCCTGCATGTCCTGAGGAGAGCAGAGCTGAAAGTGCAGGAGGTGGCTCATGCTGGCCTTGGGGCACCCACAGGCAAAATCCAGCCCTGAAAACATGTGCCTCAAATTGCACGTGATTTGTAAAAACAAGTTCTAATTTGTGTATATATTGGCACATCACTTCCAAAATGCAATGGGTGCTTCTTAGTGGCCACCTACAATTCCACTTCTGTGAAAACTGCGTAAAAAAAAACAAACGGCGATTTGAGTCCAAATAATGTACTTTGTACTTGCTTCTTAAAGGAAAACTATACCTCCAAAATGAATACTGAACCAACAGATAGTTTAAATCATATTAAAGAATCTTACTAAAGTTTAATATTTCTTTTAGTAAATATTGCCCTGAGATGACCTGACCAGAAATCCTGCAGCTCTAACTTTTACAGCAGTGGAAAAACTATAGTGGAAGCAGACCCCGCAGTCGCAGGGGGGCCCAGGGAATAGGGGGGCCTGGACTGTGGGGTCGGCTTCCTCTATAGCTACTAAAAAAAACCCTCCTCACCAGCCGCTCTCTTACCTGTGGCGAGGAAGGGGGACGCAAGTCGGGCCGAAGTGGCTGGGGTCAGGGTGGAGGCAGGATGTGGGCAGGCAGAGGTGGGATGTGGGCGGGCAGAGGTGGGACAGGAAGTAGACTGGAGGATAGGGATCGTGTGCCAGGCCCCTCTGAAGAATTTTTTGCAGGGGAGCCCGGCACACTCCAGATACTGTGTAACAGAAAGAAGTGCAGGAGCAACAGACAGAACTTTATCCATTAATGTGACCTAATATGTATGGGTTGTGTGCAACATACATAGGGGCGTGGCTGTTTGTTCTTATTTAAGATTACCCAATGGCACATAATACTAAACAAATATATTATTATGAAAATGGTTTATTTACACGAAACAGAATTTTGCATACAAGCTGTTTTATGCATTATATTTTTATAGAGACCTACATTGTTTGTGATTATAGTTTTCCTCTGAATAAATCATTATGTATAATGAAAACATTAAAAATTACTGAATTAGTTTCCACCTTGGACTAAACACACTCCTTAAAAAGGTAAAATATTAATTAAAAATTCATAAGAAAAAGGACCTGCCAGAATGTCTGTGAATATTGTAAACACCATTAGATTTTACCACCAACAAACTCTTTCCCCCTCTCAAGAGGCATGTGGTGTAAATGAATGCTTTCTGTAGATCAAAGCACCTTTAATTCATTTACCTTTAAAACATCTTCTTAGGAGACTTTTTTTTCCCTCTCTGCTGGTTAAAGTTTAAACAGGCAAGTCAACCATAACTATTCATCTGTAAGTTTGTTTTGTCAACAAGAAAAGTTTTCTACGTTAGAAACTGCACAATGGCTCTGCTTGTTCTTCCCTTCTGTTTTTATGTGCGGTTTGTTACACGATTGGAAAAAGGGCACTGCCAAGTTTTGTGTTTAACATACACCTGTAATTCGGATGTGTGGTGAATACCAGTGTAATAAAGAGGAAGCCCAAGGGGTTGGTTGAAATGTAATTGCAATTGAAAAGCAGTGTTTTATTAATCCCTTTCTATTCCCTGCACTTTTAACTAATAAAATGTAGAAGCAGCAGGAGTCAGTTCTCCCCATGTCTTTTCCTATGGCTTCTGCTACATTATTTTAAGATTTAGAACCAGCAGTGAAGGGAACATAATCTGCCAGGTAGATGTAACAATGGCTTTTGCAAATAACTTCAAAATTTAATGTTTACAGTTAGCAGTGCCGGGCCAAGTCAGCTGGGCGCCCTAGGCAACCCGGCCGACTACGTCGCCCCCATTGCGCGTGTAAAGGAGGAAGTGCACATGCGCAGAAGAGCGTTGAACCTGCACCAGTGTGTATGCACGGAACAACGCAAGCGTTGGAGAAGCGCCAGTGTGCATGCGCCCGAAGAGAGTTCACTCGGCTTCTGGAGTCTGGAGAAAAAGGTCCCAACCAGGGGAAAGCGTCAGAAGAGGTATGTGCCTGGCGCCCCTCTGCCTTCATGCCCTAGGCACGTACCTCTTCTGCCTATCCCTAGTTCCGGCCCTGAGTTAGGGGCAGATTTATCAAAGGTCGAAGTGAATATTCTAATTTAAAAAATTCAAAATTTCAAGCTAATTTTTGACTAGGGAATAGTCCAAATTCGATTCGAATTTGCAAAAAATTTGAAAATTCGAACATTGAAATTTATCATCGACTTCGACCATTCGCCATCTAAAACCTGCCAAATTGCTATTTTAGCCTATGGGGGTCCTCCTAGAACCAATTTGGAGTCAATCAAAAAATCAAAGTTTTTTTTGAAAATTCGAATTCGAACGAATGCGGACTATTCACCCAAAGAAAAAAACGTAGACCTTTTAAATAAATTTCGGTTGCTCTTTTTTTATTCGAATTTCTAACTTACGGGAGTTCAAAAAAAAACTCCCATTACTTCTAAATTCAACCCTTGATAAATCTGCCCCTTAATGTATACTATAAAATTGTAAAAAATAAATAAATAAATTTAAAAATACACTTCTAGTGGCAGTTTCACAAAATTGTATACCATTTACTGCTTACGTACAGACTATGGTAGTTACACCACTGCACCTTGACCTTTCTAATGTATTTGCATGGATCTAAAGCTTTAAGCGTTTTACACCTTACTGATCTACTACTTTCTATATAATCTTTCAGTTTCTAAGTATTGTAGCTTGAACAGTTGCAGAAGGTGTTTCAACCTGTCTTTCATATTTATTTCTCACTTATAACCTGCAAAGTTCATGTGATTGTACTGCCTACAGCACATCCAACAACTTCTGCATCCGACCGGCGTGTCACGTCAGATCAATCAATGCGACACCATGCGACGATGCATTCACTTACCTTATTTTTGACGCAGTCATTTTGTCGCAGCGCGTCGGATCACGCCGAAAACGTCCATGTAGTCCTACCCTTAGACTAATGAATGCAGCCAGAAATTGGGACGTTATACCGTCAAAGTGAGCCTGGCCAGATCGTTAGATAGAGGTTTACAGTCAGGTGAAAAAGGAAATTCTTTGAAGTACATTATTTTCATAGTACAGGTATGGGACCTGTTATCAAGAATGCTCTGGACCTGGGGGTTTCATAACTTAATTGTACTAGAAAATCATGTAAACATTAAATAAACCCGATAAGCTGGTTCTGCCTCCAATAAGGATTAATTATATCTTAATTTGAATCAAGTTCAAGGTACTGTTTTATTACTACTACAGAGAAATGGCAATCATTTTAAAAAATTTGGAATATTTGATTATAATGGAGTCTATGGGAGATGACCATTCCATAATTCGGATCTTTCTGGATAACGGGTTTCCAGATAATGGATCCCATACCTGTAGTTTATAATAAAAACTACTGCTCTCACAATACAAAAATACACTGCGTCTATAGTATGGTGTTAAAAAAATAGGGTGATAAATTTAGACAAGAAGGCAATGAAAATATGGTTCACTATGGTAGTGAATGCTACAGAGATGCATATTAAAAGCAAATTTAAATACAAACTGTTTCTGAACTGCATGTAATGAAAATCTGACTTAATCACTAATCAGTCTAAGCTCAGTGACAGCAGCACAGAACAAGTGCAGGGAATCACAGAAGAGAAGATGGGGAGCTACTGGGGGGGAATGTTCTGAGGCATTAAATTAATCTTCATTGCTAAAGGGCTGTGGTTGCCCACCATACAGTAAGCAGACAAAGTGTTAGAATTGTTGGGCGCTCTTATAATGGCCAAAGTGCAGTGATAAAATATACCTACTCTTTCACCCAAATTGCTCTTCTCCCTTACCACCTACTTGATTTATGCAAGGCAAGTCTACATCTGTCTTCTACATACAGTAAGTAGTATTCATGCCTCTCTTTCTAATCTTGGCCAATTTTATATTTACTAAGTTCCACATTAAATGATTGCTCTCATGCAACTAAAAATAATGTTTGAAAAACAATTTATCTCTGCTAGGATACGATTACCGCCTTGCTCTTACTTCCTTATTTGGTCTCCAGATATTGACCAACTCCAGTGCCTGCAAATCTGGTTACTTTCTTCATCTCATTTTCACTAAAAATATGTTAGTCTGCCCCTTTTTTTTCTTGTAAAGAATTATTTTACACTCCTTTAACAAACAGGGTGCAAGTCAACTCTCAGCTTGTCATCTCTCCCTGAAACCTACTGGAATTTATTATAGACACTCATCACATGTTTGTTTATTTTACACTCCAGTGCTCATAAATGGCAAGTATGTAGGCCTACATTGACAAGCAGATTCCAAATCCATTGTAACTACTCACTAGGCGGAAAGTGTGTGGGTAAAATCACACATTCTAGTAGAATTTTGCACTAAATGTATCCCACACTGCTGGGGTTTTGTCAGCGCTGAGTGATACCTAAATTCATAGCAATGAGCTCCATTCATGTCATAACATCTTTTTGCTGCCTTTCAGTCATCTCTGTATTGTTTCTTCTACATCCTCATCCCATAGCTCCTCCAGACAGTGCTAGGGTTATAGAAGGTGGTCCTGGGCGATGCAGGAACACTAATACCCCTAGATTGGTTAGGAAAAGACCTATGAACCTTTTTTATTGAGGCTGCATGCCCAGGGCAATACCCATTCAACCTGGAAATCATCATTCACTAGTTATCAAAGGGAGTGATATAATAGGGCCATGGTTTGATTCAGATATACAAATTCACAACAACCAATCAGATGTTTGCTTTGGCCTGCATTAGAACTGCAGGGATTAAAGGGGCTCTTTAACTTTAAATGAACTTTTAATATGTGTTAAAGAATGATATTCTTTGACTTGACAATTGGTGTTCATTTTTTATTAGTAATAGTTTGTTTATTTTTATTCAGCAGCTGTTCAGTTTGCAATTTTGGCAATGTATTCCAAATTACCCTTGCAACCATGCACTGATTTGAATAAGAGACTTGAATATGAATAGGAGAGGGTCTGAATAGAAGGATGAGTCTTAAAAAGTAACAATAACTAATAATGTGTAACGTTGCAGAGCATTTGTTTTTTAGGTGGGGTCGGTGACCTCCATTTGAAAGCTGGAAAAGGTCAGAAGAAGAAGGCAAATAATCTACTAAAATATACTAAGTCAAATATACTAAAAGGTAACTTAAATGTGAACCACCCATTGAACTATACTAATTCTTTACTTTTGGAGAAAACACAACTTTTTCCTGTTTCAGATTTTTGCACCCATGGACTGGGGTGAACTGTGTGTATTTTTTCTCCCTTCATTATTTGCCATATTTTCCATTTTTTTTGATTAATAATGGCACGGTCATTGGCATTGTGCACCATAGTCCTAATGGATTATTAGATCTTGAGAAATCTTGTGATTAAAGGGATACTGTCATGGGAAAAACATTTTTAAAAATGAATCCATTAATAGTGCAGCATTCTGCACTGAAATCCATTTCTCAAAAGAGCAAACAGATTTTTTTATATTCAGTTTTGAAATCTGACATGGTGCTAGACATATTGTCAATTTCCCAGCTGTCCCAAGTCATGTGACTTGTGCTCTGATAAACTTCAATCACTCTTTACTGCTGTACTGCAAGTTGGAGTGATATCACCCCCCTCCCTCCCCCCCCCCCAGCAGCCAAAGAAAAGAACAATGGGAAGGTAACCAGATAACAGCTCCCTAACACAAGATAACAGCTGCCTGGTAGATCTAAGAACAACACTCAATAGTAAAAACCCATATCCCACTGAGACACATTCAGTTACATTTAGGGCTAGTCCACACGGGGAGATAGCCACGCGTTTGCGGTCGCGGCGACAAAGCGCCGCGACAGTCGCCGCGACCGGCGCAGGCGACAGTTTTGTATGGGCGCCTATGTAAAAACGCCTGTGCTAACCACACGAGGCGATTTGCTTTTCAACAGTCGCCTGAAAAAGCCTGGCGAGGCATTTTCAGGCGACTGTTGAAAAGCGCATCGCCTCGTGTGGTTAGCACAGGCGTTTTTACATAGGCACCCATACAAAACTGTCGCCTGCGCTGGTCGCGGCGACTGTCGCAGCGCTTTGTCGCCGCGACCGCAAACGCGCGGCTATCTCCCCGTGTGGAATAGCCCTTAGAAGGAAAAACAGCAGCCTGCCAGAAAGCATTCTCTACTAAAGTGCAGACACAAGTCACATGACCTGGGAAATTGACAAAATGTCTAACCCATGTCAGATTTTAAAATTGAATATAAAAAAATCGGTTTGCTCTTTTGAGAAATGGATTTCAGTGCAGAATTCTGCTGGAGTAACACTATTAACTGATGCGTTTTGAAAAAAACATGTTTTCCGATGACAGGATCCCTTTTAAGTGTTCTGAGCAAGCATCTAGCTTGAAAAAAGATGAATCGACTAAAATCTGAGAACCTGTTATAAATATATGTAGTCTGAATTGTTGGGCAGTTGCATATTATTATACCAGATATTGCAAATTGCCTCAGCCACTGTTATTCAAGAAACTGTACCTCATTATTCCCTCATTTCTCAGTCAATTCTGCAGGTTCTACACCATCCAAAGCTCAAATAACTCTGGAACTCCTGTGTCACACAACTCTTTCAATATACTTTGTAGTGTTTTTAATTTAGTTGTTACCTAATAATGTTCCCTTGTTATGAGGACTGCTATAATGTTCCTCTGCCACAACAAAATCCAGGTATACCTAGTGTCACTATGTGTCAATGGTACATAATCCGATACATTTACAATGTAAATTTATGACTTAACAATTCCAATTGTGACTGTGAACCCAAACTGGCCTAATCAAGATGGAAGACTCTATTATTCCTATGACCCTTCCCATTAAAATTTTAAATCTTTGTGTAATGATCCAGTACTGTGGGAAAGCCTATTATTCCAGTCACAATGACACAGTCCTTCCTGGCTTCTATTCTTTCCGGCAATTCGCTCCTGTAATTGCCTCCATATCTCATTCTCCTCACTATATCTTTGTCAGTGAAACGAGTCTTTGGCTTTGTTTAATATATACCCCCTGAAACCTGATTATATCTTAAAAGAGTCATTATCATTTGTATGTGGGGGACACTTAACCCTCAGCTCTTTTCTTCCATTCTATTGTATATATCACTAGTTGGTTGCCTGTCATTCTAACTGTTTCTCCATGAAAAAATAGGAATATACTACCAATCAGATCCTGCCTCAAATGGACTCGACCAATCAATAACTAATAATGATGTCAATGTCAGCTGTCACCAGGATCCCTGACTTGGTAACATTATTCACCCCTCCTTTATTTCAGAACAATAGACCATGCCTTGCTAAACACACTATCAATATGTCCCCTTTCTGACACTGGGGAAATTTCAGCACAATAGAACATTTATTATACAATGTTCATTATTTTGTGTAAATTGTGCTTTCTGCATAAACATATATATGCTTCACAATCCTAAGTGTGTCACCTGTGAAGCCAGTTGCATCTATTCCAGTACAAAGTGTCTAAAAACTCTTAATGGGGCACATTTCTAAACAGTGGGCAAATTTGCGCCTGAGCAGTACCAATGCCAACCAATCAAAGGTTTGTTTTCATTGTTCAACCTGCAGGTGGCTGAAAAAAACTCAGTCACTGATTGGTTGCTATTGGTTACTGCCCAGGTACAAATTTGCCCACTGTTTATAAATGAGCCCCAATGCTTTGTGACAAAGGGACAGATTTATTAAGGGTCGAATTGAAAATTCGAATTTGATTTGTTGGATTTTTTTTTCGGTCAAAACTCTCAAATTCGCATTGTGAATTCCCCAAACACAAGTCGAGTTTTAATTCGAATATTTGAGATTTATCATACTCTGGCCCTTTAAGAACTCAAATTCGACTGTTCGCCATCGAAAACCTGCCGAGTTCATGTATAAGTCAATAGGTCCAGGGACCAATTTGGACATGTTAGTAGCCTTTCTGACATTCGAGTTTTTTTCGAGTTTAGTTTTGTGTGGGTAATATGTGTGCGAGTTTTAGATATTCTATTCAAATTAAAATAATAAACAGAATGTATTTGCAACACAGAAGCTCACAATCTTGGATCCTGTTTTGCCATTTTTTGGGTGTCATGCAGTGTCCGACTGAGCAGGAGGGACACCGAGAAAAAACGTAGCGGTCGCCAGCGTTCATGGGCCCCACCAACCCGGGTCTGCTCCACCGTCCTGAGTCATTGGGAAGAGGGCTCTTGAAATCAGCCCTGGTGGGCCGTGGACACCCCAATCCAACACTGCGTCAGTGACACTTGCTCATAATGCTCGTGGCTTTTAATTTATTTACATACAGCACCACCATCTATATTCTGCTGCCTGACTCATTTAAACAATTAGCTCTTCCCACTCTAGTTTGCATCTTATTGTTACTTAATTCTGATTATTCTTTACATGTTTTGTCATTTACAGATAAGCCATAAATAGCATAACAGTTACCCATAACTCCCAATGCTTTAAAATAATTTTCCTTGCATAACAGTAACAGAGCTGTTGTGTTCCATTGTGTGTACTGCAATGTTACACAAAGTCCCTTGAATACTTTATGAGGAGGGAAAGTGATACGGTATTGTATGGTATACAATGGGGGCAAGTGCAACAAAATTGCAGCTGAGCATAGTTTATTACTATTATAATATCCCTGCTCTCAATGGATTAAAAGTAAGTTGCTAAACTAGTTAACGTTTGAGCTGGGGGGGTTGTATCTAATATTGTGTGATTTCCCCTATTGGTTGATCATTGTCAGTTTATATAAAACAAGAGTACCATAATTACAGTGTATGTTTTAAATGTGATGGCATGCCGGCTTACAGGGAAGCCAAGATCAGCTAATAAGGTCAACTGAAGGAGATACACAGGGCCGCCATTAGAAATCACGGGGCCCCGTACAACAAAATTTTTGGGGCCCCAGGCCCCGCCCACCCTCACGTCCAAGCCCCACCCCATATCCCGCCCACTCCACATCACAGTTAAAAGACCACACAGACATCAGCGCCTAAAAAAGTAACCCCGCCCCACAAGTTATAAAAAGCTATTGATGGTCAGGGCCCCCTTATAAGTTAAAAAAAAATGAGGCCCCAAAAAAAATGTAAAGTAAATTTAAAAAAAAAAAAACATTGGTGGCAAGGGCCCCCTTATAGGTTAAAAATAAATTGGGGCCCCAAAAATATATTTTTTTAAAAAAATGTTATTTTTTTAAAAAAAAACATTGGTGGAAGGGGCCCCTTTACAAGTTAAAAAAAAATTGGTGGCAGGGGCCTATAGAATATTAAAATAATACATTGGTGGCTTCAGGACTTCAACTTCGCCTCCTTTCGTGACTTCGGGTCTTTTCGCTGCTTCAGGACTTGAATTTCGGCTCCTTTCGTGACTTTGGGTCTTTTCGCCGCTTCAGGACTTAAATTTCTGCTGTTTACGTGACTTTGGGTCTTTTCGTCGCTTCGGGACTTCAGCTTCGGCTGTTCAGCTTTTCGGCACTTCCTCATTCGGCATCCTAAGAAATGGCCGCACGGCTCGGGTGCTCGTAAGGGGGGCCTGGCTCTTTCAAAAATGCAGCACTGCCGGGCCCCCCTTCAGGACCGGGCCCGAGACACTTGTCCCCCCTGTCCCCCCTGATGGCGGCCCTGGAGATACAAGCACTGGTATGGGATTTATTATTTAGAATTCATGGGAACCACATTCCTTTAAACTCCTTACAAAACCTTTAAACGTTTGCATGTAAAGCTGTAATCTTTTTTTTTTTAACAATTTGTTTTTATTAAATGTAAATGTGTACATATTATTACATTGGATAACAAATGTGCAATTGTCTGTTGTACAACATATTGATTATAATTAACAATTCACCCCCAGGTAAAATAATAATGATACAAATAATAGAGAAAAAAAAAGAAAAGAAAAGCAATAACCTTGCAGTGTAATCGATCACATTCTTCCACATGAGTACCTTTTTTCTACCGTTAATTAAACATCTTATCAACAGATTTCTGTCTATGTCATTCTACGTGAGCTGAGAACCTGGGAACCAGAGAAATGTTGGCAAACAAATCCTAAGAGGGTTCAAAATCCACCCAGGACGCCCATATTTTATCAACTTTTTGCGGGCAGCCTCGTCTCATACACGTAAGCCTGTAAAGAGGGGTGGCTTTGTCAATCAGTGCTTCCCAAGTCGCCAGCTTTGGGCCTGTAGCAGATTTCCAATGGATTGCTATAGTTTTTTTGCATACATAAACAGTAATATAATCAACATTCTTTGAGCCCTTCTAGGTGAAAGATGGGAGGATTAAGCCTGTCCTATCTTGTATACTTTTCACCACTTTCCCCCAAAAGCTTTGTGCCCTAGAGCAGTTCTACACCAGGTGAAAGAAATCTGCTGGAGAATATTGACATCTTGGACATTCTTGCCCAATCTCTGGATTCATTATGTGCAGTCTATGGGGTGTGAGATATATACGATGGAGATATTTTAGCTGAGTTAGTCTATCCCTGCTGCAAATAATCTCATCAAAAGTGGCCTCTAAGACATCTTCCCATTGTTCTGGGGAAAGATGTGGGATGTCTCGCTGCCACTTGCTATACAGTTTGGCTAGTAGAGTGCTACCTGCTAGCAATAACCTATTGCAAATGTTGAGAGGGGTTTCCAAAGATCCTCAGTGCATCCTAGAATTTCGATTGCTTTTGGAGATGTCAATAGGCTGGGTTCTGAACTCGGTCCCCACTGCATGTCGCAGTTGCAGAGTATGTTATTGGGGAGGAAGAAAGAGTGCCTTAGCTCTGGAAAAGTTAGGAGTGCCTTCTGGCATAATATCCGAGATATATTTGATATTGTAACGTGCCCATAACTGAGAATCTGGAATAGTCTTAAGATATTGGAGCTTGGGGTTACACCATAGGGGAGTATACTGCGGACAGTATGGCTGAGATTTGGGAAATTGTTTACATGCCATTTTCCAAGCTCCAACTATGGCTTTTGTTTGTGGGGTAACCCTCTCAGCAGAAGCCATACCCGGTACAAAAGGTTCCTAAGCCCCTCCTGGGATCCCACAATTTGTGCCTCCAGCATCGTAGTTACATTAGTAGGTGAAGGCAACATCCATCTCCATGCCACTACCATCTGTGCTGCTAGATAATACATATAGAGATTTGGCTCTGCCAGCCCCCCTCTGGTGGTTGGTAGCTGCAGAGTTTGCAATGAAATCATGGGCTGCTCTCCATTCCAAAATAAAGTTAACATAAGCCCTTTAATCTTGTTGAAGGTGGAGTGGGGAATCACTATAGGGGACTGGCGAAAGATGTACGTCAATTTTCCGGAGAACTACCATTTTAAATAAATTGATTCTCCCTGCCAGGGTAAGCAGAAGACGTATCCAATTCTCGATTCTAGTACCCAAGTATTCTATAGTGGGATTAACATTCAGCTCCTTAAACTTCGCCAAGTTCAAATGAATCCAGATCCCCAGATATTTAAACGTATCTACCCACATCAACTCCACCATCTGGTTAGGGTGATTGGGGGGAATGGGGTCTATTGGTAAGATCACAGATTTTGTCCAGTTTATTTTAAGACCAGAGAAAGCTGTATGGTTATTAATAATGTCTAAGGCATTCTTTAAAGATTGGTCTGGGTCTGCTAGATATAAAAGAGTATCATAGGCATATAGAGAGATCAGTTCTGTCCTATTGCCCAGTTGCAGTCCTTTAACTCCCTGCGAGGCTTTTATATGGCACGCCAATGGTTCCATCGTCAGGGCAAATAGCAAAGGCGACAACAGGAATCCCTGTCTGGTACCCCTACCTATTGAGAAAAAGTTGGAGAGTTTGGAATTAGTGCGGACCTTTGCTATTGGAAGATTATATAGTGCCCGGATCCAAGATAGAAATGTTTGGTTAATGCCCATTTTCCTCAAAGTTGCCCATATATATTCCCACTCTACAAAGTCGAAAGCTTTTTCGTTATCAAGTGAGACCACTAGTCTACTACCATGGTTATCGTGTGCGATAGAGAGATTTGTGAGATTGGTATCAGTCGATCTACCAGGCATAAAAACCGTTTGGTCAGGAGATATCACCTCCTCCAAATGTTGGGACAGTCTCATGGCAAGCACTTTTGCCAAAATCTTTTGAATCAACATTGATGAGGGAAATGGGCCTACATGAGGCACAGCTTAGTGGGTCTTCCCCTGATTTGGGTATGAGAACTATTAAGGTCTCTCTCATGGACTTCGGGAGGGGTCCCCTTTGGTTATTCCATTATATAACTTAGCTAATGTGGGCACTAATGTTTTGGCATGCCTTTTGTACTATTCCGCCGGTATCCCATTTAAACCCGGTGTTTTCCCTGCGGAGAGAGCCAAAATGGCCAATTCTATCTCTGATGGAATAATATCCTGCGCTAGCTGTTGGGAGATTTGGTCCAGGAGTACAGGAAGTTGTATAGGCTTGAGGTATTGGTGGGGCAACTGAAAGCTTAGAGGTGTATAGGTTTTCATAAAAAGTTTTGAAGGCCTGATTTATGCCTCCCGGAGAAGAAACAATCTCCCCACCGACTCATCCCTAGAGAGAATTGCTAAAAGCTTACCAGTTTTATCACCATGTTCAAACACATTTGTTTTTTTTCAGGATAATATTCTTCTTAGTAAGTTCTATTTGCTCTAAGTTAAGAGCCTCCTGACACTGTTGCCATACCCTCTTTTTCTCATCTGTAGGCTCAGATACATATCTAGCTTCTGCTTCTATCACCTTGTCACTTTTTTGGGAGATATCAGTTGCTGCATTACGTTTGTGTGCTTTAATATGACTTATAAACTCTCCTCTAATATATGCTTTAAGCGCATCCCAGGAGTTGCTCATAGACGTCTCCCCCAGATTAATGGCCAAGTATGTGTCTATACAGTTCTGAATATGTTCCCCCAAATCCTGGTGATTTGCCCAGTACGGGCTAAGCCTCCATTCTCTATCAGGTGACGTATTTGATGTCACCATAGTAACTAGCATTGGGGAATGTTCTGATATGCCTCTAGTTAATATTTTAACATATTCTATCATTTTTGCAGCCTCCCCACATCCTAAAGCCAAGTCTATCCTGGACATTATGGGCATTATGTGGAGGGTTGCGATCCCTCCACAGATCATGCAAATTAAAAGTCGAGAGCCATCTAATAAAGGCAGATGTATTCACTTTTAATGATTTATGTTTATCTACTTCTGCATCTGTAATAGCATTAAAGCCCCCCATAATGAATGCCAGTGGGAGTGTTAGAATCTTTTCCATGATTGTGTACAGTGACTCCTCTTGAAATGGGGGGGAATGTATACATTCACCAAGGTGACTTTTGCCCCATTCATTGTTCCATGTATGATAAGGAACTTCCCATCTCCATCTGAAATAACCTTATGAACAGTAAAAGAGCATGTTTTGCTTACCAAAATTGATACCCCCCCTGGAATAACTTGTGTGCAATGAGTGGTACATGGAGCCTATCCAGGGCTTCTTAAGGGAAAGAACTTTACTGCCACACAGATGAGTCTCCTGTGACAGAATTATTTTGGTTTAACTTTCCTTATAAAATCAAAAAACAATCTCCTTTTGATCCCCTCACGTTCCAAAATAGAACTTTAACCGTAGCCATCATCCTGTTGGTAAAACATGTGACACATATAGAGTATTACCGTATTTATTCCCAGCATTAAGTAGCACAAAAGAAGATTATACACTTACATGAAAACAACATAACAAAATATACCCTTCCTCTCCCTCCCCACCCACTCCATTAAACTGTCAGTCATGAGTGAGTTTACTCCCTTAACCATAACTTTAAACCTGTAACGTGCAGATTAGTAGCTGTCAAAGCTTTCTATGTAGGTTTAGTATAGCCGTTAAACTTAAGCATCCTTTCCGGGGGGGGGGGGGATCATTATTATAGCATGAGCACCCTCATACAGGATTAGTTTTGTCCCATTGGTTGCATAGGTATCAGTCTTAATAAGCAGCGCCCAGAAAATGGCCATCACTGTATATATGGGACCAGTAAAATGTAAGTTACATGGTGTTTAGTGCAATTACCTATCCATATAGATGAAGTTTGTGGACAGTGGATATAGCATCTGCGTTATCTCCTGTCGGGAGGATGACGAGGTCTCATTTCCAGCCAGGAATGTAGCTCCTCCGGTGAAGTGAAGAAGTGCGCCTTCCTATTATCTGTAATCCTCAGATGAGCCGGAAACATCATGGCATATGGTATGTTCCATTGTCGGAGTTGTAGTTTAGCTTCTGTAAATTTCGCTCGCATTTTCCGCACCTCCAGGCCCGGACTGGCAATCTGTGAGTTCTGGCAAATGCCAGAGGGGCTGCTGTATAGTTCAATAGAAAGGTACCATATAGTGGGCTGGTAGGGGGCTGTTTGGGCTGGTGGGGGGCTGTTTGGGCCTCTGTGTACTTGGAATGGCAGGGCCTATTTTGACTCCCAGTCCAGGCCTGCGCACCTCCATCGAGAAGTCAGGGTAGATGGACACTTTCTGATTCTCAAAGGTGATTTCCCCCACTCTCCTGGCCTCTGCCAAGGCTGCATCTCTGTCTTTGTAATTAAGGAGTTGAGCAATTAGAGGTCTAGACGGCGCGTCCTGTGGAGGTGGTCTGCCAGGAATCCGGTGAGCCCTCTCCATTGTAAATGCTTGGGAGAAGGATGCTTGGGCAAAGGTGGTAGTGAGCCACTGCTCAATAAACTTCTCTGGTGTAGAGCCTTCCGCTCTCTCCGGAATACCCAGTATGCGGATGTTGTTACGCCTGAGGCTGTTTTCCAAGTCATCAGCCTTAGCATCTAATGCCTGGATTTGTTTTTCAGTGGTGGTTAAGCGGCCTGGTAAGAGGTTAATAATGTCCTCCAACTCCCCTATTCTCCTTTCTGTCTCTCCTGTCCTCTCCCTTATTTTCTGTTCATCATGTTTGAGAATTCCAAAATCAGTTTTAAGTTTGTCAATTCTGTTGATAAGAGTAATGGCATTTAGTACCTCAGTTAAAGTTGGCTCTGGTGGTGTAACTGACTGCGCAGTTATGGTGGATTCTTCACCAGCCCCCTCGCCTTCCTGCTGTTCTAAAGGGGTTATGGGCGGTGGTGATCTGCTTCTGGAGGAGCATTGAGGCAGAGGAGTGCACAGGAACTGCTCCAATCTGCCAGCCACGGGATCTCCTGCACGCCGAGCTGAAGCTGCATCAGCGCGCCCTTTGGATTCGGCACCATCTTGGGACATCGTACCTGCTAGTTACTTTTTTTGAGGCCGGTTTAGTCCGTCCCATCCGCTTTAAACTGTCAGTGGGTGATAGGCGGGTCGTTTTGGTAGCCTCCGATTGCTATTTGCGGCGTCAATGTGTGAGGCTGCTTTAGAATAAAGGCAGGATATTAGGCCCCGGGGCGGAGCTCTCACGGCGCACGTCCTACCCGTTTCTCATCCAGGCCACGTCCCTTGTTTGTAATCTTTAACGGTCTTATAGTTAGTTGTAAATGAAATCACTTTTCAAAGTAGTACATATCTGTCGGTGGCTATTCTCTACACCACTGGTTCTGACTACTGAAGCAATGTAACAAAAGTCAGCTAAACAATTAAGAAGCATGCAAAGCATTGCGGAGTGTTATCTGGAAGAGAGCTGGCTGCTGCTACAGTGTTTCAATAGCCAGAACCAGCAGTGGACGGCATAGCAAGAGACAGATGGATAAAAAAAATGAAATCATTTGTTATACATTGAGCGATGATTTTGGAGACATCCAGAATGCTGTTTATCTGGACAGACTGAGATTCTAATTCTAATTATTCTCAGAAATTAATAAATGCAGCAATCAATCAACTGGTGGTCAGCTTCTAATTACATGTAAATTTGGGCAAATGTAATGCTGATGACAGATTGTGCAGCTTTTTCCAGCAAATTAACTTTCCAATAAACTAAATGTGTGTTACATAGAGCAGCTGTTCCTTTACCTGCTTTACTACACTTATTCAGTATCACTTATTCATATCAGTTTTACTATGGTACTGTACTTCCTTTACAATAGTCACTGTGACAAAAATATTAGGGAGCTATTCACCCCCTAATTAATATTTGGTATTATGTAGACAGCTTGATGTTGATGGCTTTTTGTTATGCAGCTGCCCAGTTTGTAATTTAGCTAGTTGGATACAGGAAGATGATTGGGAGAGGATCTGGATAAAGGGGAACTTTATTAAGGACAGTAACTATCCCCCTCCAACTTCAGGGAACACCAGTGGGACCTAGTAAGGACAGGCATGGGGGATTTCAGAACACCCACAATTTTGCATCATGGGTGACAATGTTTGCCACCCCATGTAAAAATACATAATACCGAATTTCTTAGACTGAAAAGCTACTGTATTGGCATTCAAGTGAGTGGAGGCACCATGGGTGGTTTTGGATGCTTCTCCTGTTTATTAAACTTATCCTTTCTTATTACACTGATATTTATCTCTTGGATGTTGTTAGTACTGGTGATGTGAGCAGTTGCAAATGCAAGTCAGTGAGTCACTACTTCATGTATGAAATAAAGAGGAATGTTCACCTTATAGCAATGTGCACATGAACCAGAAACTGGCTGGACCTGCTTTAGAGAAAAGGGTTCAGCAGCAACATAGCATATAGTTGCTGTATTTCCTTACACTGCACTAACAAAACTCATTGGTCCTGTAACTATGGCAAATTAAAGGAATATACAAACTTCACAAGAGGAAATGACCTACCAAAATTCTATGATCAGCTTTAATTGTCCAGTTTTATGTCTGCTTATTCTTTCCAAACAGTAATACAGTTTGGAGTGAATTTTGGAGTTTTGAAATTTAAAGGAGAACTAAACCCTAACAATAAATATGTCTAAAAATACCATATTTTATATACTGACGTTTCAGCTTGTCAATAGCAGCAATGATCCAGGACTTCAAACTTGTCACAGGGGGTCACCATCTTGGAAAGTGTCTGCGACACTCACATGCTCAGTGGGCTCTGAGCAGTTGTTGAGAAGCTAATTGTTGCAATTATCAAGCAGAAAATGAGGTTTGTCTGTAATATAAGCTGATGCTACAGGGCTGATTATTAAATTCTGATGCTCATTGCATTGGTTTCTGTGCTGCCATGTAGTAATTATTTGTATTAATTACTAATCAGCCTTATATTGTGACATTTCTATTCTATGTGTACTGTATATTGTGAGTGGGTCCCTAAGCTCAGTAAGTGACAGCAGCTCAGAGCATGTGCAGTGAATCAGCAGAAAAGAAGATGGGGAGCTACTGGGGCATCTTTGGAGGCACAGATCTTTACTGCTAAAGGGCTGTGGTTGCAACATAATGTACAACATTTCTAGCCAAGATTATAATGTTATATGAAAGGCATTTATGGTTCATGGATCACACATTCATGTATTCTAGAGGTTATAATTTGTTGAATAAACAGCCTTTCAGGCCTAGGGAGCAGTAAAGTACCCATAGTAACAAATCAGAATCTTATTTTTGTTAGTTTTAAGCTGGCCATACAAGGGACAATATTGGATTATAATGTGTGTGGGGTTCAGCTGGTAACACATGGGCCAAAATGTATAACATCCACCGACAGCAATATTCTTAGACATGTGGATGCTCCTATTGCACAATTTAACCAGCGGACCAAGAGGCCAATTGGTCTGATCATTTGGTAGAGGTGCAACCTGTGTATTTCCTGGTTGGCCATTCACCCTTGGATCAACAGTTGCCCTTGTCTTTCCTTTTAATGATTTTATCGAAAGAACAGCCCGCCCCCTTTTTCAACTTGAGTTTAATGAAAATGGCTTCTGTTGACTATACTATTGTTTTGATTATGAAATATCCATGGTTTTTGTTATTTCTTGCACTAAACATGGCAAAATCTGAAATTTGAAGCGTTTTTTGAGCCGAACCCTTTATGAAAGAGTCGGGATTCAGACAAAACCTAAAATAGTGGATTCTGTGCATGCCTAATATTGTAACCCGCCCTCTTGTTGAAGTCTGAACTTGTAAGCAAACAAAGGGACAAGTGAATATACTTTACTAAGCACCATGAAAACAATTCCTGTTTCCTAATGGGGTAGAAACAGTTTACCTTGCCAAACTCTAAAATAAAATAAAAAAGTTTAATTCATGTACAAACTCAGCAGATTAGTTCCCAAACATTAACATTTCATAAAAAATGCACCAATCACTTTCTTTAAAGGGATACTGTCATGGGAATTTTTTTTTTTTCAAAACACATCAGTTAATAGTGCTACTCCAGCCTTGTGCACTGAAATCCAATTCTCAAAAGAGCAAACAGATTTTTTTTTAATTCAATTTTGAAATCTGACATGGGGCTAGACATATTGTCAATTTCCCAGCTGCCCCAAGTATGTGACTTGTGCCTGTACTTTAGGCTGGAACTACTTTCTGGCAGGCTGTTATTTCTCCTACTTAATGTAACTGAATCAGTCTCAGTGGGACCTGGATTTCACTATTGAGTGTTGTTATCTTGTGTTAGAGAGCTGCTATCTGGTTACCTTCCCCATTGTTCTTTTGTTAGGCTGCTGGGGGGAGGGTTTTTTGTCACTTCAACTTGCAGTACAGCAGTAAAGAGTGACTTAAGTTTATCAGAGCACAAGTCACATGACTAGTGGCAGCTGGGAAACTGAAAATATGTCTAGCCCCATGTCAGATTTCAAAATTGAATATAAAAAAATCTGTTTGCTTTCTTGAAAAATGGATTTCAGTGCAGAATTCTGCTGGAGCAGCACTATTAACTGATGCGTTTTGAAAAAAAAACATATTTTCAAATGACAGTATCTCTTTAAGATCATTCAGTTATAAAGCAGATCTTTAAATGCCACCTTAACAGTCCTGTCACAGGTTAACTCCCATGTGACTAATTTATGCAATGCATAGTTTGCATAAAAGACTCCCTAATGGTACAGTTTAGTTGCCCTTTGAAGTGATACTGTGATCTCTTTTTATTTCTCTGTTTTGAAAATGATGGTAGGAAGGAAGTGCAGTTGTTGAATTCAATTGGTAATCTGGAGCCCAAATGTTAGAAACCAGTTTCCCTGCAAAGGAATGTGGCCATGACTGAATATAAGATGTTCTGCATTTGCTTCATTTTAATAAAGAAAAAAAGAGAGAAGCAAAAGGTAAATGGCCAGAACGATACCTGTCTGTTGCTTAAGATTTTTTTTTGTCCAGGTATTTATCAATTGCAAATGTCAAATATTTTTCACAGTGTTCCTCCAATCAAACCCAGTAGGAAATAAGGAATATTATTAATACGGCTACATTGAAATCTCGTTGAATGACAAATGCTTTTGTGAAACACGGAAATCCTCCCCATGGGGCAGATTTACTAAAGGGTGAAGTGACTAACGATGGCAAAGATTCACCAGCGTTACCGTTTTAACGGACTTCGCAGATTTACTAATGGCTAGCGAAGGAGATAGATGCTAGCGGTGATTCACACTCTATCGCCAGGCGAGTTTTCACTCTAGCGAATGGATGTTACTCACTAATGGTGCAAATTCACTAAGATGTGAATTTTACTTTCACTTTCACCAGAGTTGCCTTCACTAGTTCAGACCAGGCGAAGTGCACTGGAGTGCATAGATCTTCCTCATTCTTCTGTTACTTGCATACCCCCCGGCAGCTCGTGCACCACCCGTTTCCGGCGGTATGGAGGGGGGCGGGGCCCAGCTGCACGTCCTGCGCCAGGGCCCGCCCCCCCTCTAGTTATGCCTCTGTATTTGCTGCAACATATATGTCCATTCAACTTTAAATTTCCCACAGTTTGCAAATTAGCCTGAGTGAAGTCCTCTAATGCAGTTGCGCTAGTCAGAATTGAAAGTTAGCACATCTTCGCTTTGATTTGCTCGCATTGCCAAAATAACGCTAGTAAAAATTTGCTGCAGGATTCTAGGGGGTGGCATGCTGCTCAACCACACCTACATTGGTTCAAAAACACTGGGGATAGGCAGGAGATACAATCATTTTTTGACTTTTCTGTGCACCAATCCTCATTGCATGAATAGAGGGGAGGAGACGGGCAACAAACAACAGTGGACCTAGGAGCGCACGCTATGTAAATCCAGGCTTGGGCGCCCTGGACACAACTTTGAATTTTAGTAAAATAGCATTGTCCGAGCGAATTTTCGCCTTCATGTTGCGAATTTTCGCTGCTTAGTAAATGTACCCCCTGTCTGCAGTGACAGGTAGATGTGAGCAATGCTTCCTCTAATTCCTTCTTGGCAATGTCCTGAGGGGAGTACTTGAGGGAGTGCCTGAGGGGAGTACTTGAGGGAGTGCCTGAGGGGAGTACTTGAGGGAGTATCCGAGGGGAGTACCTGAGGGGAGTACTTGAGGGAGTATCCGAGGGGAGTACCTGAGGGGAGTACTTGAGGGAGTGCCTATGGGGAGTACTTGAGGGAGTATCCGAGGGGAGTACTTGAGGGAGTACCTGAGGGGAGTACTTGAGGGAGTACCTGAGAAGAGTACTTGAGGGAGTGCCTGAGGGGAGTACCTGAGGGAGTGCCTGAGGGGAGTACCTGAGGAAGTACCTGAGAAGAGTACTTGAGGAAGTACCTGAGGGGAGTACTGAGGGGAGTATTTGAATAAGAGTGTGCGCAGTTAAGAGGAGGGCAGGAGACTGAGAGAAGGAAGTTCATGGCCAGGAAACAAACGGGTGCAACAAGGCGAGTGGGCGTAGAACTGACTGAGAGCTGGAACAGGAGGAGGGAAACTTGGGGACACTTGGGGAAGGTGAGTGTGACAGAGACACACGGAAGACAAGTGAGGAAGGTATAAGATAGAGAACAGGGAGGGAAGGAAAGTGCTGGGAAAGTGAGGGGTGGGGCCAGCGAGGAGGAGGAACTTGCTGGGAGGGGGACCCGAGTTCATTACACACGGAACGCAATAAGGAAGCAGCTCTTAGCAATCAGCTCTTCTCCAAGGAACGGACTTTTGTGACCGGGGACTCGCAGCCCTGCTTGACAGGTGAGTGGCCGATACCATTGTCTGCGAAACGGGGTGGGGGGGCAACTGTTGAAGAGACTTGCGGAAGGTTCGAATGAGTTCTTCCAAGTAAAACGTTGCGAGTTTTGATGAGAAGGATCAGTCAGTTTCCCTCGCCAGGCGGAGGTGCCATTTCTGCTTCAGCAACAGCCTGGGGTGGGACCAAAGTGCTGCCAAGTGTCCGGCCTGAGGTGCAGCCTAGGACAGCAGGTGGTGGGAGTTGCTACCCGGACCTTGCCGGGCTCCTTGGGCGCTGGAAGAGGGAAACCCCACTAGAGCTTTAGCCGGGGAATGTACTCGCGAAGCAGGGCTGTTTCACTTTAGTCTGGAAAGGAATGCTGCTCTGAGAGTTGCAGTTCAACAACAGATGAATAAGCCAAAAGGTGTGTGATCCTTACTGGTTGATCTTTCCTGCTTTGTATAACCAGTCACTGCATCTGATTGGTCTGTAATGCAACGTAACCAGAGTCATGGAGCTGACAATCTAAAACTGCTGCAAGGGTTCTATGTGCCTGATATTTCCCTTGTCTTACTAACTCTTCTGCCTACTGGATATGTACAGAGCCACAGTGTATAAGAAGCCTAATACTGCAGTCTTAACCACCGGTCCCTGGTGCAGCCTCCAACTCCCATAATCCTTAGCCAGTGAGGGAGGCAGTGGTTCAGCAGGTCTCACATTATACCAGCCACGTCCTGTGCTCAGATTGGGTTTCATCTGTTTGCACAATGAGCCAAATCCCATTGCTTAGTGGAACGATTAAGGGCAGAGACACAGGGTAAGATTCGGGGAGATATAGGGGCAAATTTACTAAAGGGGAAGTGGCTAACGCTAGCGAAAATTCGCCAGCGTGACGTCATTTTGCCACTTCACTGATTTACTAACAGGTGTTGGCGTAAATTCGCTAGTGAAGTGGACCTACTTTAGCGCTACTTCACACCCTTACGTCAGGCGAAGTTGCGCTATGGCGAAGGGACGTAACTACGCAAATTCACTAACTTGCGGATTTTACTGAGCATTACCTCTTGCGCCAGACTTTACTTCGCTACCTCACACCGGGCGAAGTGCAATAGAGTAGATAGGGCTTGCTTCAAAAAAGTTGAAATTTTTTCTAAGTCCCAAAAAACGTGGTTGTCTTTTACTTTTTTAAGGGTGATAGGCTGAAAAATATTGTAAATTTTTTGGGGTACCCTTCTTCCCCCCTACATTTCCTAGCATATGGCACCTAAACTATACAGTGGGCACATGTATAGGGCGAAATAACAACTCTATTTTATTTTATGAAGCTTTCTCAGGCTTTTGTAGTGTAATGTATTTGCTGCTACATATACGTCAATTGTACTTTAACTTGGCGCCGTATGCACATTATGCATCGCTAGCGTAACTTGGAACCGCTGATCGTAACATCGCTAGCGCAACTTCACAAACGATCAGTAACTTGTGCTCATCTTCGGATCTTTGTGAATTTACGCAGCCCTGGCGAATCTATACCTGGCAAAATGCGGCAAAGCCAACACTGGCGCAACTTCGGAGGTAAGTAAATTTGCCCCATAGTCGCCACGCAACGAATTGCCTCTTCTTTGGGTGACTAATCTTCCCGAAAAAGCCTTCCCGCCGGCTAGAATCTAAATCGCCAACGGGTTGGAACTCGGAGCTCTTCGTTTTCTGAAGTTGCCGAAGTTTTCTCGTGAGGCAACTTCAGAAAATGAAGTAATCAGAGTGCCATCCCGGTGAAGATTTAGATTCTAGCCGACGGGAAGGCTTTTCAGCGAGATGAAGAAGAAGAAGAAGAAGAAGAAGAAGAAGAAGCATTTAGTTGCCGGGCGCCTAAATCTCCCCGAATCTTAGCGTGTGACCTTACCCTTAATGCGTGTGCTGTACTATTCAGTTGCACACAGCTGGAGGGCCAGAGTCTGACATACTTTGCTTACAGATGTGCATGTGGCACGTGTACACCCACACACACACACACATACACACACACTCACACACACACACAACTGCTGGATTCAGACCTTGTGTGTTTGCATTCTCCTTCCTCATTGTGCTGTGTGGGCTCAGATTAAAGGTGGTCATACACGCACAGCTATTATTGTACGAAATGAAACAATATCCAACAATACCCGACAAAAGACTTGGATATTGATCATCTCATTGATTGGCCAAGCCAGAACACAGGCGCCTGAAAATCAGCAAGGGGATACTGCTAAATTGTCAGAGAAAGGTAGAATTCTATTGTTTCTACCTGTTTATTTGATGATTCAACTTTTGTAGAGAAAAAGAACAATCTTTCCTGCAACCAGTGGTCACAAGAAAGATGGAAATTGTTATGTGTATGACCACCTTTAGTCTATACACTAAGGAGGCCATCACTGTTTTAGTTGAATATTTGATGCCTTTGCTTATAAGAGTTGCTAATAGTCCAGTCCAGACTTCGGTAAAGGGGGTATAAAAATCCCCAAGTTATGTACAGTAGTTTAGGGATGCATTTAATGTTCTTCAGTGCATAATCAGTTAGTTGGTTGAAAGGTTGCTCTTGTGTAGAGAAATGCAATTATTATTCAATATACATATTTGTGGTAGAGTTTGATGGTAAGGTCTCTTTCCTTGGTCTCACAGCAGTTCTGTCATGCTTTTTGGCTGAGATTCTAGCTGCTATCTTCAGACCACAGTGGTCCAATATCCTACCTGAAATGAGTTTTGGAATATAGTATCTCTTTAAGCAGGAACCTGTAAAACAGATATCCGCTGAAGGTTTGTCCTGCCAGCTCTACATGGAGAGATATCTTTTATTAGTATTTTTAATAATTGCATATTTTTAGAGCACCACAATATTCAGCAGAGCTGTACAATTTATGAGTTTATGCAAAGAACATGCAGAATTACATACATAGTGTCCAATAACCGATGCAAATGGTGAAGTGCTTTCACTCTAAAAGAAAAGAGCTTACATTCTAAAATACTGTAGAATTATGTGATAAGTTCAGCAACCACTGTATTAATCCTGGGTCACTAATTCTCCTCTCTTGGTTCTCCCTGGGAAGCTGCCAGTTTAACAATCTCAGAATCTGTACAGCACTGATGTTGGGGCTTTATAAGTGTGTGTTTACTCTTATAATCATAAAGCAGTAACTGTAGGTATAGTTCTTACAGTAACGTGAGATTTGCTAGCAGATTTTGTGATGATAAGGCGTTTGAACATTCCTGCCCTAAAGCAAGGAGGTTAGTAGGAAGCAGACAGCATTTGAAAGATGAGTGCATTGGGGTAGTACAGCATTCCTGCCTGCCAATTAGCCCAAACTTTAACACGCCCCCCAACACACTCAAAAGTTTAGATCCAGATATGAAAACAAGAAGAAATGAAGTGTTTTCTAGCCTCCTATTTCTCTATGGCCAGACTGGGAATGCACTACTGTTATCATTAAAGTGGTTGTTCACCTTCCAAACTGATTGTTTACCAGCAATAGTCTTTTTTTCAGTTGCTTTCTATGCTTTATTTTTGACTGTTTTTCCAAATATTTATTTATTTAGGCATGTGGGAGAGACTTGTTGTCCGCATTTAAATCTGCGCTACAGATCTCCCCAAAATGCTTTCCCACTGGCAATTAAGTCAATAGTCAATGGGGCACCATAGCAGATAGCGCAGATTTAAACATGGATGACAAATGTGCCAGCTAATGTTCACGTCTCTGCAGTTTTAGGGCAGGGGCACATTAAGCTACTGGGGGAAATTAGTCACCCAGCGACAAATCGATTCTTCTTCGGGCGACTAATCTCCCCAAACAGCCTCCCCAAATCGCTTCATTTTCTGAAGACACCCGAAGCCACTTTGGGTGAATTCGGAGAGCGAAGTGCTCCGAGTGCGATCCTACCGGTGATTTAGGTTCTAGCCGGCGTGGAGGCAGTTCAGGGAGATTAGTCGCCCAAAGAAGAAACAATTTGTCGCCGCGCGACTAATCTCCCCCAGTAGTTTTGTGGTTAGTCTGGCAACTCCGTAATCTAGGTGCAGATTCTGAACTGTTACAAATTGCTACATTAGTTGATACATGTCTCTGCAGCAAATGTAGAATATTAGCAATTATTGTATCAATTCTGACAGCTGCCTTTAATGAAACTCGGATTCTGTTCAGAATTCTGCCTTCCACTTGCGTTCTGCGCTCTACAACCCCTTTAATTCAGCTCAGCACCGTCCCTGACTAATCACTAAGGGGTCAGGGACAAATGGAGGTAGGGACCACAACTTTAATAGTAATGGACATGGGACACACACATGCACATAATGGACAAGTGTTCCAGTTTGCTCCTTATTCTCGTGTGTGATATAAGATTGCTTCTCCAATTCTGTATCACATCCATGATGTCCTATTCTTAGCATCTTTTCAGTTGATCTATATTTTTCGCTCTCTCTTTTATAGATTCCTTTTCAGAATCTATTCAGCTTTCAAGTGCCCCTGCAACCAAAACAACTATTGATATTTGAGGCAATAATGTTACTGTTGCTTTTAATACTTATAATTCAGCTCCTCATCTATTCATCTTCACTCTCTGCCATAGTCTGGTTTCGAGTTACTTGGACCCTAGCAAGAAAATATGCATTGAAGTTCCAAGTTGGAGAGATTCTGAACAAAAATAATCAATAAAAAGATGCAGATCTTTACTACTAAAAGAACATAGTACTCCCGATTGCTTGGTTGCATTGATAGAGTTTCAAGTTCAAACATAGTCAAAATAATCAGATGAAAAGAATGTTTATTTCTTTATTCCGGTACTGTAACAGGACTACAGTTACACTCACTGACACACCAAAATTAGCTCATCTGCCCCTGCCATTTCTACCCTTTTATTGTGCACAAATGAATATTTTATGCATTTGATCTCTAAATTACATTTTATTTCTTTAGCATTGTTTATTCTGATGATCATCTTAGCACTGTCCCAGTGGATTTGTGTTGTACAGCTGTGCTGCATTTTTTTCACAAATTCCAGTTGTTCAATGGAAAAGACTATCTGGGAGGGCTCACTTAACAGATGGAACATTTTCTGTGTTGTGGTTATTTTCAAGTAACATCAATGCTTATTTTGTAGATAGGATAAACAGCCTTAGGGTTTCTACTATAGGTGCCGATTATGGGACAGTTGCTTCCTGTCTTTCACCAACACCCTGTTATTAAAGGAGAACTAAACCCTAAAAATGAATAGGACTAAAAATGCCCTGTTTTATATACTAAACTTATTGCACCAGTCTAAAGTTTTAGTTTCTCAATAGCAGCAATGATTCAGGACTTCAAACTTGTCACAGGGGGTCACCATCTTGGAAAGTGTCTGCTACATTCACATGCTCAGTGGGCTCTGAGCAGCAGTTGAGAAGCTAAGCTTAGGGGTTGTTGCAAATTATCAAGCAGAAAATGAGGTTGGTCTGTCATATAAGCTGATGCTACGGGGCTGACTATTAAATTATAATGCTAATTGAAATGGTTTCTGTGCTGCCATGTCGTAATTATCCATATTAATTGCTAATCAGCCTTATACTGTGACATTTGTATTCTATGTGTACTGTATATTTAAAGTTGGTCCCTAAGCTCAGTAAGTGACAGCAGCACAGAGCATGTGCAGTGCATCAGCAGAAAAGAAGATGGGGAGCTACTGGGGCATCTTTGGAGACACAGATCTTGCCTGCTATAGGGCTTTGGTTGCCTGGGGCTGGTAAAGAAACCCAAAACATAATGTACTACATTTCTAGACTACTTCTGTAGTTTAACTTTCCTTGCCCTTTAAAGAGAACCTATTAAGGCAGAGACACATGGTCAGATTCGGGGATATTAGTCACCCGACAACAAATCTCCTCTTCTTTGGGGCAAATAATCTCCCCGAACTGCCTTCCCGCCGGCTAGAATGTAAATCGCTGGCGGGATGGCACTCAGCTTAGTTTTCTGAAGTCGTCTGAAGTTTCCTCGTGACTAATGTCCCCGAATCTGACCGCGTGTCTCTGCCCGTAGAGTAAAACTGGTTCCCTAACTGGAGGTGCGGGATAATAGAAAACTGCACTTGAGTTGGGCGTTCCTGATATGGACACTACGGTGGGAATCTAAGCTCACTTTACACATTATAAGATATTAAAGACAAAACATTACCACCCACACTGGGAGCTCCTTTCTAGTGCAGGTGATGTAGGACTTGCTAGGAGCATTTTTGTTATTTGTTGTCGTTCACCCAAACTGAAGTGCAGGCTCTATTAGCCCACACCCCCATTGGAGGAAATATTCTTACTATGATACAGTAAGTGCCATTGAACAAGTATGCTTCTAAACTGAATCTTGAAATTATAATTTCATTTTAAATATATGGGAGAAAAAAAGATGGACCAGCACATATAAAGCTGGCCATAGATGTGCAGATGTATCCTTAGGTCCAACAAACGATAAAAATAAAGTGGTAAAAAGAACAAATCCGACGATGTTCTGCCAATGAGAGCAATTGTACGAAAGTTATGTCTGACAAATAGTAGTGACAGTCACCCATGGATATTATTGTTAGCCGACAGAAACCTTCTAAGCTCGACTAAATGACCAATCGCAAATGAGAAAATGTTGTGACGAACCTTTGTTTCGTAAAACTTTATCTTTGCATCTGTGGCCAGCTTTATTTGCTTTAACCGCATTGGTTTTGCAGTGGTGTATTCCCTATATCTATATATAGTGGTGCATGTTTTAATAGCAGAGAGGTGTAGCCCATACCTGTCTATAATAGCATAGCCTGTTAGCAGACATATTTGATTTGGACCTCTGAGTTCGGTAGGTTTTACCTATCCGTCACTGCAAATGTATTGTCCAGGTGCGATGTTTTTGCAGAGATGAGCAGGCTTCTCTTTGATATAATACAGTATGTTTTGTCTTCACAAATCAGAAGAGCTGATAAGGTATGTGAACACCTGTCTGTCTAAAATTTCCTTCCAAAACCATGGTTATTAATACGGTGTTGGAGCTCGGTTTGAATCTAAAAAAGCCGTTATGCTCGACTGTTCTGGGAAGTCTTTTTATTGCTTGGTGGGATTTACTTCCATTCATACATCATAATGAAAAGTCACCTGCGCTAATGCACACGCGGCGATGCGTTTTCAATAGTCGCCCAAAGTTGCCTCAGTGAGGCAACTTTGGGCGACTATTGAAAACGCATCGCCGCGTGTGCATTAGCGCAGGTGACTTTTCATTATAGCCTATGGGAAAACACGCTGAGGCAGTTCGGGGAGATAGTTGCTCAGAAGACAAGGCGATTAGTCGCCAGGCGACAAAATCTCCCTGAATCTCCTCGTGTTTCCTTACCCTTAAAGGGCAATTCGCCTTCATTAGCAAAACTGTAATACCACATAAAACCTGACCCTTAAACTCCCAGAAATGTGTTCATACTTTCCAAAACCTGCCAAAGTGTAAAATGGACATGGTAATTAGGGGTTGTGGCCATAAAATGGGCATGGTCAAATTTTTTTGTCCCTCTTTCTATTTTCAAAATGTTGGGAGGTATGACATAGTAAAAGGCACGGGCCTTGTCAACAGTATCATACTGGCGGGGTTAGTAGAAGTGAGTGTATACTGTACTATCATATTTATTTGATGCATAAGATTGTAGGTGAGTCACCTGCGGGTGAGGGCTAGTGTTAAGAGCAGTCTCTGTCAGAAGACTATATAGACAGTAGTATACAAACTATGTAGATTCATGTGTAACATATGTTGTGAGCTTTTCTGCCTTATTTGGAGCACTGCCGTGCATCTCAGATGGGATGGCTATGCCAATAGATAAGCAGACAATACATTTATATGATGGTTCAGCAGAGAAGGGCAGTCTGTACTACTACACAGCAGCACTTAGTCAGCAGAAACTAATATACCCTGCCTTTATATCATTGCATTTGTGTAAGCAGAGATGGAAAGAACGTGCAAGTATATAATAGTGATGGCTAAATCAGCATAGCCTGTATGTCTATAGGAGGTGTCAGCAGATATAGATATTGCCTATTCCTGCAGTGCAATTTCTCATTTAAGCCAGACTTGCTTACAAATAAAATCATTTTTGTGGAGTCTACACCTCCCTTCTTCTGGTTACACTAGTGATGTAAAACCACTCTAAAATCAGTTCCCCTTGCTGACTTTATTGGTGAGAGCGTATTTTTTTTTCAGACAATAGTGTATCCAATTGATTTAATTAACAGTCCACATAAAAGTTCCAGAAACGCGTGTATACCGTAATGTTGTAGCGTAACTATACTACATGCTCACTATGTAGACTAGGGCCACACGGGGGATAAAACCAGCTAGCCAAAATCCGCATTGAATCGTCTCGTTGCGAACTGAATCAACGGGTTTTGGCAAAGAACCACCAGTTTGCAATTTGAACCAAAATTTGTGAAGCCGGGCTTGAATCAATGCGGAAGAAAGAAGAGACTACTGCCTGCGGTAGGGCTGAAATCAGTCAGCAGAATTCATCTAGCCGATTTCGACCCCTGTATGGCCCTAGCTTTACACTAACAAGTATACAAAAAAACTGCACCACAAGCCTAATCAAACAAAGAATTTATGCTTTCGAAGTTGGCTACAGGGGGTCACCATCTTGTAACTTTGTTAAACATCTTTGCAAGACTAAGACTGCGCACATGCTCAGTGTGGTCTGGGCTGCTTAGGGATCATCATAAACAAAGCTGCTTGAGTTCTGCATGGCTGGGAAGTAAGGCGGGGCTCCCCCTGCTGTTCATAAGTATGATTGTTTCCCTGCTCAGCAGTTAGGGACCGTCTGACAATTTCTATCCACAGTGAAGGGAGAATTTCACTGCATACAGTCAGGTTTCTTATAAAAACGTTACACATTTTTTTTACTAAAGTTTATTGGGGATAGGTTACTTTTTTATTAAAGAAAGTAAAAATGGGGTTTTATTTTTTTGCTTTTACATGCCCTTTAAAACCCCTAATTGTAAAGACCATGGTTGGAGAGTTACAAAAAACACTAGACATCAGAGGAATTTTAGGGCATGGACACACATGCGGATCTAGTTGCGTTTTCTGCACGGTTCACGCCGCATTTATTAAAAAAGCTGACCACTGCATGTACGCTAGCATAATGTGCCATTGCCTTAAGCTTAAACTTCTAAGCGTATCTACGCGGCAGTTGGCTTTTTTAAAAACCGTGGCGCGAACTGCGCCGAAAACAAAGTCTGTGTGAACTATTTATAATTTTGACGTATAAGTATTTGCTTGATGCTTTTATGCAACCTATATAATCACCTATGTTTCTCTATTAGGGAGCTGTCATATTTGTGTAGCAGTTCTGACAGGTTGAGAAGCAACAGCCGTGGCAAAACCACTTTAGGAACTTCAAGTAACTATTACTTGAACAGACCTGGGTTGGTGGGGCACAACTTAAACCCTTATCTGCCATCAGGTGGGGGAATTCTTCTCTCTAGCTGTAGGGTACACAATAACCCTCGGGTCTGTTCCCGTACAGTGATCGCCGGGAATGCGACTGTATCAGTCTTACATCTATGCTTTTGCTTTTTCTATAACAGAAGCAGGGAAGGCTCCCAAATAATTTTCCATGTACCGTATATACTCGAGTATAAGCCGTCCCGAGTATAAGCCGAGGTACCTAATTTTACCTCCAAAAACTGGGAAAGCTTATTGACTCGAGTATAAGCCGAGGGTGAGAAATGCAGCAGCTTCTGGTAAGTTTCAATCTCGTTTTTGGATTTGGTGAGCCAGCTACTATTCTAAGGCGCCGGCGAATATTCTTAGGCGCCGGCGACCGTTTTTGCACTTGACCCGAGTATAAGCCGAGGTAGAGTTTTTCAGCATATTTTGGGGGCTGAAAAACTCGGCTTATACTCGAGTATATACGGTATCTTATCTTTGTTCAAGATGCACCAGTGTAACTTTATTATTTTCTTCATGAAATAGGAATGCTTAGTTCACTTTTACCCTTATTTCCTTTTTGGTTGGTGTCATTTCTATCCTTATTCTGTATTTCACATTTAGCTTTTATGAAATGTATTTTTCCAATACAGGGCGTTCCAGTGTGTGTGTGGTTTCAGATTTGTGCATGAAATGTTGGTCATGTTTTCTAGTCGCATAATGAACGTTTCATGTGAAGTCATATATTGTGATGTTAGATATTCTCTTACTCATGCTGTACCTTCCTTGTGTGGAATAGAGTTGTACAGATCTTTAACGTTGCAGTGTTTGTGTCCAATGCTAAAAATGAAGACAAGTGCCTTTTATTAATAAGTAATGAGTGCTCGGGTCCTCCAGGAATAAAGCACTCTTTCATACAGGGAGCAAGCAGAACTGGCTATACTCCTCCAAATAATCCAATCATTCTGTCCCAGGATCAGATCACGTCAGCCAATTTCGGGGAAGTGTGGGGCCTTTGTAGAACCATCTACTGCCACTGCCCTATGCAGTCCCTCCTTGCATACAGCATATTTCTTTCCTGATACAGCAATGAGCCCAAATTAGATATTGTCACCAAATTATATATAGTGAAATCTCAGTTTTACATCAGTTTTACATCAGCCGTTATACATTACATTTTTGGCTAACTAACTATATTAGGAACATGTTTTACTTTCCACAGCCTATCTATTTACCCAGTTTTTATTTTTACACTGAATTGTTCCTTTAAAGATGGGACAACACCCCCAGCCAGGTGACTGAATTGCCCCTTGTTCCATAGTTCTGTATAAAATCTCAACTGAATACCTCTACCACCAATCACCCATAGAGATTCAGTTCCCTGGAGATCTGGATACAAGGGTTTACAGCAAAGATGCAGTTAGGCATTTACAATTTATTGCACCACAGTAACCAGTGTAGCAGATTTTCGAGGGGTGGGGGCAAAAACCATCCCTTTATGAATAAATAAATACCCCTGAAAAGTTACATTTGCTATGCTGGTCACTCTGTGGCACAATAAATTGGTGCCTAAAAAATCCAAGTGTGCGTGGGTTTGTGTTAGTGATGTGAGGGTCGGGTACCTACCGGCTTCCTTTTCCCACGCAACCCGCCCCACCGATGACGTCTAAATCAGGACTGCCCGCAAAGAAACGGGACAGTTGAGAAGTATGGGCTCATGATAGAACTGGCCCTAGTGGGTGTCTTTGTGTCTGTCCATCAGTCTCTGATTTTTATGCTGGTCTCACAGGGCAGAGGGCCTGAATATTCAGTTACACCCTGGACATCTAGCTGTCATCATGATATTCCAGCATCAAGAAATACTGGCAGAAAACAGAAATAAAGTAGGGATAGATTTCTTTCATGAGACATCCTGGTGGCCATACACGGGCAGATTAAAGCTGCCGATATCGGTCCTTTAGACCAATTTGGCAGCTTATCTGCCCATGTGTGAGGCTCCCGACGGGTTCTCCTGATCGATCGGCCAGATGTTGATTGGTTAAGTTTGATTTTTTTTTTGTACGATCCAGGACTGCGTCGGCTAGTTGATGCGATCCTGCAACCCGTCGGAGCCCATTTGTAGTATTGTATTCCGATCGTTTGGACCCAGGGCCAAACGTTCGGATTTAGCCGATATGGCCCAGCCGTTAGTGGGCATATCGGGCCATGATCCGCTCGTTTGGTGACCTTGCCAAACGAGAGGATCTTACAGTGTATGACCACCTTAACTCAGTGCACCAAGATTGTTATTTGTGCTCCTCCGAGGTGTTTGCCATTAATTCCATCTTTGTTCTGCTGCTGTAAAACATATGGGTCTGATATTTGGCCATCAGAAATAGAGACCATGTGACTCATCGCCTTGGGAATTAGGAAACAATCGCGTGCTCTCCAGAACATGTCATCAGAGGGATACAGGTAGAACTGCCACCTCGTGCCTTTAGAACAGGATACATGAAATCCCCAAGTTGCTAATGTGCAATTAAAATACAGGCTACACTGGTTCCTAGGAAGAGTTCACTAAAATATACAGAATGTGAGCAACCCTAGAAGGCAGGAATTCACTTGTAGAACATTATCTACCGTAATAGCGTTTCCTTATTTCAATAAACATAATAACACCTTAATAGAACATTCCATCAAGGTTGCAGGGCATCATTTTGTATAGGTATGGGACCAGTTAACCAGAATGCTCGGGACCCAGGGTTTTCCGGATAATGGATCTTTCTGTAATTTGGATCTTCATACTGTGTCTACTAGATAATCATGTAAACATTCAATAGGCTGGTTTTGCCCCCAATAAGGATTCATTATATCGTATTTTGGATCAAGTACAAGGTACTGTTTTATTATTACAGAGAAAAAGGAGATCATGGAATGGGAGTTGGCCTTTCTGTAATTCGTAGCTTTCTGGATATCGGGTTTCCGCATAACGGATCCCATACCTGTATTTCCTATTATGCACCACAGCAGCTCAAATGTCATTTTTTGTTTCCTTTGTACGGTAGGAGTTCGATGGACAGCAAAGGGTTAATACGAGTGTCTGTGTGTTGTTCTCATGGGACATGTTTGCAGAGTGATACAAGGCCTGTTTGCGAACGTTCATATGTAAAGCATCTCCAAATAACTTGCATTGGGACAATGCATTGACCCCCATCTCCTGCATTTCCAGGAGTGCAAAAAAGTAGAGATTATGCAGAGATTATGTGTAGATTGGGAGTAGGGTGTGTCTAATCTGTAGCCATGCAGATGATGTTTGACTAGAACTCCCATCATCCCAGATGTAGTTTAACATATATCAGGCCTCCGTTTGCCAGCCTGCCGTAAACACGTTTCTGGTCATAAATAAAAATGCAGTTTTGGTGGGGAAATCCCAGAGCATTATTTCTGTACTCAGAAACCGGTAGCAGACTCCTACACTTGCAGTTTCACTGCCACAAGAGACTGCACTCACCTCCCGCCTTCAAAGTGTAAGAAGGCCGGTCCTCATTTCTGTTTACTTTATTCAGGGGTAAAATATTGACACATTTTACAACACTGCAGTCTTTATTTACTTTGCTTCATCGCGGTAGGTCCTAGGAACCTATCAGCAACTAGCTACGGTCAGTGGCGTGCAGTCATAATAATTAGAGAAGGGCACTCTGGTTGCCCTTGGTTACATTGCCATTTCCTCGTTGCACCTGGGCGATTAAATAAGTTACACAGTTGTAGGTGCAGAACTATAATTCTATGCCCATCTACTGTGCTGGAATTATACATCTTACAAACATCACTGTAGATATATGCTGTACAGGAGGATTTAGGACTCCTCGTTCAAAGGGAACAGAAATCCTATGTCAGCTTGTCTGTGAGCAAGCCTGGACTCGCTCGCTGCTTCCCATCTTTATACTGCAGGTTGCAAGCCGACTTCTGGTTCAACCAGTTCTTGTGAATTTAGTCGGGGTGGGGGGTGGGTGTAAGAAGTAGAAAAGCGACATTTTTATATTTTCTTATTTAAATTAAAGCACAAAGGCTTGAACAGGGCGGATGCAGGGGGAAACTGGTTTGTTGGATTGTAGGCTAACTTTAACTCTCAGCTTTCAGACATAGAGCACAACATTGTCACTGGGTGAGACTATTCAATCTCAATATTAGAACTGCTTGTAACTGCCAACTAATATATCTTTGTCTTTGGCAAGACCAGGTGCCTATAGGATTATTCACATCATAGGAAACAAAGAAAGCTCTTTCATACTTGCCAGAATTCCCCTAGAGAGAAGGAGACTGATGGAGAATATACATGGGATGCACCAAATCCAATATTTTGGATTCGGCCAAACCCCCGAATCCTTCAAAAAAGATTCGGGCGAATACCGAACCAAATCCGAATCCTAATTTTCATATGCAGGGGTGGGAAGGGGAAACCAGTTTTTACTTCCCTGTTTTGTGACAAAAAGTTGCGCGATCTCACGTCCGTCCCTAATTTACATATGTAAATTAGGATTCAGGTTTGGCAGGGCAGAAGGATTCGGCCAAATCCAAATCCTGTTGAAAAAGCCCTAATCCTGTATTCGGTGCCTCCCTAGAATATACTGTGCAGACTGATGCAGTGTTCATTTCTTATTCCTGCACTCTACCTTTTTAAAGGGGAAATTTTTACAATAGAGCAGAAAGAACAAAAAGAAAAAGTTGAAAAAAAAAGGCATGACGTGTTTGAATGTCCTTTAACCTGACAGTATAAGCCCTGGGGAATGTGTTTTTTTTTTTTTTTAAGGTATCACGTTGACAGCAGGTCGTTTCTAGTTGTTTAACCATCCAGGCCCCATGAAACAGTTTGACTCTAACATCACATAAGAAACTACAATCTGTACATTAGCGTAGAACATGAAGTATGTGCACTGTTTAACCTTAGGAATGTACCCAGCAATATCAAGCTGCTGGCTCAGACCCTGTTTTCCAGATTAGATGCGCTGCAGGGCATAGCTAAAGTTCACTGCTGTAAGCGACGTGTTTTAAATCAGTCCTATGGGGAAAAGTAAATGAATGCACCATAACGAATTCCAGGGGGGTATATTTATCAAAGAGGGAAGTTAGAGGTCGCCACAGTCCTCTAGAGTGAAATTCCGCCACTCTCCATTCATTTCTATGGGATTTTGAAAGGCGTATTTATCAAAGGATGAACTTTCACTTTCACCCATTGATAAAAAACCCAAAGAAATTAATGGAAAGTGGCGGAATTTCACTCTAGAGGACAGTGGCGACCTCTAACTTCACTCTATCATAAATATACCCCAGGCTTTTAGTATCCCCTGCATTGTATACACAGGACACAAATGACATATTTTTCACACAACAACATCTTGGAAGCAGTTGCAAGTAGTGGGAAGCAGTGTTGTGCATAATCTGAACTGAAATCCTTTTTGGCTATTTGGTAGGGATGCACCGAATCCACTATTTGGGATTTGGCCGAATCCTAATTTGCAAATGTAAATTAGGGGTGGGAAGGGGAAAACATTTTTTACTTTTCTGTGCCAAAAAGTCATGCGATTTCCCTCCCTGCCTCTAATTTGCATATGCAAATTAGGATTCGGTTCGGCCGGGCAGAAGGATTCGGCCGAATCCAAATCCTGCTGAAAAAGGTCGAATCCTAGATTCGGTGCATCCCTACTATTTGGAGAAAAAGCTACACTCGTTCCCCCTAGATACAGTATGTCCCTGGTCAGTGCATCCGAGAGAGTCTTGTGATGAAGAGCTGCCATTGCTGTTAGTACTAGCTGGTCCCTCCTTGCAATGCTCATGTGTTACTAGTGAATGCTTAATATTATTATTATTATTATTGTTATACTTCACCCCTTCACAGTGAAATGAAACCTTGTGTCTTTTCTTAGCCTCCATGTGGCCTGATATCACTGGGAGCTTTGTGTGCCTATAAGACGGAGGGGTGTCTGACAGCTCACTGTATTAATGAGTTATTTATTACACTTTTCCTTGAGTCTGTTAGTTGGACTTTGGAAACCTCAGAAAACATAGTGTTAATGTAGTGCACTAAAGCACTTATCTGCTTTGTATACACTGACACCAACCTGCATTTTCTTTCCAGTTCACCTTGGAGTGTGCTCTACTGCCACACATTCCCTTACACTTACACAAACAAGTCAAATCTGTATTCCTTATATAGGGATATATCATCTCTTAAGTAGTATGTATATTGCCCATGCTGGGGGGGGCGGGTAGCAAAGTACTGAATGGGAGAGATTCAGTCTGAACTGAGGTGGTTTGCTGTTCATAAACATGTTCATGTTTTTTATTAGGAATGCATACCTCCCAACTGTCCCATGTTTCGCAGGACAGTCCTGATTTTGACAGCTCAACCCGCAGTCCTGGATTGTTATTGAAATGTCCTGACTTTCTCTTTGATCTCCTACACTGAACAGCCAGAAAAAGTTTCTAAAATGTAATTGGCTTTTGGCAGAGAGCCCAGAATATTTAGCAGGTGCACTTAGATAAATTTGTTACAATTTAAGATAAGCAAAGAAACAATTGTAACGATTTAAGATAAGCCGGTCTCTTGGGGAAACTGTGACTTGCATCTTAAAGGGCAATTCACCTTCATTAGCAAAACTGTAATAACACATAAAACCTGACCCTAAAACCCAGAGAAATGTGTTCAAACTTTCCATAACCTGCCAAATTTTGTAAAATGGACATGGTGTTTAAAAGGTGTGACCATAAATGCGTGTGTCTTTTTCTCCCTCTTTCTATTTAAAAAATGTTAGAAGGAATGGGAATGGGATTCCTTATCTGCAAATCCAGGTAACTCTAAATTACATGAAGGCCATCTCCCATAGAGTTTATTTTAAGCAAATAACATTTTTCACAATTTAAGAATGATTTCCTATTTCTCTATAATAATACAAAAAGTTACCATGTCTTTGATCCTAACTACCGGTAGGATATAATCAATTATAACTGGAGGAAAAAGAATCCTGTTGGGTTTATGTAATTCTTCAATAAGTTGTATAATTACAGAGAAATAGGAAATCAATTTTAAAATGTGAATTATTTGCTCACAATGGACTGTACGGGAGATGGCCTTCCTGTAATTCTGAGCTTTCTGGATCACGGCTTTCTGGATAACGGATCCTATAACTATTGTAGCTTTAGAAACAATTTATTTTTCTCTGTAATGAAACAGTAACTTGTGCTTGATGATAACAAAGCTGCATGAGTCCAGATTGGAGGCAAAACGGTCTGATTGGGATAATTTCATGTTTAAATGATTTTTAGCAGACTTAATTATCAGGTAAAAAAAACAGGATAACTGATCCTATATACAGTATGAAGTCAGGTTTGATATTGAAAACACCCTCATTACTTACAGCAGGATTGGAAACTCATTATCCAGAATGCTCAGAATTACAAAAAAGGCTGTCTCCCATAGACTCCATTTATTCAAATAACCCAAATTTTTAAAAATAATTTCCTATATCGCTGTAATAAAACAGTAGCTTCTACTTGATCCCAACTAAGATCTTTTTTCTACTGTCGCTCGAAATTGCCTCGCTAGACGATTTCGAGCGACAATAGAAAAAAGATCGCCGCGTGTGTTTTTACTCTGGCGATTTTTCGCGATTCCCCATAGACGCCAGCGCAAAAGTTTCCCCAGCGATTGCGGCTTAAAAGTCGCGGCGAAAAGTCGCCGCGAGTCAAATCGCGGCGCTATCGCCTAGTGTGGCCTTAGCCTAAAGGTACATCTCTACCTTTAATGTAAGATTTGCTTTGTGGAATGCCTGGCACCTGTAGGTCCAGCATGTCCAGTTTTGGTTGGACAGTTTGTCTAATTTTAAGCATCTGGACATTTAGGCTAGGACCAGACGACTACTGACCAGGTTGGACTGGACGGTTGGGGGCCCAGTGGGTTAAAAACCTCCAGAGCCCCCGCGACATGATGTGCATGCACGAATACTGGCACGCATGCGCGAATGTGGCGGGTGGCGCGCATACACAAACTCGGCGGGCGGCACGTATGCTTGAACGCTGTGTATGCGTGGAAGCCACCGCTCTGCCACGCATTTTGTTTTTTTTATGGGGCCAGCCGAATAGGGAGTGGGTCTGGGCCGGCAGGGGCCAACCAGGTTTTTTCCCAGTGTCCTGTCGGCCAAGTCTGTCCCTGACTACTGATCGCTGCTTCTCTGCTCCTGCTCTGCCTGCACTTAACTAGAAGCATTGTCTCTGCTCGAGTGCATGCAGACATGGCGACATTTTGCATTTTGTGCCAAAATGTGGCCGCAGTTCAGAAGACAAGGGGAGCAGCTGAGCAGCGAATCCACAATCATATGCATTGATGGTCTTTGTAGACAAACAGTCCTGTGATTTTGTTAGACTTCCGCTGATGAGCTTGAGAAGTGCGTTTCTACCCCTTCAAAACCCTCCCCCCAATTTACCCACCATATTTACCCACAAGTCTCCATGGCAGCTGGGGAGATTTTAAAAGTATATATACTTCCAAATGAGTATGCGCATTCCAAGGCAAATAGCTTCGACAAAGGGAGGGGTGCACGGTGATTATGTATACACCAATTATTCTCAGACCAGCACTCCCTAAAAGTCAATTATTTTATTGTTACATCGTATCTATGCCCGACGTTTCGGTCCCTATTGGGACCTTTTTCAAGGTCCCAACAGAGACCGAAACGTCGGGCATAGATACGATGCATAGATACGATGCATAGATACGATGTAACAATAAATAATTGACTTTTATAACAGAGAGTGCTGGTCTGAGAATAATTGGGGTGTGTACACACACACACACACACACACACGAGGTCCTCTACACTCAATCCATTATCAATATAAGTTTCTATTTTATTTTACATATTACTTCATTGTAAATTATACATTCAGTATAATATGTCATTGTATTAATCTTCTTATTCTGCATACTATTTATCATATTGATTTTTATGGTGTATTGTGAAAACCAAATAAAATATTTCAAACCATTATCAATATATTAAAGGACCAGTAACATAAAAACATTTTTTTAAAAATTCATTGGTATACCACGAAAAAAAAAAACCTAAGACAAATTAAACTTTTAAATCGCACAGCCTTTATTAAGAAGTAACTTACAGAAACTCCGCTATCCATCGTGTGGCGCTCGATTTCTCCTCCCTGGCTATCTCCTATATGGAAAGCAGGGAGGAGAAATCAAGCGTCGCACGATGGATTGCCTTTTCTGAAAAGGAGCGCACGTGGAATTTCGGTAAGTTATTTCTTAATAAAAGCTGTTCGATTTAAAAGCTTAATTTGTCTTGGTGGTTTTTTTGTGGTATACTAACAAATTTTTATTTTGATATTCTTGGTATATTGCAATATATTTAAGATGGCCTACTACATCAAAGTCATCCCTGATATGGCCAGTCCTACATTCAACTTTAATCTAATTTATTAAGAATTCTATTACTTCCATTATACATTTTACAATTTTTACACATTTTAAGCTTTACCTGCAACTTGCTACCAAGGTTAAAACTCCCAAACTTGGTTGCTCTTTTATTGGCCACAATAGGGATCACCTGACTATAGCTGGGAAGGGTGGGGGCTACAACATGGAGCTGGTCACTGCTCCTGTATAAACTATAACAAACAAGGGAAAGTTGTGCTCACCACTAATTTTTTTTACTGGGAATGACTTTGACGTAGTTGGCCAGCTTAAATATATTGCATTATATGGACAAACAATGCTGTATCCCCAATGCTTATATATAAATAAATAAGAATACACAGGACAGCACCTCTTTCCATTAACCTACCTTGTAGCTGCACTTGTGCACAGAAAATCATGTATAAAAATCAAAAACTACCACCAAGGTTCTTGCAAAATCAAAAACTTGAATTATAATATAGAAAATACAACCAACGTTTTGGTCGCCATTGGGACCTTTTTCAAGGTGTATATACACAGTGTGGCCACCTTAACTGTAGCCCTAGATAATTCCCTTTTCCAAGAAGACACACAGACCTATTCAAAGGTATTGCATCACCTGGAAGGGCAATTCACAGTAAAAAACCATTTGTGTTGCTCCAAGGAAAAGAAACATCAAAAAGTGTTTTAAAGTAATGAAAATATCATGTTGTGTTGTCCTGCACTGTAAAACTGATCTGTTTACTTCAGAAACACTACTATAGTTCATATAAACAAGCTGCTAAGCAGCAATGGTGGAAATTGAAAAAAGGCTAAATGGTACAAGTTAAATAGTAGATAACTGATAACATTATGTTCTACAGAGCTTATCTGCTATGTAACTTGAGTCTTTTCTCCTTTGAGTGGCTGCCCCCATTGCTAGAAAAAGCAAGAAAAATTAAACCGGCACTCGGGACTCCATGCGAACGGGACAAGCGTGTTTATTGTTTTGGGGGCACGCCCCTTCATCAGACCCCCATTGCTACACAGCCACTTACTTAAATAAATAATAGTAGTGTTTCTGAAACACATCAGTTTACCAGTGCAGGGCAACACTACATTATATTTTTATTACTTTAAAACCCTTTCATTTTTTGATGTTACTGTTCCTTTCACAGGAAATGTTTTTCCTCCACTTTTTAAATGCCTGTCTTCTTACTCTGTGCCCCTTATTGTTTGTCTGTATTGCCCTCCAATGCATTTGTAAATAGTTATGTTCCTTGAAAGCATCTCTCCTACAAAGAAAACAAGCTGCACTTTCATAGCCTTTCCTCATTGTCCCATTGCCTGGGGCAATGTAGTTGTACATCTCTGCACTCTTTCCAGCTCATTAATTTCCTGACACTCCATGCTCAAGGTGAAGCTTATCCCTGATCTATAGACACAATTATACTTTCAAACCTCCTCAATGACCTTTGGTTTTTATACTTTAGACAGTGTCTGCTAAAGCTAATAGTGTTGCAAAGTCTGTTATACATCCATTTTTGGGGAGATTTAGTCTCCCGGCAACAAATCGGCTCTTCTTCGGGCAACTAATCTCCCCGAACTGCCTTCCCGCAGGCTAGAATCTAAATCGCTGGCGAGATGGCACTCGGAGCGATTCGTTTTCCGAAGTTACCTCACAAGGAAACTTTGGGCGACTTCGGAAAACAACGCGATTAGAGTGCCATCCCACCGGCCGATTTAGATTCTATCCGGCGGGAAGGCAGTTTGGGTAGATTAGGTGCCCGAAGAAGAGTCGATTTGTTGCCGGGCGACTAAATCTCCACGTCTGTCTCTGCCCTAACTGTCAATTCTCTAAATGATGGCTACCCCCACTTGCATTTAGTGTATGGCTATTAATCATGTTGGCACGGTTTATTTCGACAAAACGTTTGAACTTGATGGAGGTGTGTCATTTTTCAGGGTAATTACTTTGTACACCATAACTATATCATTCATTCAGATAATTTTGGAAAGTGAAAACATCCTGCCTGGAACCCATTATACTGTAAACTGTAGGCAATTAAGTGCAATATACTGTCTTATTAGTACAACGTAAATGCAAATAATAAGTAAGCAGTGCATACAAACCACACTAAAAATATCATAAAGTGATATCACCACAAATATTTTCAAATTTACATATGGAGTAAAGTGTGAGGGTAAGTCTCACTGCCCACCCCAGCCTGAGGGTGACTGTCCATACCAACTACTAAAAATGAGAGAAAGTAAAAAGCAAAATGGAAAAAACTAAAAGTACAAAATCATTTATTAGGACTTATTACTCGGCTAAGTGCCCCAATTTGTATGAAATGTCCTAGCTCTTTCCTCTATGTCCTAATAAATGATCTTGTACTTTTATTGAACTAAATTTCTCTCATTTCTCAGTAAATACAAATCACTCAGAAATGTCCAGTTTTAATAGGGCACTAGAGAAGTAGCATTTCTGTATATTAAGTTTCTAGATAAGAGATCCCACACCTTCCAAATGTATGTTTGGGGACTTTCTCACAAAAATTGGATGCTAACAGGTACAAATTGTGATTTTTATGAACCTGTACATCTTACAAGGGCAGAAGCATTTTTGTAAATGTGTGTGTGTGTGTGAATCAGTCATACTACTATATTTATTCATACCTCTTTTTCTGGTTACGTCAGTGTGTTATTTCTGAGTGAAAAGGAGTAAGTTGGGTAAACAGAAAAAGAGAAAGAATGCTAATGCTGCCACTTAAAGATATTGTTATTCTGACAGCAGGCTACACAAATTACAGGACTGTCTCCATTCAAAATATATATTTAGATATATACACACACATAGAGAGAGATCCAAAGAGAGAGATGATGTTGGCCTAGACTAGTTCCAGGCACTAAATATAATTTTAAAGGGAAAACTTTAAATTAAAAATCCATTAACCGCAGCCTATATTGAATAAACGTGTTCCACAAATAATATCCTTTTTAAAATATGTGATGGTTTATTATTGTGCTCTATTCTGCTGCAGCATCTGCGTAACAACGCAACAGGTCTAGGTAGGCCTGCATATTATGGTGTTTACAATATTCAAGTCAAAGTCAACTGGACATTTAGGGTTTTTCTTGAAAATGTGGTAGGAAATTCCCCGGCATTTAAAAACCTTGAGGGTAGTAAAGTCACAGACATCCAATCACAATGGCTCCATTGAGCTTCAGTAAGGTGTTGTACGATCGGCAATACATGCAGAGATATTATCAGTAGCCGACAGAAATTTTCTAACCTGTCCGATCGTCTGAATGACCGATCACCATGGCAGGAAAAATGTCGGTACACTCCACACGCAGTCCGAAAATCGTAGGCATCAAATCTTTGCCAGCTTTATTGTTTGTAAAACGAAACTCGTAAGGCTGTGGACATAATAAACTGTCTACTACTACTACTGCCTGATGGAAGATTGCCTTCATATTGCATGCCTGCTTCATTGTATTTTTGGTTTATCCGCTCCCATACCTCCCAACTGTCCCTTTTTCGGAGGCATAGTCCCTCTTTTGACAGCTCAACCCGCAGTCCCTCATTTGTACTGGAAAGTCCCTCTTTTCTATTCACTGAACAGCCAGAAAAAGAAACAAGGTTTCTCACTTAATTGGCTTTTAGCAGAGAGCCCAGAACAGCTAACAGGTGCAAATAAGATACTTTGTAACAATTTTGAGACACAAATACACAGTTTAGATAAGGAGAAATATTTTCAAACTTTCATAACCTGCCAAATTTTGTAAAACAAACATGGTAATTAGGGGGTGTGGCCACAGAAAGGGGTGTGGTCAAAACAATTGCTGCGCTACGTGCGGGAAAAAAATTTTGTCCCTCTTTTTACTTCCAAAATGTTGGGAAGTATGCGCTCCCCATGCTCAGGGCTCAGGGCGGTGCACCTGGGCCTCTTCCTTTATGTGGTGAGTAACAACTTTACTACTCAGTGACCCCCAATTTATTTTCTATTAATCTTTCAATGTACCTCAAAGGTGAACCTCCTCTTTAAACATGGCTCCTCTCTTCAGACCATTGGTACTATTGTTGTACGTAATCCTAGTGCCCTGCTAAATGCACACATAACTTTGAAATATAGATCACAGATTGCATAAGGCGGCTGATTCCTTCTAATGCTCACATGAAATTTCAGAGATATATACCTTGTCCTCTGTGCATGAGAACTCTCCCGGGGCGTGCCGCTGGCCTGTCCTTCTCCATCCCTACAATAATTTACTACGGCATTTCCGGAGCTGCGGCCAAGGATATTTCTGCAGGATAATTCAGGAAGGAACAGCGCTGGTAATTGCCTTTCACTAGGATGTGGAGGAAACTCTTCTGGCTGAGAAAACTCTAATTTAGACTCACTTCTAGCTATGGATATTGAATGGAATATATTTATGTAGCCAAACATAATTGTGTTATAACAGTATTTGTTAGCCAAAGTAATAGAAACACCAAAAGGGAAAGAAATAAGTTATATTAAATTCATTGAATCCTTTCCAAACACCAAGTATCTTAGTGAAATCATCACTGATGGTTTTGGTAGTCCATGGATATCAGTAATTTATATACGGCTGAAGCATTTATATCTGGCTTTAGCATAGCTGCACCAATAGGAGCATCTCAAGAGAGCAGTGGGAAAAAAATACTGGCCATCCTATATTTTTATAGTTTTTCCCTATTAATAACATTTTAACCAAGCAGCATTTTTACCGGCCAGACCAGTAAAATACTGGCCAGGTGGAAACCATACGTACATGACCCCCCATATTCCTGCTTTATTTAAACTTCATGCTGTACGCCGTCTCTTTATCAGGTGCATAGTCATGAGAAGTCCAGTTTGGTCCCAGCTCAATAGAGAAAGCCTTTAACCCAAATTGCCTGGTACTAATGATAAATGATGGCACTTGCAGGAATTAATTATTAGGTATTCAACATTTGTGCTTTATTTAGGTACAGCCTATGGAGCAGTTTTGTCTTGTTACAAGATGGTGACCCCCTGTAGCCAACTTTGAAAGCATAAATCATTTGTTTGATTAGGCTTGTGGTGCAGTAAGTTCATGTTTATGTTTAGTATACAAAATACAGCATTTCTAGCCTTATTCTGTTTTAGACTTCCCCTTTAATTTGGTACCTGCAGATCTGCACATGTATTGGGCCCATGACCACTGCTGAATGCATATGATTGGGCAATGTTTTTGTTTTGTTTTTATAAAATGCTACCATTTGGGGCAAAAACTGGTAACATTCCTAGACGTTGCTACTTGAGAAGTACATTCCCGTACAACAGCAATATATTCGCAGCAACAGAACCCACACAAATACAGGGAGAACAGATAATCTCCCTACGCCCAATGCCCTGCCTGGAATTGAACCCAACCCCCCAGCAGTGCAGCGTTTCCAGGCTTTGTGCCAAATGGAAACATATTGAATGTAAATAAAGCAAATGTAGAAAGTAGCATTGTTAACAAAAGATTTCCAAATTGCCAGCTTACTGTAAATATTAGTGCAGGCCATTACATTTACTTTGTAATGAATTTGAGCCATTTCGTCAAGATTCAGCTGTATCCATGTGCCTAGCCAAACCGAACCGAAACCCTTAAACGAGAACTAAACCCTTATAATGAATGTGGCTAAAATGCCATTTATATACTGAACTTATTGCACCAGCCTAAAGTTTCAGCCTCTCAATAGCAGCAATGATCCAGGACTTCAAACTTGTCACAGGGGGTCACCATCTTGGAAAGTGTCTGTGACACTCAGTGGGCTCTGAGCAGCTGTTAAAAAGCTAAGCTTAGGGGTCATTGCAAAATTACAAGCAAAAAGATTATGTTGGCATATAATATAAGATGATGCTACAGGACGGATTATTAAATTCTAATGCTAGTTGCACTGGTTTCTGTGCTGCCATGTAGTAATTATCTGTATTAATTACTAATCAGCCTTATATTGTGACATTTCTATTCTATATGTACTGTATATTGTGAGTGGGTCCCTAAGCTCAGTAAGTGACAGCAGCACAGAGCACTCTGTTGTGCCCCACAAGGATCACTTTAAAAGCTAGTGCAGCACATTTCAGATGCAAGAAAACACATTGTCTATTAGGTGCATCCTTGTGCTAGGCTTTTCCATGATTCTGAGATTTTCTGTGATTCTATAAGCTTTTTATCGCCATCTAGAGTCCGTGCCTGGCCAAGACACAAGATGTTGTGTGGTTTTAAGGAATAGTTCAGCGTGCAAATGAAAACCGGGTAAATAGACAGGCTGTGCAAAATGAATAATGTTTCTAAATATAGTTAGTTAGCCAAAAATTTAATGTATATAGACTGGGGTGTCAGAATGTCTAATATAACAAAACACTACTTCCTACTTTTCAGCTCTCTAACTCTGAGTTAGTCAGCGACTTGGAAGGGGGTCCACATGGGACATAATTGTTCAGTGAGTTTGCAATTGATCCTTAGCATGCAGCTCAGATTGGCTAACTAGCTACCTGTATATTGGAAACATTTTTTATTTTGCACAGCCTATCTATTTACCCAGTTTTTATTTTTATATTGAACTGTTCCTTTAACAGAAAAGGTACTATCAGTGAGTATTGTATCTAATCTACTGTGGTCTTAACACAGGCAAGTGTTAATTGATATTAATCATATAATCACCCCCTCTAATAACCATTTATTCTACAGTGGTGCTTGTTTGTGACCCCTTTAAAGTGTTCTATAGTTTTACAGTATATCAATGTGACCTAAAATGTCATCTGATTTTCAAACAAGCCCTAAAAGTAGATGAAGAAAACCCAGTTAAACATATAAACGAAAATGATTACATCTGGCCATGTATTTATTTAAACAATTGATCCGACGACATATCTGTATGTAGCAAAAGTAAGTGAATCCTTAGGATTATCATATAATTTAAAGGTATTTTCATTTAATGAGATGACAATCAGGTGTGAGTGGGAGACCCATTTCTATTTAAAGAACAGGGATCTAGCAAAGCCTGATCACACATAAAGCACATTTGTGGATGGGTATCATGTCTCTAACAAACGAGGTGTCTGAGGTCCTCAGAAAGAGTTGTTGAAGCCCATAATGCTTGAAAAGATTACAAGACTATCTCTAAAAGAGTTTGGACTCCACCAATCAACAGATTGTGTACCAATGGAGGAAATTCAAGACCGTTGTTACCCTACCCAGCAGTGGCTGAACATCAAAGCTAACTCCAACTACAAGGTGTCCACAGGTTACAAAGGAACTGAAGGCCTGTCTCATATTGGTGAATGTTAATGTTCATGAGTCCGCCATCAGGAGAACACTGAACAGCAATGGTGTATATGGCACGGTAACAAGGAGAAAGCCACTGCTCTCCCCCCAAAATATTGCGGATCATCTACAGTTTGGTAATGATCATGTGGACAAACCAGAGGGATACTGGAATAATGTTTTGTGGTTGGATGAAGCCAAAATACAACTTTTTTTCTTAAATGAGGAGTGTTACATTTGGAGAAAGAAAAACACTGGATTTTAGCATAACAACTTTACCCCATCTGTGTAACATGGTGGTGGGAGAGGTCTGGTTTGGGTCTGCTTTGTTGCATCTGGACCTGAACAGCTTGCTATCATTGATGGAACAATGAATTTGGAACTATACCTAAAAATTCTAAAGAAAAATTATCATCTGTCCGCGAACTGAGACTGAGTGGGTCATGCTGCAAGACAATAATCCTAAATACCTAAGTTGTTGTACCAAAGAATTGTTAAATAAGAATGAAGTGAATGTTCTGAAATGGCAAAGTCAAAGTCCTGACCTTAATCCAATGGAAATGTTGTAGAAAGCCCTAATGTGAGTAGTTATTGTGAAGAAGTCCAACATCCCAGAGCTGAAACTTTTCTGTATGGAACAAAGAGCACCAGCAAGGAAGTGGTTAAACAAATTATGTACATCAAAAAATAAACCCAGAAGGAATGTTGGCTTGTATTACACTAACATTTTATTTGTCGGGCAGATTCTAGCAGCCTGGGCCCTTGAACAAACTTCCCAATGATAATCAGTGATATCTGAGAGTTGTAGTTTAGCAACATCTGGAGGGAGACTGGTTGCCCTTCCCTGAATTAATCTATATATGTCTGTACAGCGGTTCACAGCTGAAGTGTTAAGGGCAGAAGAAACCCATTCTGAATGTTATTTTAGTTATAAAGTCAGCAGACAGGTGGCAGTGTTGTCCATAAAAATAAATAGTGCAAATTGAATGTGTCGTTGGCCAGAAACAATATCGCTGTTCCACTGCAAACATTCAGGCTTGTGCAGATTTAGTTAAAGGATTAGTAACACCAAAAATTAATGTTTTAAACTAATGAAAATATAATGTAGTGTTGCTCTGCATTGGTAAAACTGCTGTGTTTGCTTCAGAAACACTACTATGGTTTATATAAACAAGCTGTTGTGTAGCCATGGGGGCAGCTATTCAAGCACAGGATACACAGTAGATAACAGATAAGTACTACTATAGTTTATATAAACAAGCTGCTGTGTAGCCATGGGGGCAGCCATTCAAGCTTGAAAAGGAGAAAAGGCACAGGATACACAGCAGATAACAGATAAGCTCTGTAATATACAATGTGATTCTTAAGAACTTATCTGTTATCTACTGTGTATCCTCGGTTTGAATGGCTGCCCCCCATGGTTACACAGTAGCTTGTTTATATAAACTATAGTAGAGTTTCCGAATCAAACTCTACATGCCTCAAATCTACATTGGATCTGGAATGGAGGCGATAGCCCATCTGGCTGGAGGATAATGTTCAAGCATCCGTCACAAAGTTGAAGTTACCCAGGGGTTGGATATTCCAACAAAACAATGACCCTAAACACTCTTGGAAATCTACAAAAGCATTTATGCAGAGGGAGAAGTACAATATTCTGGAATGGACGTCACAGTCCCCCAGACTTTAATATCATGGAAAATCTATGGGATAATTTGAAGCAGGCTGTCCATGCTCGGCAGCCATCAAATTTAACTTAACTGGAGAGATTTTGTATGGACAAATGGTCAAAAATACCAACATCCAGAATCCAGACACTCATCAAAGGCTATAGGAGATAGCGAGAGGCTGTTACATTTGCAAAAGGAGGCTCAACTAAGTATTGATGTTATATCTCTGTTGGGGTGCCCACATTTATGCACCCGTCTAATTTTGTTATGATGCATATTTTCTGTTAATCCAATAAACGTTATGTCACTGCTGAAATATTACTGTTTCCATAAGAAATGTTATATATTAAAAGGAATATATATATATATATATATATATATATATATATATTTTTATATATATATATATATATATATATATATATATATATATATATAAATTGGTTATAATAGGCTCACTCTTCCAGTTGATTGATGTAATTCGTTTTCTGTGTATCTGTTATCCTTACCCATAATATTCTGTATCTGTTTGGGCATTTTCCATTAACGTCATTGGGAAGTGGCATGGGCATGTGGAACAGGGTGTTGTGCCAGCTGAATTCAGGACAAAGAAGATATTTGCAATAACTATTAATCTTTACAAGGTCCTCTCCAACAGGAGCCACTGAGAATCCCACTTGGGCATTAATACCGATAATGGTGTTGTGGGCACATGCCAGTCTCTCTGTAATGTTAACTCTGCTCTTATATAAACTTTCAGCATTTTATTCCTGTTGATTAAAAGCAGACTCTTAGCTTTCCATTAGGAGCAGGTCCAAAGTAAGCAGAACCCCCTTCCAAAGTAAACAGAGCACCCTCCATTTCCAGTCACCTGGCCCCGTGGCACCTCTGCTCTGGGCAGCCAGTGAGCATTTCTTTGACACTTGGTTTTCATCATGATTTTTCTTCACTGGAAAGCTTTGAAGATCTGCAGGCAGCCTTATTCGTCGGCATTTGCCAAGCACCTAGCTCTGTGGCCGTCACTGAGGTGGTTTTTGTTGCAGTTGGTCTCTCTGAGCCTTGTGAAGAACACGCCCCTCATGTAGGTAGCTCCTAAGCAGAGCAGTCTATGTAAGATATGCCCAAGCTGGGTGAATTAGTCATTTATTTGTCCTAAGGGCAAAACGTTTGTGGGGTTATGTGATAAAAGACACTAAGTTTGCCCAGCAACCAATCAGCAGGTACATTTACTGGTCACCTGTTTTAAAGCATACATCTTATTTGTTGCTATGGGTTACTGCTCCTGGGCAAACTTAGTGCCTTTTATTACATATGGGGGATAATGTGTTATTTCTCACCTCTCCTCTATAACCACCCCACAAAAAGCCTGTTTGGATGAATATAAAACATACAACAGAGTTAAAACTGCAAAAACCAACAAAATTTGCAAAATTTAAAGGAAAAGAATTTTTCCTTTGCCATTCTTTTTCACAGTTCCTCCACTGGATCATCAAATCAAGATACAATTATAGATCAACGCCCAGGCCTATAATTGTATCTTGTATGGATGAATATGATTCATGGGTCACAAATACTTTGCTGTTCTTCCTGCAACTGGCTTTTTACATTTTTTTTGCCCATGATAATGCAGAACAGAGACAACAGGTTCTTTATATTTCAGAATAGACCTTTCAGATTTCCCATATGTCTGCTTATAGATGGTGTATCTGGCGTCCTTCTTTTAATAGGGCTCAATCTATTTTCTAAAGAAAAAAGCCTCTGGCGTTGGAATAGCACAAAAACAGTTATATATAAAGTTATAGTTAATGGATAAATTGAAAAGAAAAAGTAGTTTGACATATTTAGCCTCAGTCAGTGAGCCTATGAGTAAGTGTCCCACTGGGCATGAAACGCGGTCGGCCATTTGTCATGTTCCAATTTTTCACTGTTTAATAGTGAGGAGTTCCTGTAATTTTCGCGTTAAAACTACAGTATTACCGTGGGGTAGATCTGTGATCTTTATTTTAAAACACGCCAATAAATATTACATGATAAAACCAAATGACTTGTTTATTTAATACCCTTCCTGTGTCTCTCTTCACAGGGTACACCATGTCTCCTTTCCTACGCATATCCTTTAATTCCTTTGATCTGGGGGGCATGCTCAGTCCCTCGGACCATAACCAGCCTTTCTGTGCGGTGAAAGTGAAAGAATCTCTTACTACAGGTAAGTGCTCTCCATTCTGAAAATGAGTTTACATTACCCCTCCATAGGCTGCATTCTTTCTTTATTCTCTCTGCTGGAAGACAATGCTATGCATTCACTACTCCTGTTCTGCGAGATTGATGGGGGTAGAGACATTTCTACTCACCAAACAATAATGTGAAGAGGAAGAAGTCTAATTACCACTAATTACACAAAATACTTGTATCGCTGACAGAGAGAGGCAAGACATTGGTACAAAAGAAACCCACCATGTATCCAGACTGGAAGTCAGTGTTTGATGCTCACATCTATGAGGGACGTGTGATCCAGATTGTGCTAATGAAGGCGGCAGAAGATCCTCTATCAGAAGCAACTGTAGGGGTCTCCGTGCTGGCTGAACGTTGCAAGAAGGGCAACGGCAAGTCTGAATTCTGGGTAAGTGGAGGGGTATGATTCTGAGGGGCAGTTGCAATTGGGTTGATGTTGGCCAGATACAAAGATTTACTTTTATATGTTCCCACAGTTGGATCTCCAGCCCCAAGCCAAAGTGCTGATGTCCGTGCAATACTTCTTGGAAGATGCTGGTATGTATTTTGTGTTTGTGTTCTATATCATCTTCTGAGGAATATTAAGATTAAAGCAGTGTTGCTAAAGAGAAATCCAGAGCACAAATGGGAGTGTCTATAAAGCTGACCATACAAGCCCAGATTTAGTCAGGTATTTTGGCTGATATAAGCAGGCAGCATGACCATCTGGGCATATATGGCCTGTCATGATTGCCGCTTGGACAGACACTCCTGGTGAATTGGAGCGGACACTCCTCTCCGACTGGCTTCACTCCGACTGGCTTCACTTCCCACAGTTCAGGTCTGCTGCCAAACAATGCAAAGGTGGCCATTCATGTGTACGGCATGGGCATGCTGTATGCTTGGAGTACATAAAGGTGGTCCTGGCTCCTTTAAAGTGATGGTGACACCTCTAGTTTTGTGCTTCGATCTCTACTTTGATGGCAATAATTATTATTAATCACAAAAGTACTGATGTAAACCCACAAATTAGTAAAATATATTGTTTTTAAAAAAAAAACACTCCACTTCCTCATATGGGGCGAGTACTACTGCTTTCAGTCTCTCTTATCTCACACCTACTCCTGCAAAAAATTAAAGACTCCTCTGTCTGAAAATCTCCTCTCCTGCACTGCTGGTGGTGTTTTTGGTTCATTCCCTCTTATTCGGTTATATATGCGCGTCCCTTTCCTGCCTGCTTGACTTTTCCTGCACTAACAAACTACTCCAGCTCTGGGGGTTAAAAGGTTAATCTTGCAAGCAGTCCTGGCACAGATCATTCTGTTTGTGCAGGGAAGGCAGACAGGTAAAGGCCACACATAATCAAGTAAGGCAGAATAAGTTAAAATAACCATTTAAAAAAACGAGCAGCACAGAGCGGTGCAGAAGAGGAGTTTTGCAGTGCGGTGGAGCAGCGGAGAATATTATTGTATAGTCACCTACCTGAACATGAAACGGAGCAGCAGCACTGTGATAAAGAGGCTGTAAACCCCGACACTGTGTAGTATAAGCGGCCAACACCATTTAACTGTGCCAGATTCTTCCTTTCAGTCAAGCATTTAAAGGGGAACTAAAGTCTAAAATAATGCTACAGTGTATTAGAAATGCTGTATTTTGTTTACTAAACAAAAACATAAACTTACTGCACCAGAAGCCTAGTTAAACGAATGATTTAGGTTTTCAAAATTGGCCGCAGGGGGCTGTCATCTTGTAACTATGTTAAACATCTTTGCAAGACCAAGACCTTGCACATGCTCAGTGTGGTCTGGGCTTCAGTTGGGAGGTTAAGCTTAGGGATTGTTATCAATTTTAAAAACCGCAAATAAATAATTTCTGCCATAGAAGCCGATACAGCAAGACTGATTAGTAATAAGAATATGCAGACTACACTGAGTCTCTGGATACAAATCTCTACACCAGTGATCCCCAACCAGTAGCTTGTGAAACATGTTGCTCACCAATCCCTTGGACGTTACTCCTGGCCTCAAAGCAGCTGCTTATTTTTAAATTCTAGGCTTGGAGGTAAATTTTGGTTGCAGAAAAACCAGGTGTACTGCAAAGGTAATTCACATTGAGGCTGCCAAATAGCCAATCGCTGCTCTTATTTGGCACCCCAGGAACATTTTTCATGCTTGAGTTGCTCCCCAACTCCTTTTACATCTGAATGTTGCTAACAGGTAAAACATTTTGGGGACTCCTGCTCTACACTTGCTGCTTTCAGAGAAAAAAAAAAACCCTGCTTGAGGTCGGTGAAGTAAGGGGGGGGGCTCTCCCCTGCTGTTTGAAAGAATGATCCTTTCCCTGCAGAGCAGTTAGGGACCGTCTGAAGTCTCCTATCCCCAGCAGTCAGATCAAGTAAAACGAAGGGGGAATTTCTTAAAGGAGAAATGACCTATGCCCAATTTACATAGAAAGAAGTCACATTTTGATGAAGAATTCAATTATGCTAAGAAAGTGTCACTATCCCTTTGAGCTGTTCCTGAATCCCCTGTTGTTTACAACTTGTGCTCCGTTCATCAGAATAGAAATTAGAGGAGTAGTTATAGGTGCAAGTGCCTTTGTAATTTATGTTTCAGATGCCATCTGTTTTACATATGATCTGGCACTTTGTACTTTTATTTGTAAATGAGCCCTGTTGTGTCTGATTGTGTTGCATGACATTGAGCCGTTCTATAACTGGTGATGAGATGCAGGATCACTGTTGTCATTTTTTGTACATAGCACCAAACATAATGTTACTCTAGACCTAATGGAACCATATGAGTCTACAGTAGCAGGTGTAAGTGTGTTACTATTTACATATGTATGTATGTTTGGCACAGTAATGCCGCGCTTGCCTTTGTCCCTGTGTTGTGCAACACTGCTGAGGGACTGCGGTTGTTGCCAGCCTTTTTGTGTAGAGGTGTCACAGCATGAGATGAGCAGAGAGTGTTGTTATGGTGTGGGATCTCTCACTTTACACATATTGGGTGTGGAACTGTTAGAGGGACACTGCAGTTGTGGATGAGTGTTAACCCATTGCTCCCTGGAAAGGACTACAGTTCAGATATTAGTCTGTCTCCCAGTTTTCTTTGTTTCGTGCCACTCACATCCCATCTCTTTCCTCCACTCCAATCTCTGCTCTGCGTGTGTGTGTTACTGGCATCCCGCACCAGTGCCAATTTCAACTTCTCATTCTTTTTGCTGCTCTTCCCTTTCTGTGTCTCACTCTCCCCCCCCCATGCTGTGAAAACACTCTCTCACACACACACACACACACACTCACACAGACACCGCTGAGTTTCACTGTTACACAGAGCAGCTCCTGTCATTCTGTGTGTGTCAGCCGAGTGCAGTCCCAGGATAGCTGTGCTGAGACTCCCCTGATCATGCACGCTGCTCTTTCTGCACACCCGAAGGGTTAGTGTCTCTGTGGGCTTTGTGTTGTGTGTCTGCTCATATACATGTCTACCCTTTGCACAATGTCTATATGTCTTTGTTAATGAGATGAGCAATGCAGCCGGGTTATAAAAATCCTCTGTATGTGATAGAGCACCTGTTGTAGCAACACGCGTTTCATGCCATATTTATATTGATGATTGTTGTTGATTGCTGACCTTGCCTGATATGGAGTGCACTATTTATTTTTTATGTGTTTGATTGTGATTTTTATCATTATGAACCAGTATACACAGTAGAACCCCCATTTTACTTTTTAAGGGGACCAGAAAAAAATGATGTAAAATCCAGGGAAATGTATTATGCATAATATATAGGTGGGACCACAAAACAACAATATAAAATTAGGGAAAACTTAAAATCAGGGGATGTAAAATGGGGGTTCGATTGTATATTATTATTCTAGCACAGTTTTTGATGGTTGCATTTACACTATATCAATCAATATATGTCTGGCTGTTGTTTACCCTTGACTTAACTTTAAGTATGATGCAGTGAGTGATATTCTGAGACAATTTGCAATTGTTTTTATTTGTGTTATTTTATTTATTTAGCTTTGAGTTATTCAGCAGCTCTCCGGTTTGCAGTGTCAGCAATTTGATTGCTAGGGTCCAAATTACCCTAGCAACCATGCGTTGATTTCAATAAGACACAGGTATAAAAATAGGAGAGGGAGTGAATAGAAAGATGAGTAACAAAAAGAAGCAATAACAATGTATTTGTAGCCTTACAGAGCATTTGCTTTTAGATGGGGTCAGTGACCCTCTTTTAAAAGCTGTAAAGAAACAGAAGAAAATAGTAAATCATTATAAAACTATAAAAACAAATAATGAAGACCAATTGAAAAGTTTCTTAGAATTGGTCATTCTACAATTTGCTTAATTCCAAGTTAACTTGAAGGTGAACCACCCATTTATATATTCTATGCTGTGCTGGTTCTGACTCCTGAAACAATGTTGCAGACAGTGTCGGACTGGGGTGTTCGCTACCCACTGGGCAGGTTACCCGGGGGCACCCCACTCCAGTCACAAGTCGCAGCGCCTTAAGTTGCCACCTCTCTCCCCCCTGATGGGCCACCAGCAAATACATTTTTTTTCAGTGTGGAAAAGGGATATTCATAAGGGATGAAATTTGTGGTGTAGGAAAAACTGTAGTATAGGGGCAATGACTGCTATGAAGGGTGTTTAGATTATCTCAGTTCTCCCTTATAGTTAACTTTTTGTATGTTATAGGATGGCCAATTCTAAGCAACTTTTCAATTGGTCTTCATTATTTATTGTTTAAAGTTTTTGAATTGTTTGCTTTCTTCTTCTGATTCAAATAGGGGTCACTGACCCCATCTAAAAACAAATGCTCTGGAAGCATACAAAAGGATAGTTATTGCAACTTTTCATTATTCATCTTTCTAGTCAGGCCCTCTCCTATCCATATTCCAGTCTTTTATTCAAATCAACGCATGGTTGCTAGGGTAATTAGGACCCTAGCAACCAGATTGCTGAAAAGGCAAAATGGAGAGCTGCTGAATAGAAAGCTAAATAACTCATAAACTACAAATTATAAAAAATGAAAACCAATTACAAATGTTATCAGAATAACGCTCGCTAAAGCATACCAAGAGTTAATTTAAAAGTGAACAACCCCTTTAATGTGCCAAAGCAATCAAAATGCCTCCTCTATGCTATAACATCTATTCCAGGGGTCCCCAACCCTTTTCACCCATAAGCAACTTTCAGATGTAAAAAGAGTTGGAGAGCAACACAAGCATGAAAAATGTTCCTGGGTGGTGCAAAGAAAGGTTTGTGATTGGCTATTAGTAGCCCCTATGTGGACTGGCAGCCTACACAAGACTCTGTGCACCTGGTTTTTATGCAACCAACACTTGTCTCCAAGCCTGGAATTCAAAAATAAGCACCTGCTCTGATGCCACTGGGAGCAACATCTAAGGGGTTGGGGAGCAACATGTTGCTCACAAGCTACTGGTTGGGGGTCACTGATCTATTCCATACAAGCACATTCAGCTTCATTCAGTAGAATTGTCTTCTTTGCCATTGTTACAGACTTAAAGCAGTCGATCCGGGAAGATGAGGGCCTGGTCACCATCAACAAGAGAAGAGGAGCCATCAAACAGGCCAAAATTCACTACATCAAGAACCATGAGTTCACTGCCACATTTTTTGGCCAGCCAACCTTCTGCTCCGTCTGCAGGGAGTTTGTATGGTAAGGCAGTTAACTACTAAAATTCAACACACCGACTACCAGTGTCACAGTATTTTTTTTTACATAAGCAGGGATAAGATGCCATAGCTTTTATTGAACTATAACTATCGGCCAGCTGAATAGAGCTAGACTACCACAGGTTAAGATGCATTTTGACATCCTTCTGTGGGAGGAAGTATTGGTACCACAGTATTGTCACGCTCAAATACTCTGTGAAACTTAAAAAAGTGGAAGCTGGGCATGTCACATAAGTCACAGGGTGCTCAAAAAAGGACATAACCTGACAGGCCAAAACTAAACAGTATTCACATTAAAGGAAAACTACACCCCAAAATGAACACTTAAGCAACATATAGTTTATATCATATTAAGAGGCATATTAAAGAATCTTACCAAACTGGAATATATATTTAAGTAAATATTGCCCTTTTACATCTCTTGCCTTGAACCCCCATTTTGTGATGGTTTGTGTGCTGCCTCAGAGATCACCTGACCAGAAATACTGCAGCTCTAACTGTAACAGGAAGAAGTGCTGAAGCAAAAGACAGAACTCTGTCTGTTAATTGGCTCATGTGACCTTACATGTATGGTTTGTTTGTGTGCACTGTGAATCATACAATCCCAGGAGGGATTTTTTAAAATGGCAATTTTCTATTTATGATTACCCAATGGCCCATACTACTAAAAAAGTATATTATTATGAAAATGGTTTATTTACATGAAGCAGGGTTTTACACAGTATATTTTAATAGAGACCTACAATGTTCGGGGGGGGTATAATTTTCTTTTAACAATGTGTGTGTGTTTTGTTTTGCAGGGGCCTGAACAAGCAAGGATACAAATGCAGGCGTGAGTATTGTACCTGTGTGATACTGACACATCTCACTTATGACTTCCATTCCAGTACAGACTGGCATCATACACACAGGTGTCATGTAGTGTGTTGCGAACCTGCATCAGACTGTGTTGTGACACACACCCCTGCAACTGATTGAGGTAGTACTCTCTCCATTAGAAGAATTGACCTTCAGTTTGGCCTTATAGGCATATCTACGAGAACAAATGAGTGTTCTTCCTAAATCTCAGCCTAATTTGCGTTAAAGCCCACCAGCCCACCGTTTGGGAACTAATTTTTGTTTTGGGTTTTTTTTGGCCATTTTTTTTATGATGGCACATGTTGGGCTCCATTGTCAAGTTATCATTATGAACTTTTGACTAAATTTGGAAAACACCATCTAATATGTAACTCCAGTGTTCTCGACTAAATATACATTAGACATAAAAGTGCCATACTTGTGTTGGGGGATTTTGGCAAAAGAAAGAACAGGGAACTTTTAGAATCACTGACGTCTCCATTTGCTCCTTCACTTGTACAAAAATACACGGGCCGATAAAAGCTGCCGAAATACAGAGTCGGCAGCGTATTGGCCCGTGTGTGGGGCCATCCGACGGGCGTCCGCGATCGATATCTGTTGGAAAGTTGGGCAGATGCCGATCGGGCAGGGTAAAAAAATCCCGTTGGATCGCGGCCGCATTGATCGGTCCCGTAATCCAACTGCCCATATAACCTACATTCTGTGTAGGGGCCCACGATCGGATCAGCCCAATATCGCCCACCTCAAAGGTCAGTGTGTGAGTAGCTCCAGATGCCTTGGCATTTTCTATGCACTTCCTCTATAGTCGGCCAATGCTGTGGTTGCTGACTCTCAATCAAACCAAATGTTTGGTATTAGCGGTCTAAAACCTAAAATGAAACCACTAAGACAAAGAAGCACTCAGGTTTACATCAATTATTATTATTTTTTTTTTGTTTCGAAGCACTTTAACCCTTCAGTCCCTTCTCTTGCTGTGTCATGATACTGTAGTGGGTTCCTCCTCTGCCCCATACTGGACTTAATAATGTCTGTGCTGGTGGTCTTTTTTTCCTCTGCAATTTAAACTCTTTTCTGTTGTAGAATGCAACGCTGCCATTCACAAAAAATGCATAGACAAGATCATTGGCAGATGTACGGGTACTGCTGCCAACAGCCGGGACACCGTGGTGAGTGCCCTTTTATGTTTTCCCTTTTTTATACTTACACTTGGCTATTTGTCTGCTATGACAGAAAAGTTTTTAAAATAACAAATTGTTTGTGTCTCTTCTTTGCAGTTCCAAAAAGAACGCTTCAACATTGATATGCCGCACAGGTTTAAAGTTTATAACTACAAGAGCCCCACATTTTGTGATCACTGCGGCAGCCTGCTGTGGGGGCTGGTGAAACAAGGGTTAAAATGTGATGGTGAGTTCATCCCAAACTAAGTCTGAATTTTCATATAGGTCCAGGAAATCAAACTGGGGTGATGCTGTTGGAGCAAAGGGTTCCGGGTAGTAATCCAAATGCAGACACCTATACCATAGTAATGCGTATTGAATTCTTTTGTGATCGCTTATGGTAAACTCATGCCCGAAACCCTAATGCAGGAGTGACATCCCCAGGAGCTGATGGTAATAGTTATTATAATTGACATATATGGGGTCATTTATAATTGACCAGAGGAAGAAGTGCAAGAGTGTACTCCTTAGTGTTCATTTAGCAAGAACTTTTTCATTCACTGAATCCAGGATTCGGCCTTTTTCAGCAGGACTCGGATTCGAGTGAATCCTTCGGTCAGGCTGAACCGAATCTGCATATGCAAATTAGGGGTGGGGAGGGAAAACGTATGATTTTTTTGTCAGAAAACAAGGAAGTAAAAGTGTTTTCCCCTTCCCACTCCTATTTGTCCGAATCTTTCGCAAAGGATTTGGGGGTCGGCCGAATCCAAGATAGTAGATTCATTGCATCCCTAATAAATATAGTCAAAAGGCAAAAAATATGCCATAACTCATTAATACCATTAAAAAGCTTTTTTTTTTTTCGAAAAATCATTTTAAAAGAATAAACATACAGACCCCATGGTATTCCGCCTTATGCATTTCATACCCTCTGGTACTTAATCATAGGCAGCAATGCGTAACGTGGAATTGTTTATTCTTTAAAAATGATTTAATTATCAATGCCTATGATTTAAGTACCAGAGGGTATAAAACCCGTAAGACGGAATTGTCTGGTACTTAATCATAGGCATCACTGCCTATGATTAAGTACCAGAGGGTATGAAACGCTTAAGGCGGAAATTGTTTGTTCTTTAAAGGAGAATTTAACCTGTATGGGGAAAAAACCCTCCCCCCACTTCCCTGTGTAGGCCCTCCTCCCCCCCAGCCTACCGGCAAATGCCTCCAACCGCACAAAGTTTTCGATCTTTTTTTTGGAAACTTTGTGACGAGGGGTGAGTAACAAGTTAGGGGCATTTGCCGGGGGGCAGGTAGGCCGGAGGGGAGAAGGGAGGGGGCCTACACAGGGGAGGGGGGCAAAGGTTGACTTCTCCTTTAAAAATGATTTAATCATCAATGCCTATGATTAAGTACCAGAGGGTATGAAACGCATAAGGTGTAATTATTTATTCTTTTAAAATGATTTAATCATCAATGCCTATGGTTAAGAACCAAAGGGTATGAAACGTGTAAGGCGGAATTGTTCTTTTAAAAAAAAATTTTGAATAAAAACTAGCTTTTTATGGTATCAATGAGTTATGGGATATTTATATCCCAATAACTATGGCCCTTTTTTTTACTGGCCATCTATACCCCAGTATACAAATGTAATTTTTTCACATCATAAATATAGCCCACCCAAATGTGGTCAGTGTAATATTCTTTGGGGCAGCCTCAGGTCTATTTCCTCCAAAGTGAGGCACAGAGTTCTATTGCATTTCTTAAAGAGACATGGGCAAAGTGCAAAACACGGGCACACTTTACAAACTGCCTCAAACGGTGCCTGAGAAATGAAGAGCTATTTTGTGACTAAAACTGATTTTATTTCTTTGCAAAATCTGTGCTTTCTATTGTTACCAATATTGTTTATTGTTTGTCCTTTAGAGTGCACCATGAATGTGCATCACAAGTGTCAGTCCAAAGTGGCAAACTTATGCGGCATAAACCAGAAGCTTTTAGCAGAGGCATTAAATCAAGTCAGCATGGTAAGCACGGGGCAGAATTTAACTCTAGAAGACATTTCACATGAAGGTAATGAGGTAGAATATAATAAGGTGCCTGTGTAGAGCCACTTAGATGTTGGTGGCCAAAGGCTACTTTCTTCCTATGTACAATCCTATCGGGGTGCAGGCCTTGTGTCACTGTTGGGGGTTCAGTATTCTATTTTTCAAAGCCATAATAGCTGGAGCTGTAGTAGAGATATCCTAACACTGTGCTTTGGCTGGATGGATCTAACTGTCGGTGTTGATTAAGCGTAAAGCAGTTTGTATTAATTTACCTTTCTCTCTGATTTTTTAGAAATCAAGCACTAGAAAATCAGATTCTGGATTGGATAATATTGCTATATATCAAGGCGTGGGCCCGAAAGTCCCAGGATTGCCTGTGCCTAATGCTCCAGGTACATTCCTTCTACCCCGTGATCTATTCATTCTGGCAATAAGATAAATAAGAGGGAGAAATACATTGCTATAACTAACCATTTGTTATCAGATCATTGTTCAGTGATGTGTGGGGTATAACACTGCACTTTCCTCCTCTGCATATCTGCATTTTTAAAGAAGGAAAGCTACCAAAGCAGTTTATTGTCAATAGATTAGCAACAATAGTCCAAGCTATAACACTATATTTATTCTACAGAATGCTTTACCATACCTGAGTAAACCGCTCTAGACACTCTCTGTTTGTTTAGGATAGCAGCTGCCATATTAGCTTGCTGTAACATCACTTCCTGCCCGAGTCTCTCCCTGTTTACTTATAGCTCTGGGCTCAGATTACAGCAGGGAGAGGGGATAATGGAGGGGGAGAGGGGAACAAACTGAGCATGCTCAAGCCCTAGACCTGAAGGTTTATACTGAAAATGGGAAGTCTGATACAGAAGCCCATGTGTACACAATAGAAGGAAAGAAATGTGATGTTTCTATTGACAGTGGACTCTGAGAAACAATACTTTGAGGGTTTACTGATGTATTTATATAGAGCTTTCTAATAAAGCTTACTTCATTTTAGCCTTTCCTTCTCCTTAAATGGGTGCTTCCTTTTGACCAAGGGTTCTTGGTGCTCCCCACCATTATGCTGTGTTTTCCAGTGTGGAACACACATCCATATTTAATTTTTAACAGTGCTATGAGTAGAGAAACGAGTGGCTTTGGCTGGGGGCAGAGTGGGAGCAGAGGTGGCTGGGTGTTGGGCCCTTGAGTAGGGTACCCAGTGGGCCCTGGATACCCCAGTTAGACTCACTTTCATTACCCAATGAAACTGCTGCCTGGTTGCTAGGGTAAATTGGAGCCTGGAGCTTCTGAAATGTCATACTGGAGAGCTTCTAAACAGAAGTTAAATCATTTAAAAAAAAAAAACACCCTTTTAATCCCTTTGCAAATTGAGATACAGGATACTGGGAAATGCCTGTGGCATTAACCCTTCAGCTGCCCATCCTGCAGCAATCAAGTTGTCCGAAGAGAATATAACAGCTGTTTCCCCTTTCAGACAACCAGTATGATAAACTTTGGGAGGTAACCACACCACATCCTCACATCAGCCGCTTGAAGATTGATAACTTCATCTTTCACAAAGTGCTGGGTAAAGGCAGCTTTGGTAAGGTGAGTGATCCCAACCTCTCCAGCCCTGCGTCATTCTTCTCTTCTATAATCTACATGCAGCCATATACCTCCCTCCTCTTGCAGGTGCTGCTGGCAGAATTGAAAGGCAAAGGAGAGTATTTTGCTGTAAAAGCCCTGAAGAAAGATGTCGTGCTGATTGATGATGATGTCGAGTGCACCATGGTGGAAAAGCGAGTGCTGGCATTGGCCTGGGAAAACCCTTTCCTCACCCATGTCCACTGCACCTTCCAGACCAAGGTACAGACCTGAGCAAATCTCACAAGTCTTTTATTAAATTGGAAAAATCCAGTGAGTGCGCATCTTTACACTTGTTTGTTTATATTTCACTGATGATGCTCTCTGGTATGTGAACAAATGTCACCAGTGCCTGATTTGAAGTTGCTGCGCGTGTGTATATATATATATATATATATATATATATATATATATATATATATATATATATATATATATATATATATATATAAATATATATAAATACACAAAAGCCATGAATATCTTGTAAATTATATCCTTATAAACGGTGAGTTCTGATATCATCAATTATAAACGGTTAGTAGTGATGTCATTTCTGTCACATGACTCACTGAAACTTGTGTATTATAATAAATAAAGGACCCCCAGTTGCATAATATGAGGATATTCGAAGTAACCTCGTAGTTCCATGACATGGATAAAAACACTCGGCCTCGTGCTTTTATATGGTCATGAAACTCCTCGGTAACTTATAATATCCTTATATTTTACAAGAGGGGGTACTTTATTCACTATATATACAGTGGTGTGCAAAACTATTTGCCCCCTTCCTGATTTCTTATTCTTTTGCATGTTTGTCACACAAAATGTTTCTGATCATCAAACACATTTAACTATTAGTCAAAGATAACACAAGTAAACACAAAATGCAGTTTTTAAATGAGGGTTTTTATTATTTAGGGAGAAAAGAAATCCAAATCTACATTTTCATGTGTGAAAAAGTAATTGCCCCCTGAACCTAATAACTGGTTGGGCCACCCTTAGCAGCAATAACTGCAATCAAGCGTTTGCGATAACTTGCAACGAGTCTTTACAGCGCTCTTGAGGAATTTTGGCCCACTCATCTTTGCAGAATTGTTGTAATCCAGCTTTATTTGAGGGTTTTCTAGCATGAACCGCCTTTTTAAGGTCATGCCACAACATCTCAATAGGATTCAGGTCAGGACTTTGACTAGGCCACTCCAAAGTCTTCATTTTGTTTTTCTTCAGCCATTCAGAGGTGGATTTGCTGGTGTGTTTTGGGTCATTGTCCTGCTGCAGCACCCAAGATCGCTTCAGCTTGAGTTGATGAACAGATGGCCGGACATTCTCCTTCAGGAGTACTGGTAGACAGTAGAATTCATGGTTCCATCTATCACAGCAAGTCTTCCAGGTCCTGAAGCAGCAAAACAACCCCAGACCATCACACTACCACCACCATATTTTACTGTTGGTATGATGTTCTTTTTCTGAAATGCTGTGTTACTTTTACGCCAGATGTAACGGGACGCGCACCTTCCAAAAAGTTCAACTTTTGTCTCGTCGGTCCACAAGGTATTTTCCCAAAAGTCTTGGCAATCATTGAGATGTTTTTTAGCAAAATTGAGACGAGCCTTAATGTTCTTTTTGCTTAAAAGTGGTTTGCGCCTTTGAAATCTGCCATGCAGGCCGTTTTTGCCCAGTCTCTTTCTTATGGTGGAGTCGTGAACACTGACCTTAATTGAGGCAAGTGAGGCCTGCAGTTCTTTAGATGTTGTCCTGGGGTCTTTTGTGGCCTCTCGGATGAGTTGTCTCTGCGCTCTTGGGGTAATTTTGGTCGGCCGGCCACTCCTGGGAAGGTTCACCACTGTTCCATGTTTTTGCCATTTGTGGATAATGGCTCTCACTGTGGTTCGCTGGAGTCCCAAAGCTTTAGAAATGGCTTTATAACCTTTGAAATTGAACTCAGGTGTGATAAACCACAGTTAAGTTATTTTTTAACAAGGGGGGCAATCACTTTTTCACACAGGCCCATGTAGATTTGGAGTTTTTTTTCTCCCTTAATAACGTAAGCCTTCATTTAAAAACTGCATTTTGTGTTCAATTATGTTATCTTTGACTAATAGTTAACGTTTTTTGATGAGCAGAAACATTTAAGTGTGACAAAAATGCAAAAGAATAAGAAAATCAGGAAGGGGGCAAATAGTTTTGCACACCACTGTATATATCCTGTAAATTATATTCTTATAAATGGTGCTTAGTGATGTCATTGGTTATAATTGGAGCTTAGTGATGTCATTAGTGTGTGTGTGTGTGCATTGGTTTAATGTGTTTCCTTTGAAAAGAGGAAACCCAATAAATGTGCACTTGCACAGAATGAGTAACTAACTACGGGGGCAGGAAATGTTCATTGGTCAGTTTACTATAATTAGCCTCTGAGCACTCCCATAACCCTCTTTGTTTTTATTTTAAGAAGGAAATAGATACCAACAGCCTAACATTAGCATTCAAAAGTTGCAGAGCAATGGGAAATAGCGAGATTCCCGTTCCTGCAAATACCGCTCATTTCACAGAAAATAATTTCAAGACGTTATGAATAAGGCTCTGAGTTGTTCTGCATTCCCTCTACAGCTTGTAGTTCCTCCTTTGTTATATACTGTAAATGGGGCTCCAAAATAGCCAGTCTGGCATTGTTTGGGGTTGGTTTGCAGAATATTTCGAAAGAGCTAAACCTGGTGGACTTATACCCATGCCATAATTAGATATCACACATGTTTGTTTAGGATAGCAGCTGCCATTTAAGCTTGCTGTGACATCACTTCCTGCCTGAGTCTCTCCCTGCACACTTATAGCTCTGGGTTCAGATTACATCAGGTTGGGGGAGAGGAGCAAACTGAGCATGCTCAAGCCCAAGCCCTGGAGGTTTATGCTGAAAACAGGAAGTCTGATACAGAAGCCCATGTGTACACAATAGAAGGAAAGAAATGTGGTGTTTCTTTTGACAGAGAACTCTGAGCAGTATTACTTTGAGGGTTTACTGGTGAAGTTATATAGACCTTTCTGATAAAGCCTACTTAGTTTTAACCTTTTCTTCTCCTTGAAGTCACTGAGTCCTTCAATTACTTTCTCCTAAGATTAGACTACCCCTGCATTACATTACACACGTTTGTTCTGTCTTACAAGACTCTCTCCTTCTTTGCTTGGTGACAGGAGCATCTCTTCTTTGTCATGGAGTTTCTGAACGGAGGGGATCTTATGTTCCACATACAGGACAAGGGGCGTTTTGACCTATACAGAGCTACGTAAGTTAGCAGGTTTTTCGTTCAGTAAAATGGAAATGGGAATTAATGAGGGATAACAGAATCTCACTGCTATGGAGAGGAACCTGAAAGGGTTTATGTTTGGCTGAAACCTGTCACTGTTGTTTAGGTTCTATGCATCAGAAATTATATGTGGGCTGCAGTTCCTTCACTCCAAGGGGATCATTTACAGGTAAGGTTATCTCCATTCTATCTCTGGCTGTTAAATGTATGTTTATAAATTATATATATTTTTCACTGTGGCACCTGGTTCTGCCGATCCTAAAGGGGAACTAATGCAAAAATGAAAATTTAATATAAGCTTCATCAAACTGAAATAAGAACAATTGTTAATACAATCAATTAAATATTCTGCATCATTTCTGAAATAATCAAGTTTATATTCACTCTCCCTCTCTCATCATCTGTTTCTCTTTGTCCTGTCTTCATGCAGGAGTTGGGTGTCAGATATTCGACAGTTAAGGTGGCCATACCCTAAGAGATTCACTTGTTTGGCCATGTCGCCAAACAAGCGGATCTCTCCCCAATGTGCCCACATTGAGGTGGGCGATATTGGGCTGACCCGTTCGTGGGCCCTAAGGGCCCAACGATCGGATCAAAATGCAGCCAATACAGGTAGTCTGATCACAGGACCACATCAACGAACAGATGCGGCCACGATCCAACGGGATATTTAACCCTGCCAGATTGACATATGGTCGACTTTCGGCCAGATATCGATCGGGGGGGCCCACACAAGGGCCAATAAGCTGCCGACCCAGTCTGTTGGCAGCTTTTATCGGCCCGTGTATGGCCACCTTTAGATCCAATATATCTTATAAGGGGGCTTCCTTTTCTAGCAGATGAATTCTCAAATAACTGATTCCAGTACAAACAAAATAACTGCCTTTTGCACAAATCCTGCATGTAGAGAGACACGATGTCTGGTGATTTTAATAGAGTGAGCTCTAATCCATCTTCTAGTCTATATGACTCCCCCTATAAGATATATTGGATCTAACTGTCAATCAGTATCTGACACCCAACTCCTGAATGAAGACAGAATGAGGAGAAACAGATGTTGAGAGAGGAATTGTAAGGATGAACTTCATTATTTCAGAAATGGTACAGAATTTTTAATTGATTGTGTTTAGAGAGTTCCTTATTTCAGTATGCTGAAGCTAATATTTCATTTTTGCAATAGGTCTCCTTTAAAGGAGAAGGAAACAAAAAAATATAACCTACTCCATTTTGTCCGTCATCAGGCCCCCTCCTGAAATGCTGCATTGAAAACTGTCATTTGATAATAGTTTTGGGCACCAGTGTCTTGAAGTTTTGCCGTGGTGTAAAGTTTGGCGCCGCCATTTTCAAAATGGTGCATCGCTTACGCCCTGCGCATGCGCCCAGAGCTTTACAGTTAACAATAAAAGTTTGCGTCTTTTAATTTTTTTATAATTAATCACTGCAGACCTCAGCTAGACATACCCGTTCGCTGGATTGCTTTTTATCTTTGAATTACAGCTTAGCTCCTCAGCTCTTGCGCTCGCTGACAAGCTGTAAATTTAAACCAGAGCGAGCGCAGGAGCTTCGCTAGTGTCCTAGGAAGCAGGATCCCGATTGGAGGTAGAACGAATGAGGCAGGGGCAGAGAGGTCAGGGATGACGTACGGCTCCATCACATGACCGCAACGTCATCTCTACCAGGGAACACATTAGATTCCAGTGCGCATGGGCAGGGCACTGCTGCTAACTATTGCGCATGCGTGTGCCCTATTCAGAGGGATTTTCGGACTGCAAACTGGGTATGATTTTACATACATGTTTAAACTTTTTTTTAAATCGATTGCAGCCCTTATATTAGGGAAAAAAACTAACGAGGGAATGTTTGCTGTTAAAGATATGTTCTGTTCATGGGCAACACTTAGGGGGGAATTCACAAAAGTGTCGGTAAAAAAAGTAACCCAGAAGTGGCGGTCGACAAATTTGTAAAATGTCGTATGAACGGCAAGTTCACAAAGGCAGATGTTACCATCTCTGAATGTCTCGTAAGTCTGACAACTTTCTAAAATGTCGTATATCTTTTCATCGTACAAACGACATTTACCAAGACTTTTTAAACGACAATTTGTCTGACATTTTCATTTTGGAGAGCTGAAAGTGTCTGAAAAATTGTCTGTAAAAAAAATGAGTTTACGATTAATTCATAAAAATGTCGGGAAAAGTGGCGCCGAAAAAACCACGCCCACTTTTAACGACACTGATTCAAAAGTGTCGCACATGTCGGAAAATTGGCGGAGAAATGCTCTGTGAATTTGTCGGCTGTTGCTACGACACTTTCGACGACATTTTAAAGACATTTTTTCGTTCCCGACACTTTTGTGAATTCCCCCCTTAGAGCTGAAGTTTATTTTTGCCTTTCCTTCTCCTTTAAGAATCAGGGACCCATAGATCTGTGTATAGAACCAAGCCAATAATGGTCAGGCCAGGAGGAAAATCTGATTGGCAGAGGACCATAACAGATGTTTGTAGATGTTGCACAGTATGGATACAATGTCATATGATTAACTTTCAGCTAAAGGTGGAGTTTATGTGGAATAACCTAGGACAAGCCATATTATCTGTGCAGATAGTTAACTCATTCCTGGCCTCGGTGTCCCGGCTGAGAAAATGATCTTCTGTTATAAATTATTTGTTCTATGCAGAGATTTGAAGTTGGACAATGTGATGTTGGACAGAGATGGTCATATCAAGATTGCAGATTTTGGCATGTGCAAAGAGAATGTTTATGGAGATAACAAGGCCAGCACCTTCTGTGGGACACCCGACTACATTGCTCCAGAGGTAAGTTCCCTTGTGTACTGCAATACACCTGCAATCACTCCTTATTGACTTGGAGATCCCTTAGATCCATGGCATTGTCACCTTAAAATGCAGTGGTCACCCTAACACAAAAGTGCAGTCTCAAGCAATTGTAACTGAAATTAGTAGATTTCCCTTTTCCAATCAACTTTTTAATCAAAGTACACTGTTCTTCTGTACAATGTCTGGAAGGAGCCATTTTACTCAGATGTTCAGAGAGAAATGAACTATAACCAGCAGCACAACATTTGCTCCTTCGTTCCTTATATAAGAGACATAATTGATACCTGTTTTTTCACAGAATGAATGACCTCACTAATTGAACTCCACACTGCTATTATTTGGAACAAGCTATTATTATTTTGATCACTGCTATTATATGGAACAAGCCTCGATGAATGATTCAATGACACAGAATCAGCAGCATGTCATGACTGTTGGATCTGCTGGTTTTCTATTACTCTACTACACCTACTAGTGTTTTCTATTACTCTACTACACCTACTAGTGTTTTCTATTACTCTACTACACCTACTAGTGTTTTCTATTACTCTACTACACCTACTAGTAAATGATTTGCCATGTGGAAATATAATTTCTACCAATAAGAGTGATCAGTTTAATAATGTCAGACTGTTTTAATCCTAAACACAACTGTATGTGCCCTAGTGATGTCAGAAATGGGTGGGATGGATCATCCAATAGAAGTCAATGCAGCATGTTGATTCAGGCAGGTGTGAGTTAGGAGAGGGTGGGTTTGGGTCAGTACATGCGTGTGGTTGGCCAGTAGAGGTCCTGTTAGGCATCAATAAAGTGTCTGATTAGGGCAAGGGATGATTTAGCAGATGATTTAGGGTAAGGTCACACTGGGTGTTTCAGGGAGATTTAGTCGCCTGTCGACTAATCACCTCATCTTTGCAGCGACCAATCTCCCGAACGCCTTCCCTAACGCTGGCGAAGGCGTTCGGGGAGATTGGTCGCCGCTAAGACGAGGCAATTAGTCGCCAGGTGACTAAATGTCCCCGAAATGCCCAGTGTGACCTTACCCTTAGCAACTCACAGTGTTGGTATGGAAGTTGTACATTTGAAGTGTTGTTTTATGTACTTTTAAAAGAAACTAGTGACTTAAAAGGGAAAAAGATATACAAACATTCATTGTTTATTCCTACCAATATGCAGATCCTGCAGGGGCTGAAATACACTTTCTCTGTCGACTGGTGGTCGTTTGGTGTCCTCCTATACGAGATGCTCATTGGACAGTCTCCGTTCCACGGGGATGATGAAGATGAGCTGTTTGAGTCCATTCGGCAGGACACACCGCATTATCCACGCTGGATAACAAAGGAATCCAAAGACATCCTGGAGAAGGTACTGTACATTCTGCACCAATCCTGTATCAGAACTGATGTTGGCGCCACTGTCTGTTCACTAAAATAGAATAAGGCTAGAAATGCCGTATTTTGTATACTAAATATAAACATGAACTTACTGCACCACAAGCCTAATCAAACAAATAATTTATGCTTTCAAAGTTGGCTACAGGGGGTCACCATCTTGTAACTTTGTTAAACATCTTTGCAAGACTAAGACTGTGCACATGCTCAGTGTGGTCTGGGCTGCTTAGGAATCATCATAAACAAAGCTGCTTGAGTTCTGCATGGCTGGGAAGTAAGGCAGAGGCTCCATCTGCTGTTTAAAAGTATGAGTGTTTCCCTGCTCAGCAGTTAGGGACCATCTGACAATTCCTATCCACAGCAGTAAATGAAGGGAGAATTTCACTGCATACAGTCAGGTTTCTTATAAAAATGGTACACATTTTTGGACATAGGTTTCTTTTTTATTAAAGAAAGTAAAAATGGAATTTTATTTTTTTTGCCTTTACATGCCCTTTTAAGTTTTTTTTGTTTTTTTTAACCCTGCAGTTTTTTGAGAGGGATCCCTTTAAGAGGCTTGGAGTAGTAGGAAACATCAAGTTGCACCCGTTCTTTAAAACCATCAATTGGACTGCTCTGGAGAGAAGAGAGTTGGACCCCCCTTTCAAACCTAAAGTGGTATGTGCTGTGTATAAATCCCCGTGTATTATCATTCAGGACAATAACACAAATGATAAGGTTTATTTTCCCTATAACTTTACTGACTCTTGTGCTGTTTCTTTCCATAGAAATCTCCCAGTGACTATTCCAACTTTGATAGAGAATTTCTCAGCGAAAAGCCGCGGTTATCCTTCAGCGACAAGAACCTCATCGATTCTATGGACCAGTCGGCCTTCCATGGCTTCTCCTTTATTAACCCCAAGATGGAGCGCCTCCTGGAAAAATGATTCCCCCACCCCAACACACACATTTTTATTTCTAAAAACTGTGGACACCAAATCACACTAAAAGGAGACAGAATGTGAATTGTAGGATTACTGTAGTTCATTTGTGGCCAGTAATGCGTCACTCCGCAGTCTCCGGGGCATCAGGTGGGAGAGAGTCGCATTGTTGTCCGTGCGATTAAGACCTGGTCTCTAATGAAGCCCCTCACATCTGGTTACTTGAATGTAGTTATACGTCAGATTATAAATATATAAATATATATTGCTAGGCATGGGTTTGCTGTATATATGGCTATGGAAAGAGAAGTGGATGTACGGAAGGTGGGGGGGGGGGACAGGGAAGAGTCAGGAAATATTTTTTACAATCCACTCCAGCGTTATTCTAATATAAACATGGATTTTCAGAAAACATCACCTGCTACCTTGGCGCTTGTTTGTTTGGCCGTCCTGTTGTTACGCTTCCTACAGGGAAAAGACTGCGGCTTTATACGAAGGACAATTACAGACTGGTCATTGCCTTTGTCATTAATAAATGTGACTTTATTGGCACAGATAATGCTGGTTTTATTGGCTGCAGACAGTCATGTGATGCCACTTGCTCTGCACCCACTGAATTCTGCTTGTTGCCTTCTTGGTATGTGCATGTAACACTGGCACGTGTAAGTGAACAAGTGCACTGAATGAGCCCAATAGAGAGTATAGAGAAAGCAGACGTGTCTCATTGTTGGGACAGTGGCCTGGTTAGTCAGAGTAGTGAGTGTTTGGCTACCCGAGGTCCATTCTACCCAGTGGTGGTAATCACTGCTACTGTACAAAAATTCACGTGCACACTCAAGCCCTTCCATACTCGCTTCCGCTTGGTGCTCAAACTCTTAAAGGAATTGTTCAGTGTGAAAATAAAAACTGGGTAAATAGATAGGCTGTGCAAAATAAAAAATGTTTCTAATATAGTTAGTTAGCCAAAAATGTAATGTATAAAGGCTGGAGTGATTTGATGTATAACATGTCAGTCAGAACACTACTTTTCAGCTCTCTTGGTTTACACTGACTGGTTACTCTGGTTACCAGGCAATAACCAATCAGAGACTTGAGGGGGGGCCACATGGGTCATATCTGAGCTGAATGCTGAGGATCAATTACAAACTCACTGAACAGAAATGTCCCATGTGGCCCCCCTTCAAGTCGCTGACTAACTCAGAGTTATAGAGCTGAAAAGCAGGAAGTAGTGTTCTGGCTATTATGTTACACCTCCAGTCACTCCAGCCTTTATACATTACATTTGTGGTTAACTAACTATATTATAAACATCTTTTATTTTGCACAGCCTATCTATTTACCCAGTTTTTATTTTCACACTGAACTGTTCCTTTAAGGGAGAAGACACTCCCAATGGCAATCTGTAGAGAGTACAAGCTGGCACACACAGCGATTCAAACTGGGGGAACCCCTGGTGCAATTATTGCGTCACAACGTTTCGAAGGCGTTCCCCTTTGTCAGGTGACTAAGGGGGAACGCCCCCGAAACATTGTGACACTATAAACACACCAGTGGTTTCCCCGGTTTGAATTCGGGATTCGGCCTTTTTCAGCAGGATTCAGATTTGGCTGAATCCTTGTATCTGGCCGAATCTGAATCCTAATTTGCATATGTAAAATTATGGGCGGGTAGGTTATCACGTGACTTTTCATCACAAAAGATTTTTCCACGTTTTCCTTTCCGGCCTATAATTTGCATATGCAAATTAGGATTCGGTTCGGCCGAATCTTTCACCATGGATTCGGCCGAATCCCAAATAGTGGGTTCGGTGCATCCCTAGTTTGAATCGCTTTGTGTGCCAGCTTGTACTTTCTACAGGTAATCACTTCTACTCACTCCAGATTGCCTAGCGCTCCTTTCTTTTGGACTTTGTGCTTTAATAGTGAAATACTGGGAACCCTGTGTCATTTGTCACCATAATGGAAACTGATATGGGACAAGTACTGTTCTGGGCCTTTAGGGCTATTCCACACGGGGAGATAGCGACGCGTTTGCGGTCGCGGCGACAAAGCGCCGCGACAGTCGCCTGGTAGATCTAAGAACAACATTCAATAGTAAAATCCCATGTCTCACTGAGACACATTCAGTTACATTGAGTAAGAGAAACAACAGCCTGCCAGAAAGCAGTTCCATCCTAAAGTGCTGGCTCTTTCTGAAAGCACATGACCAGGCAAAATGACCTGAGATGCACCTACACACCAATATTATAAAAAAATACACTTGCTGGTTCAGGAATGAAATGTTATATTGTAGAGTGAATTATTTGCAGTGTAAACAGTGTCATTTAGAAATAAAAATTCATGACAGAATCCATTTAAGCGATTGGCACGTTTTGTCGGCCACTGCCCTCGTGTGAATAAACAGTGGCGAAAATGTCCGTCTGTTTGTCACAAAACACAGTGTCAGGTGGACAAATCTGAACATGAACCACAGTCCCACCTTCACTGGGACTTCACGCCGCGCCAAGTGAAGCTTCACCCCTTTATTTCCTGCTAAACCCGCTTCACTCACATCACATGGTACAAAATATCCAGCAATTGTATTTATGTTCGTATTGAATAGAGGCTGCACAAAGTATTTCCTGGCAACAGAATTCAGATTTTGTGTGAGTGAGGCTTTCCTGCTGTGTGTGCCACTAAACTCATTGTATCCACATTGTATCCATTATTATCTCCTGTGCAAATGTGAGTCTCAGACACAACCTGAATAGTAATGACATGGCTGCACGGCAACGTATCATTGAGCAGAGCTTCTAGTGAAAAAGAACATGTTTCTTTAGTTCTCCTGACTATTTTGTCATCTTTTTGTGAAGCTTCCAAGACCCCATAGTCCTGCACATTCCATACTGGGCAACGTGACTTGCTCTGCAATTTGCTTTTCACCTACAACATTACCAGAAAGACCGGCAGATGGGAAGTTTGTGGAGCCAATTGTGAATGAGGATCTTGCTGGAATAATGTAAAACAAATTAAATAAGGCCGTTATTGTCCAGTCAATCAGAACGTTACATGTAGCAGGAATGGTTCCAGCCGTGTAACTACAGCAATAGGTTTTTTTTCTCTCCCCAGACTTCCCTCTACCTTAACTGGATGGTTGATTCATGGCTCTTTATTCTACACATAAGTGTCCTACATTAATTAAGATATGCAGGAAGGATTTGGATAAGTAGTTCCAATTAGTGAACCGAAAGCAGCCAATCACAAAGCTCTAAGAGAAGAGGTCTGAAGCAGAGAGAAGTGGATTGGGCTACTAGTTTCCAAATTATACACAGGCACGCACTGCCATTGGTCACTAAGGGGCAGATTTTATCAAAGGTCAAAGTGAATATTTGAATTTTTTTTGTTTAGCTCGACTAGGGAATAGTCCAAATTCAAAAAAAAATTCCAATATTGAAATTTATGTACCGTTTCTTTAAAATTTAGACTTCAACCATTCGCCTGCCGAATTGCTGTTTTAGCCTACGAGGGACCTCGTAGAACCTATTTGGAATCAATTGGTGAATTTTGAAAAAAAATCAGTTTTTTTTTTAAAAAAAAAACCCCTTCAAATCGAATTCGATCAATGCACTGTTACTTCGATTCGTGCAATTCGATCTAAAACGGACCTATTCGGCCAAAAATAAAACAATTTTTTGGATAAATTTTGATTGGTCATTTTTATTTCCAATTTTGAAGTTATAGGAGTTCAAAGAAAAAACTCCCATTACTTTGAAATTCGACCCTTGATAAATCTGCATTTAAGTGTCAGTTGTCAGGCCAAAGGTATAGTTACTGTGTTTATGGTGCCACCTGGCGGCTGACAGATGAAATAAGACTCACACCTTATACAAGATAAATTGTATTTCACTTTGAATTCAAGTTCTAATTTTAAAATGACAGCGAAATATTGCCTTCTCTTTCCACTTTCTAAAGAACATTTCACGGAAAATGTATCCTGAACTGACAGTACTACATTCCCTCAGTGCCAGAGACTCTATACCAGAGATGCACATGGAGGAGTGAAGGTGCCGCACAGAAAGCTTAGCAGCCGGGAATTGCAAATGAGAATGTAAACGTTCATGGAAGGGAATCTAGATCTGACAAGGCTCAGAATGAACGTGAGCTTCAGATGGCAAACACCAACCCAAGCAGTCGCAGTCTTCAGTCCGCTCACTGGGGCCACACGCAACATGAAGGGCCACAGATTTGACAGCCACTTACACAATAGGACTGGACCATCTCCAGTGTTGCCATCACACTTCCCCATACAAATATACCGGCAATTCACAACAGAAATATAGACTAAAAACTGCTCCGAACTGCAGTAGAAAAACAAATCATTTCTTTGCTGAAGAAGGGAAAACAAAATGGGAAACACAAATGTGCCATAGTCTTGCCTTAATCATTCAGCTTTTTGTGTACAGTGCCCTGTGTGTCTGCTTTCTGAGGCCAAATATATACTATAATATACACAAATATAATTACTATAATATACACAAATCTATTTACTATAATATACTATTGACCAGAAAGGGTTACTCTGCCCACTGTTAAGGCTGATCGTTGCAGCAATTGGACGACAGTATTTGTCTCTGTTCCCAAAACACCTCAACACACTTCCTACTGGAACTGCATGAAAGTCACCCACAACATAGTTTCCCCAGTGGGAGGTGTGGTATATATATATATATATACACACACACACACGTGATGTGCGGGTCCCGCCCTGCTGCAGCCCGCGCTTCTGGGGTACTTTTATAGGCCAGCGCCGACCTGCCCCGCCGATGACGTCACAAATGGGGCGGGGCGAGCAGACGCGAGACTATAAAACCGGAAGTTGGATGCCGGCATTTGAAGGTGGCGGGCGGGGAGAGCTGGAGAAGAGCTCAACCCGCGAGGAGCAGTGCGAGGTTGATCCGAACCCCCAGACCCTCAGGTATTGGGTCAGCCCGCACATCACTAATATGCACCACGCCCAGTGACCCCTGAATTTACCCAAAACAAACACCTTCCTGCTCACTATGAGATTAGGACTCATTACATGAATTGGATTGATGCCATAATTCCCCACTTGGGTGACCAGATTTGGAAAAGGCCGGTTTTAGTCAGAAAACGAAAGATAGAGTTCACAGATTCCATTGAAGGGACAGTATGCACCTAAAAAACACCTTTATCAGCACATTAAATAGGACTTGTGTTTAATTTACAATCTGCCTAATCCAATTGTTTAAAATGAATTCAAATTTTAGTATTTCTGCGCCATTATAAAGCACTAATTTGAAAGCTGGGGTATGTTCACTGAACTGACCTGCCCCTTCATTTATAAACAGGGCATTGGATTGAGAGGGCCCTATCTGCCTTTAAACTCACCTCTTCCTTATCCAAGCAGCAGCCTTTCAGCAGCTCATCATTAGGGGCTTTTCAGTGGACTGTTAAATATCTAATCAGCTCCTTTAAATTTCTTTGGGCCCAAAAATGAAAGTGCTAAAGTGAAACTGGCGACATATTCTTGTTTAGTGCCAGAAATAACAGCAATGATAGTTGATTCCTTAAAACAATATGCAAAAAGTATCTTCAACACAAGCCCTATTTGTTTGGCTCCTGTTGAACAGGGTTATATACTGCCCCTTTAAGAGGACCAGGCGTCAGTTACAGATCTATATACATGTAACATGTCTGTCTGTACATGGCTGGTCTATTGCTGGTTCTTATATCCCAGTAAATGAGCAAGAACAAGCCAACAAGGATGTTAAGAGGGTGCTGGGAAATGTAGTGCACAGCAGAAATCTGTAGTCCACATTCCTCACCCCATACAATAATGACCGTCTTCCTATCTGTAATAAAATCTGATGTGAGGGGTTAAACACATTATATCCAGCGCTGGAGAAAACCAGAAGGAAATCACAGTCACAGTAATGTATTACTTTCCTATCACCAGCAGGGGGCACAACAAACCAGATGTTCAGAGCTCAAACCACAACTGTGATACATGAAATGGTTCCAATTTGCATCCCATGAGCCTCTGCAGATCCAGATGAGATATAGGGATAAATGGACCTGTATATATTGCACATTATAACTCAGAAGCCCAGAGCCTGAGGAACAGTCGCAGGAGAAGGACAAACCGTATAGACATGAAACAATAGAACATATAAAGGCTATTGGTTTTTTACATAGGAGACTTCTTCTTGTTTGGATCTTATTCCCTGCAAATAAATCTTTATTATTGTATAAGCCACAATACTGTGCCTCAATAGGTCACAGAGAAACCTGTAAGGAGCAGCATTTGCATTTTGTTCCCTTTCATGGAGGATAAATATTGAGAAAAATATTTCTAGTTCATAATTAGGGATCTGCCAGGGACTCCAATACGCCCCCCCCCCATCAAATGATAACCATGTGACTTGTTTAGAAGGTCTGGTGCCTAAATAATAGGAATGAGATCTCCTCCTCATTAAAATCACAGACACAAGGAAACAATGTAATATTAACATTAGTGCATAGATGAGTCTGCATTTATTTTATCACATTACCCGACTGGGCACTGCTGTTCATGACAGTGGAAAGTCCTGGCGTTGGACTATACCATTTCTCTATAAAAGGCAGAGGTGCACAGTGATTTCCATACATGAGGTTGACGTACCTACAGACTAACAGAAATTAAAGGAAACTTAATTCACAAATGAATTTCACATTAAGAACTGGACTGTTTTGTAAATTGCCTTCAGACAGTCATGGCACATGGATTGGCCCAGTGGAAAACTACAACAAAAATGCTCATCATCCTCTGTCTGTCCAACCCAACATCTGTCTGTCCAACCCAACATCTGTCTGTCCAACCCAACATCTGTCTGTCCAACCCAACAAGGCTGCCCATGCCATGCTGTACACAACCCAACTCAAGCAGCATTCCAAATCATCATGGTAACCTAGATTAGTGGGCAGGCAATAAATTGCACAGTTCTAGAGCATTAAGGCCACCAATACATTCTGCCAGCTTAAAGGGGTGGTTCACCTTTAAATTATTTTAGGTCACAGAATGGCCAAATCTAAGCAATTTATCAATTGGTCTTCATAATTTTTTTTTTATAGTTTTTGAATTATTTGCCTTCTTCTTCTGACTCTCTCCAGCATCTAAAAAACAAATGCTCTGTAAGGCTACAAATTTATTGTTATTGCAACCTTTTATTACTCCTCCTTCTATTCAGGCCTCTCCTATTCATATTCCAGTCAAGTATTCATATCAGTACATGGTTGCTAGGGTAATATGGATCCTAGCAACACGAATCCTGAAAATGCAAACTGGAGAGCTGCTGAATAGAAAGCTAAATAAGGCAAAAAACACAAATAATAAAAAATGAAAGACAATTGCAAATTGTCTCAGAATATCCCTCTCTACATAATACTAAAAGTTAACTCAAAGGTGAACAACCCCTTTAAATATACCCATTCCTCTAAGCAATAATATACAGTATATCAGCAAGGTGAGGGAGACATTGCTTTTAATAGAAACGCAGCCTCAGGTGCGTCACTCCTCCCAAATCAGTTATATGCAGTGTTAGTTGCTGCTGAACAACAACTCCCATCATTCACAGCCAGTCAACAAAAGCTGTAGATAAGCAAGGCCTGGAGGGACACAATTAGGAAATCCCTGCACTAAATGTCACCTTCATTTATATATTAATTTAAAAACAAAACAAGCAAATCAGCAGTTTTGTGCTGGTTTAGAAAGAACCGGCTAATCCGTTATCATGATATAAAACAAGAGTCCCGTGACACTGATACACTGGAGTGCAATACTGTGAATCATACATGCCTCTCTCTAACTTCAGACATGAGATCTGTGCGGCCATGTTTATACAGTCATTCAACCAATAAAAAAAAAAATCTTAAAATAAAAAAGACCCCAAAAAATGAAGATATCTGGAGGGTTTCACTGGTGCACATCCTGAACCTCTCCTGGAGGATGAACCCACCAAGCAGATGTCGGTAACTGGATTCCACCCGGGTTAAAGGTGATTTGGTACAGTCTGTAAAGCATCTTCACTAGAGCGGTCCACATCAACATTCTGAAATAAAGGAAGGGGGGGGGGAAGAGGAATGAATTAAGCAAATACAGATAATATATTTTCTGACCAATGATAAGGCAGCCTTAGGCACTCCAGCTATTATGACACTGCAACTGCCCCTGGAAAGGGTGTTCTGGGAGTTGTAGTTCTGCCACAGCTGGAGCACAGAATTATGCCTACTCCCAACTTTTACAATTCTGCTGACACACATACAAAAAAAAAACAAGAAATAAGAAAATAAATCACAGCCCCATTATGCCAACATTTTTCTTTGATTCTTAATTTAGTGAAATAAAGCAGATTAGGATTTGTTTTTTTCCCCACAATTAATGGAGGAAGATCTTAGAGCCTGACTGATCGGTGTAGAAAGCAAAATAAAAAAATGCACCAGGGTTGTGGGATCCGGTGAGGTCGGCACAGTGAGCAAGGCGGCTTCCCGCGGGCGACAAATATCTACGTTCTAAGGAGCAGAACCACAGACACATAAGAATACAGCAAATGGTCTATAGAGTGCAGCAGGCAGCTAGCATTCACTTCAAGGACAAGAAATTCAGCACCTTCTGCGCCTGACGTGTCATGAACCTTTCAATGGCTGCCCCCAGCAACTCATTTATATGAACGGTATTCAAAACTCAGTTTGCACCAGTGAAAGGTTTACATATAACTATAACAAACATACATATATACACACATATATATATACATATATATATATATATATATATATATATATATATATATATATATATATATATATATATATATTATTAATATACTGTAAATATTCTGCCTTCAACTGACTCCAGGCTAAGAACATACAATTCTAACAACCTTACATACTCGGAGCACCATATTTTTAGGCTACTTAAAGATGCAGCACAGTATCCTAAAGTGCAGCTCATAGACTTGCACTGAAACTACACTGGTCAGGGGATAACTGTCTGGAAATGTGTATGGCCATGAATTAAAGTGATATTAGCCACTCAATATCAGTGGCTAGCCCACTATGTCAGTGACCTGTTGAGAGGGAGCAACAGCGCTCAGCACAAGTCAGTATTGCAGGTTCTTCAGCCCTGTTGTGGAAGCAGGTGACATATCCGCACAAATAAACATGCACGGACATACACAGGACTTACCTCTGGCTTATTCCTATGAGTATTAACCGCTTCCACATTTAAACGGATAGCTTCCACTTTACACCCTGTAGAGAGAGACCCCCATATTAATATTGGTACACCCCTGTTAATGGAAGCCCTTGTTTCCTACTTTCCTTATAAAAATGCAAGCTAATCCAATTTAAGATATTAGGCTGGCTGCATTATCGTATGGGCAGTGTTGGACTGGACAACTGGAAAACCAGGAGAACTGCTGGTCGACCCAGGTATCAGTGGGCCCTACTGCTTCTAAATAATTGGCCTATTCCATATTTGTATGAGAACAAAGAGGCTAAATAGATGGGCTATTGGATTATAGTATGTAAAGAAAAGAGACTAGGAGAATAAAGGTTGAATCAGGAGAGGAAGAATAATAGTACTGAGAGCGGGCCCCTGGTATAAAGCTTTTGGTTGGCCCCTGGTGTCCCAGTCTGACACTGCGTATGGGTAAAACACATTAGAATGTAGTGAGGAGGGCATTCTGGAGTTTGAACAGTAGGTGGCAGTGAAGAACACGGTTTAGAAGAGAAGAGTCCTACCATAAGCTACAGGGGTGAGTTTCATCACTGTATGCAGGGGGCATTTGAGGTAAGGCAGCTCCTCTGTAAGAGAAAAGGAGAAATGCTTTTGCAATTTATGTATGAAGGAACTTTCCAATATACATTTATTCACAAATTAAAATGGTTTAAGATATTTGTAAATGTAATTGCCATTGAAAAGACTATTTGTCTGTCCAGTTCTGACTTGAAAATACTGTAGCAAAAGCCAATGCCTTGCAGGCTTTTTCACCGCTGCTTGGCTTCAGCTACATTGTTTCGAGAGTCACAATCAGCAGTGCAGAGCATAGGAAGGAGGAGACAGATAGTAGGGTTTCAAAAATACAAGCCCTTCTGCAGAATGTTGTAAAAAAGCAAAGGTTAAATAAGTGCAATAGCAGTGCTACACATGGGAAGGGGAAGACAATTTCTGAGCGCACCTGCACTTTTATCTAGGAAGTAGGCCAGCAGGCAGCGCATGACAGCTTGATGGCAAATGACCAGCACATTCTCCTGACGCTCCAGTTCCATAATGACAGGCTCCAAGCGCTGTACAAGATCTTCATAGGACTGCAAACAGAACATGTGTTACATGTGTTAGGCAGCTGCACTGTACCAGTAAAATGTCTACAGCAAATAGATTGCACAGAAGTATCATCTACAGCAAAACAAAGCTAACGGTCGCTTAGGACCAGCCTAAAGCCGACATACATGAGCTGACCTGTATGATATTCCTGCAGGAAACATTGACAGATCCCATATAAGGAGCCATGCAGGCAGGTCCGGACTGAGAATTTAAACAGGCCCTGCCATTTCAGGTACACAGAGGCCCAATCAGCCCACATAGAGACCCAAACAGCCCCCCACCAGCCCACTAAATACTGACTTTTTATGGGACCTTATAGCAGCCCCTCTGGCATTTGCCAGAACCCACAGATTGCCAGTCCGGGCCTGCATACAGGAGTATGACTGAACAGCAGGGAACAAAGAGGAGCCACAGAGATAACGGACCAATGAAAATCAGGGCTGTGGATATGTCGGTACATAATGCCTTAGAATCCGACTCCTCTGTTTATGGTACCTCCGACTTTTAAAAAAACAGTAGCACCAAAAACTGAAAGTGTATCAAAGCTATTAAAATATGCTCCTCATAAAGAGAACTGTGGTTTCTATAAACCAGCTGCTGTGTGGGGAAAATAGGAAAAAAGGCACAGGTTACATAGCAGATAACAGATAAAATACCAATGTATTGGATTGGGCTTATCTGTTATGTGTTGTGTATCCTGTCCCTTTTTTTACAGCAGCTTGTTTATATAGACTATATCTATAGAAATATGTCAAATCTACTGGACTTGCTGTGTTTTTCTTGAAGACGTTTCACTGGTCATCCAACTGGATATAAAGTAAAGCAAGATTCTATGTAGAAATTAATCTGAATTGAGAAAGCCAGTTGGATGACTGGTGAAACGTCTTCAAGAAAAACACAGCAAGTCCAGTCGATTGGACTTATTTCTATAGATATACCATGGCCTGGATGAATGAGAACTGTCACAATCATATATAAACTATAGTTGTGTTTCTGAAGCAAATACAGGTATGGGATCCGTTATCTGGAAACCTGTTATCCAGAAAGTTCCGAATTACAGAATGGATGTCTCTCATAGACTCCATAATAATCAAATAATCCAAATTCTTAAAAACGATTTACTTTTTCTCTGTAATAGTTGTAATCAAGTACAAGCTACTGTTTTACTAAGATATAATTAATCCTTATCGGAAGCAAAACCAGCCTATTGGGTTTATTTTATGCATCATTTTCTAGTAGACTTAAGGTATGAAGATCCAAATCACGGAAAGATCTGTTATCCAGAAAACCCCAGGTCCCGAGAATTCTGGATAACAGGTCCCATACCTGTACACCAATTTTACCAGTGCAGAGAAACACTACATTATGGGGGTTATTTACTAAACTCCGAATGCAAAAATCACAAATAATTTGTGTCTTAAAAAGTCTTAGTTTTTTCAGAATTTATTAAACCCCAAGGATGGAAAAGTCTGAATCTGAAAATTTTGCATCTCAGTAACAGTAAGGCTTTCATTTTATCATTTAACATTGTATGAATCTAGGCCCCCTTACCATAAATCTTCCAGCCTTACCATTTTACTTTCAAACCACTGCTTGGATGATAGGGTAATTAAGACCTAGCAACTAAATAGCTGATTGAATGGAAATCAAACCAAAGTATATACATTCCCTTTAACGCTAGAATACTTTTCTGCAACTGCTTAAGTGCAAGTCAGTTACACTCTGGGGCACATTTATTTAGGGTCGAATACCGAGGGTTAATTAACCCCCGATATTCGACCGTCAACATAAAATCCTTCGAATATCGAAGTCGAAGGATTTAGCGCTATTCGTTCGATCGAACGATTAATGGTTCAATTGAACGATTAAATCCTTCAAATCGAATGATTCGAAGGATTTTATTCCATCGATCGAACGATTTTCCTTCGATCAGAAATTGTCTAGGAAGCCTATGGGGACCTTCCCTATAGGCTAACATTGATGCTCGGTAGGTTTTAGGTGGCGAACTAGGTGGTCGAACTTCGAAAGAAAGTACTTTTTAGTTTGAATCGTTCGATTCGAAGGTCGAAGTAGCCAAGTCATTGGTCAAAGTAGCCAAAAAATTTTAAGTATTTTTTATTCTATTCCTTCATTTGAGCTAAGTAAATGTGCCCCTCTGTTTGCGTCAGGCTCTAAGCTCTTCAGAGCCAATACCTGCTACACCAACATAAACTAAAGTGCTGCGCTGTGTATAATTAGTAGCAAACACTAACAGCAGGCAAGATGGCCGATGGAGCATTTTGATATTTTTAACTCTGACTTAAAGACAATTACACAGCTCCAAATCAATTCCTTTTTCCTCAGAAGTAAGTCGCATGAACTCAGACAGCAGTGCATGTAGGTGGCAGTTACACCAACACTGGCGGTGCAAATCACTCATGCTGCACTTTTCTTACATTGTTGTTTGTGTGCAGTTGCAGCATACACTTATCCTAAATAAAGAATGTCCAGCCTGCAGCATCCCTTAGCAACCCCTCTCCTGAGTGCATGAGTTCAACAAAAGAGCATGCTCTTCTTCTGCTACAGAAAAGTATATCATTTCCATGGAGTGCCACAGTTGAATATATGAAATGAAGTTATTTCTTCAGTTGTTCTTACATATTTTTGATCAAACTTGTGTAACAGGTTCCCTTATCCCTTCACTCACCTCTCCTTTCGGATAACGATATCTGTATTTATCCTGGTCACGCAGAGCGAATTCCAACGGGTAGGATTCCTGGATTTCCTCATAGCGCATTTCCTCGCACACCCCCTACCAAAGAGCACATTAAAAGAAATGGTCACGGTTAAGGAAAGTTATTGTTAAAGGAAAGAGTTATTACTTTAGGGGTTAAAGATGGAGCCATGTTCCCTAAGATCAAAGGGGAAGCCAATAGCACATACAAAGTTATATTCCATCACAAATAAAAGTAGATTCATTGAAAAACCCTGCACTACAAAGAGACCAGCAAACCCACAAGCAGCGGTTGAGAACAATGCCTTAAAGTAGGGATAGTAGATATACGTTTCAAAAATTCAAAGAAATTGGTGCACAATGCCAATAATTGTACCATTATTAATCAAAAGAGAAAGTATCCAAAACAACTGATAAAGGGAGAGAGTACTCACAGTTCACTCCAATCCATGGGCCTAAGAATCCAAAACAGCAAAAAAGTCGTTCTCTCCAAAAGTAAAGACCAAAACTATGATAAAAAAATCATAATTTTTTATCATAACTCTTTTTATCATAATTTTGGTCTTAACTTTTGGAGAGAACTCACAATTTTTTGCTGTTTTGGATAATAGATATACACCCTTAATGAGAGCAATAGTTACCATTATCTAAGAGGTTTTGAATTGAATTGAGTAGACAAGCAATTAAATGAGAAAACATAGGACAAACAAACCCCTTTATCCACTGCACAAATATTGCATATAAATACCAATCTGTTACATGAGAGAAAATAACTTTGAGGTAAAATGTGAGTAATTATATGATGACAAAAAGTCTTGCAGATATCGGCCATGTAGCATTTGTGCACAATACAGGCAATTAGGCATTACACATACTCACAGCATCAATTTCATTTAAGGCTTTCCACTGTTCATAGGGCACAGTCAGGGCCTCTGCAGTTTGGATTGTTCTCTTCATTTGGCTGGTCCACACTTTAAGGTCATGGATGTTTTGTTCACGGATGTAACTGCCCAAACATTTAGCAAACTGGACAGAGGGAAAAAAAAGAAGATAATGTTAAAGCATTATAAACATAGGGAAGAAAAAAATGGTCCAGTAGGTACTATTAGCGCTACATACTTCTCTATCAATAAGAAAGGAGAGAGGGGAATTGGTTGAACATCCCAAGTGTGTGGTTACTGAAATGGCAGGTAAAATAAACTGAAAATAAATTTTATTAAAGACACCAGGAGTTTGTAAGATGCCACCACTATCATTTCATATGAATTGAAGAACATTGGGGTTCACTTCTGTAATATAAGAACTGATTTTATACATATTATATACTGTATATATCTATATATCTATATATCTATATATAGTATATCATGGGGATATATTGCAAAAATAAAACTAATATATGCATTCCACATCCAAATTAATGTTTTGCAGTAAGTTGAATAGGACATGGCACTGAGCCCAAAAAAAGCAAAAAACAAACTTCTTGCCCCACTTCCTGGTGTCTGGCCCAGCTCATTTCTCCACCTAATGAAGACAATTTCTTGGAACTGTACAGTTACAACACGAGTGTTACACCAGGACAGCAGCCAATCACATCCCACTCACGCCGCACCACTTCCGCATTAGAACAGATTTCTTCATATGGTCATTCGCCAACACCTGAAGCAATGGATTTCCCACAACTGACTGCAACTTTAATATTCAGCAACATCTTAAAGGGAAACTACACCCTGCACACAGCCCATGTGTAAAACATTTTCATATAAATAAAGCCTTTTTTATGAAACATTTATTTTTCCAATAGTCTGTGCCATTGGATAACCCCATACTGCCTATAGGGCCTAATGTCTGCCCTTCTGCCTCATACGAGGCACTGTGCTCTAACACAAAGCAAGGATTCTCCTAAATGCTGGGTTACATTACCCAATGAATGGGTGGAGCGTCTTACCGTTACCTGTTAGAACCTGTATTTGCTTCAAGTGATCAGTGAATGACACACAGAACACACAATGATGGCTCCGGGAAAAGATAAAAAAAGGAAAATATATACTCGTATGTATAAGGGTAATGCCACATGGGGCTGAAACTCAGCCTGCTGAAAAATGGAGGCCAAGAACCAGCCCTTACACTGCAATCAGCCCCATACCTTGCCTACAGACATTTAATATTTCTGCAATTCCCAATGTCTGGCAAGTAAGAAAGAATGAGAAACAGGCAGTACACAAACTTTTCCCTATATGTAATAAAAGGCACAACGTTAGCCTTGATGCAGCAGCAACTAATAATATGTTAGCCTGCAAAGAGATGACTTGCAAATTCTACGTGTTGCTTGGTCGCTATAGTTATAGGTGATATGAAAGCAAAATTTGTACTTTATATAACTAATCCCCAGGAATTCTTTTTAGGATTGGGGTTAATCTTGCAGACTTGGCCAATCGTCTCAGAGCACCACTGCGAAACAAGTTGAACTTTATACTTAGGTTAATAGAGAGAGAAGTCACCCCATGTCTCCTGACTTCCAGCTCCAGCACAATGCCTCTAGTCTTCACCACAGTCATATCCACTACATCTGTTTTTCTCAGGAGAAACTAATAAACGGAGGACGGGTGAGCTGCGCTATCAGGAAGAGGGCAAATATGCCATTGTTTTTATTTACATTTATAGTAATAAAGTACTAACCCTTTAATAAACTCCTAGACCTAAGCAAATGTGCAATGGTCTGTAGCTGCATTCCAGTCAGCACCTGTACGGCTGGGTTGTAACACAGTGGGTATCAGCTATGCAGAAGGAAATCACCCCAGATGTGACAGAGGGGGACACAATAAAGTTAAAGGGGTTTTTAGCCTTTTAGCTAACTTTTAATATGATGTAGGGAGTAATATTTTCAACAATTTGCAATTGGGTTTCGTTTTTTATTATTTGTGGTTTAGGAGTTATTTAGCTTTTTATTCAGCAGCTCTCCAGTCTGCAATTTCAGCAATATGGCTGCTAAGGTCCACATAACCCTGGCAACCATGCACTGATCTGAATAAGAGACTGGAATATGAATGGGGAGGGCCTGAAATGAAAGAGGAGTACTAAAAAGTACAAATAAACAGTGCAGCCTTGCAGAGCATTTGTTTGTCTTTTAGATGGTGTCATAGACTCCTCCCCATATGAAAGCTAAAAAGAGTCAGGAGAAAAAGACAAATGATTCAAAAACTCTAAAAAATAAATAAATGAAGACCAATTGAAACATTGTTCAAAACAGTCAATTCTACAACATACTTAAAGTTAACTGGGGCTGCTGGGGCACAGGCTTGTCCCTACAAAGTACAAGACACTCTGTCTTACATTTAATTAGGCTTTTATTTGATTATTATGTTGATAATACCAAGTGCTGAGATAATTATAACTATGACATCAGGCTATTAAATGAGCTGGACTTCAGAGCTGCTTATCTGTTCAGAAAGTAGATACCATGGAGCAGGCACTTCAATAAAAACTTGGCAGGGTCTTTTACAGAAATCCGAAATCCTCAATCCTGCTGCACACAAACCTTTGCTCCCCCTGGGGTCATGGTGTTAGCCATAAGAACAGGAGCACACATGTAGAACAGAACAAGCATAGATTCAAAATTATATATCTAATCAATGTACTAATTTTAAGGTCCTTAATTTTAAGACCGGGGAAGCTGCTGAGAACGTTCATATCTGTAACCCACAGGGAGGAGCATGTTAAAATTTATAGTTTACTGCAGAGGTTGCAAACTGGGCATAGCCCTCCCAAAAGAGATTCCAGGGGAGGGGGCAGCTTTAAGTAGAGATTTGTTTCACAAATCAGACATCTGTCTTTCTGGCCAATAAATAGCTGATCACTGGGAAAAGTAGCATCAATTCAATTGTAGTTCCAAAAAGCAACAGCGGAGCAGCTTAAATAGCAGCCATACCTCTTTCCCTCGGTTGGAGAGACCAGAATCGCCACCAATGTGCCCCTTGAGATTGAGCTCACTCTCCCCATGTCGGCACAAGTAGATGGAGCGTGGAGTGATGTGAATATTCATGAGGTAGTAGACAATGCGACTCTGGATGTGATCCATAACTCGATTAACAAGATATCTGCAGCCTACATCCATGATCTTAATATAGGACAGGTCCCTGCAACAAATGAAGAGAACAATGGCCATCTTATTGTAATACTTTTTGCAAAGATTCCTCCCCTTCTCTCAGTTAAGACTAAATGTTTTTCAAGCAGCATTCAAAAAAACCAGAGTGTATCCAGAAAGCATTTGCTTCAGAGTAATGTAAGGAAGTTAGTATTAATGTTAGGAATGTCAGGAAGGAGAAAGAGAGACACCATACTTGTCCAATTTCTCATCCAGGGTCTCATAGAAGTTCTTATAGCTATCAATTCTTTTCATGAAGTCTTCTGTTGCCTCCTCGTTGCTACAGTGCAGATAATCTGGGCTCCCTAACTTCACTTGCTATGGCAAAAAGGAAAAAAACAAAACATGAAACTGTGCACAAAACTGGCCAAAACAGGTAAAGCTCTCTTATGCAAGAGCAACAAAGCAATGGATCTTGCAACCCAGATGGTGGGACAAAGTAACGGATTCATTCGGTTGGCTTCCAGGCCAATGATCAGGGAATGACAGATGCCTATGCAGACACTTTGGAAAAGGACTGCGCCAACAGAAATCTGTCTAGATTCCAAACAGGCAGTTGTTTCAAAGACAATTGCTGAAATATCAACTAGCCAAATTAAACAGATGGATACCTAATTCGGTTGGCTGATCAAACCACAAAAACTCATAATGGCTAGTGATTCCCTGGATAAGGATTATTGGGATAATGTAAAACAAGACACCGTTTGCTTAAGTCTAGTAACCCATAGCGACCATGTTTACTTTCGCTAAATGTAGACTGTTGCTATATATAAGGTATTATGGGGCTGCTTTATTTTCCCACATATGAATGGTCATCCACATTCTAATTGTGGTTGGCCCGGTCCAATTAAATAATTTTTATATCATATTATATAATGCACAAAAACCATGAATATCCTGTAAATTATATCTTTATAAATGGCTCTTAGTGATGTCATCAGATATAAATGGAGCTTAATGATGTCATTATTTATTATAATCAATAAAGTACCCCTTGTTGGAAAATATGAGGATATTTAAGGATATATTAGAAGTAACCTCAGAGTTCCATGAGCTGTATAAAAGCATGAGGCCTTCAGCCCCGTGCTTTTGTATGGTCATAGAACTCCTCGGTGACTGATAGTATCCTTATATTTTACAGTAGGGGGTACTTTATTCACCAAACACACACACGTTTCAAGGCTTTGAAAACTTTATTTCAATACACAAAACACACATAATGCATAAGAGTAAAAACACATTCAATTTATTTACTGCAAACACATTTGAGCAAATGATTCTCCAGTAAATAAATTGTATAATTAAGTGAATAATTAGCCCTAACCAGACAGTTTATGTTGTAGAATGCTTTGCAGCACTAAGAGCAAATATAGGCTGTGCAACTTGGGTTCATTCTTCTCTGCTTACCACTATATTCTGAGCAATAACTTCAGGGTCCACACACTCAGATTCCACAAAGAAAGTCTTCAGTCACGGATCAATTGTAAAAAGAAAAAGGGAGAAGAAAAAAGCAAGAGGTGTGAGTGAACATAGAACGTGCTACAGATGCATGATAAACAAGGATTAATTTCTCTCTGCATATAGCCCTGTGCATTTATCACTTTCTTTTTAGACGCAAGTGATTTTACAAGCCGATTTATTACTGTTAGGGATGCACCGAATCTACTATTTTGGATGTGGCCGAACCCCCGAATCCTTTGCAAAAGATTCGGCCAAATACCGAACCGAATCGGAATCCTAATTTGCATATGCAAATTAGGGGTGGGAAGGGGGAAAAAATGTTACTTCCTTGTTTTGTCACAAAGTCACGTGATTTCCCTCCTGCCCCTAATTATGCATATGCAAATTAGGATTTGGTTCGGCCGGGCAGAAGGATTCAGCCAAATCTGAATCCTGCTGAAAAAGGCCGAATCCGAATCCCTCAGATATGAATATCAAGACGCTGGCCCTCTTTTACATGACTAGAGTTACCTGTTGCAATCAAAAAATAACTTTCATCTAGGGATGCACCGAATCCACTAATTTGGATTCGGCCGAACCCCTGAATCCTTGGAGAAGGATTCGGCCGAATACAGAACCGAATCCGAACCCTAATTTGCATATGTAAATTCGGGGTGGGAAGGGGAAAACATTTTTTACTTCCTTGTTTTGTGACAAAAAGTCACGCAATTTCCTTCCCCGCCCCTAATTTGCATTTGTAAATTAGGGTTTGGATTCGGTTCGGCCAGGCAAAAGGATTCGCCCGATTCCGAATCCTGCTGAAAAAGGCCGAATCCTGGCCGAATCCCGAACCGAATTCTGGATTCGGTGCATCCCTACTTTCATCATTCTTTGCAATTATCCTAAAAAATGCAAATAATTCTCTGCATGCTGGTTAACTGCACCACTGCAATATTGCATGTGTTTATAAAAGAAGCCACTGGTGGGGAACTGGCAAAACATGTAAATGTTTCTCCAAATTATTAATCGCTAGCAAACAATGAGAATTTAGCTTTCAATATCTTAATTATGAGAATACATGTTTCTTAGTTTAGCTGGCTAGACACTGAAATTGGGGTTTTCTATTGGACAGGGCTACTAGGAAACAATGAAATGTATTTAAAGCCAGCCACAAATAACTAATACTAGTTTGGCAATGGGGCAGTAGACTTACTGCAGTGGACAGACCAAAGCTGGTTGCTAAGTGCTACTAATCTACTATTATGAGTTCCACCCATGGACAGAATCCCATTTGTCTGATTAATGAATGGTTGGAAGCTGCAGTTCCATCTGCTTCTCAGTTTATCCTGCCCTGCTAATTAGAGAGATTACTGTATGTTGTCAATGGCTGGGAATTTGCCTAAGCATGTTATAAATCATATAGCCTAAATTATATGAAATGTCATATTGATAAATTACATTGTTTATACTCATCAAAGAATGATGCTCAAAAGTGGAATATGAGAAGAGTTTATACAGATGACCTCTCCCTTTACCAACAGTAAGAAAATGCCATGCTTGACATGCCACCTACAATAATACCTCACTCACCTGTATGATGGATACTCTAGTACAAGAAAGCTCAGGATTACTGTAGATCAGTATTTTTATCCTTTGAAGTTAATGGCTAATTCTGGTGCTAAATCTTCACCAGCACAGGCAACAAAATGCCCCAAAATATTTTTGTTTCAAAGTCACTTTGAAGATCTGCTGGTTTGAATAATGCAGAAATGAGATTCAAAGGTTTTACTGGCAGGGTATAGACTGACCAATACAAATGTATTTTTGGCCATTTTGTCACTCTTGCTGGAGGAGATTTAGAGCGAGCGTCAAATTGATCCATTGCCCTTAAAGGGATTCAGTCATGATTTTTATGATGTCGTTTTTATTTCTAAATTATACTGTTTACACTGCAAATAATTCACATGACTGGGGGCAGCTGGGAAACTGACAATATGTCTAGTCCATGTCAGATTTCAAAATTAAATATAAAAAAAAAATCTGTTTGCTTTTTTGATCAGCACTATTAACTGATGCATGATAGTATCCCTTTAAGAATAGGGACCCATTTTCGGTTGGCAACCCCATAGTCCAGCATCCCTGCACAAAGTCTTTCACCAGTGAATCTACAGCTGTTGCTGCATTACAGCTCACTATCCCAATTGCAGCAGCTGGCTGTAGATCCCCAAAGACACTGCATGGAAATGGCTGTACAGCTTTAAATGGGTAGTTTGGAAACAGCAATCCCCAGCTGTTGGTCTCAGCAAAAAATGAAAGAAATAAATCCATTCCTGTTAGTAAAAAGAACTTACTTTAAAACCATTCTGATCTGCAAATTTAAGGATGGTCTCTCGCCTTTCTCTTGTTGTATTTGTTGCATCAAAAACCTAAAGGAAGAAAAGAACGTTTTGTCAGAGAAAGAATTTATAGATGGGTAAATCGTTGTATATATTCTATATACAGGTATGGCACCCGTTAATCAGAATGCTCAGGACCTAGGGTATTCTGGATAACATATCTTTCCATAATTTGGATATTCATATCTTAAGTCTACTAAAAAATCATGTAAACATTAACTAAACCCAATAGGCTGGTTCAACTTCCAATAAGGATTAATTATATCTTAGTTGGGATCAAATACAAGGTACTGTTTTATTATTATAGAGAAAAAGGAAATCATTTTTTAAAATTTGGATTATTTAGATAAAATGGAGTCTATGAGAGACGGCCTTTGCGTAATTCGGAGGTTTATAAATATATTTATATAGCTTTCTGCTTGCTACTTACTGCCACATGCCCCCCTTCTTCTCCCAGATAGCGCCTAACATCATTCAAGGCCAGTAAGGCACATTGTCTGTAGGGGAAGAAAAAAAATATGTAACTTGTGTATTAACTGTAGTCACTGCTACTTATAAACAGGAAACTACAGATAAATATATAAAGATATAATAATTGCACTTTTGTCACAGGAAAAACCTCAGAGGTGAAAATTCATAGAACTGCAGGCAGCCTCTTCACATTAGACAAGGAGGGGAGTACAAGTCTTATAGTAAACAAGTACTGTATCAGAATCAGTACTATTAGCATTTGTTTATACAGAGAACGCTTCTGCTATGTGTTCACACCAAGATGATTTTTATTTCTGTGCCATAAGCCGTTTGATTCCCTCAGAGTAAAACAGAAACCAGCTGCTGCAGTTCCAGGTAACACCCTGCTCACCTAACAAAGCTGCTAAATTGCACAAGTGCAGTTGCCCATAGCAACCAACCAGTTGTTTTTTTTAACGATTTGTTTTTATTGAGTTTCAAATAAATGTACACATTGCCACAGTAAATTTTAACTAAAATAACTGTGTGGTGTCATTATTTCCAAGACCTAGATGCAGTTGCTAATAAACCATCTCTAGTGTGCCATCTCTGTACCATAATCATGAGTAGATGTAGCAGATTCATTTGTATTGGGTTACAGCACTTAGAGGGAGGAAACAATAGATTTGTCTCTTGTTTATATTGGATTAGGGGTCTTGGGAGGCTTCGGGATCCGTCCACAGTGCCCATATTTTGTCAAATTTGTGAGGGCAGCCTCTCTTCATGTATGTAAGTTTATAGGGAATGGCTTTATCTATCATGTTCTCCCAAGTTGAGAGCTTTAGGCCCTTGGCTGATTTCCAGTGTACTGCTATCGTATTTTTTGCAGTGATCGGAGTTCTCCTGGATGTCAAATCTTCAACCTGTTTGAGTAACGTTACCATAGGATGTAGTGGGAGAATCATTCCTGTTTTTTCCTTTATGCTTTCCGCAGAAAGTCAGCAGGGGAGTGTTGCACCTAGGGCACTCCTGATTTATTTCAGGGTTCATTTTATGCAACTTTTGGGGAGGGAGATATATATACGGTGCAGGTATTTAAAGTTGAGTTACCCCATCCCAATTGCTAATGACACCATCAAGGGTGGCTTCTAGACATCTTCCCAGTGCTCAGTGGTGAGTTGTGGGAGATTCCGTTGGCACTTGTCACATAATTTGGGCAGATTTGTGTTACCTGCTAACATCAGTTGGGCAGAAAACAGACATAGGGGTTTCCTACGTTCTTCTGTATGCACCAGACTTTCTATGACTCTCTGTGTTATGTTTGCAGTTTGGCCTCCAAATTGGGCCTCAACTGTGTGATGTAATTGTAAGTATCTAAAAGACATTGTATTTGGGACGGAAAAAGACTGTTTCAGTTCCTGGAAAGTTAGAAGTGTACCTTCCGGCATTACATCAGAAATATATCTAATGTTATGACGCACCCACTGTTGAGGATCTGTTATTGTTTTTAACTGTTTAAAGGAACAGCTCAGTGTAAAAATAAAAACTAGGTAAATAGATTGTATTTGCAAAAAAAAAAAGGTTTCTAATATAGTTTGCCAAAAATGTAGTGTATAAAGGCTGGAGTGACTGGATGTCTAATATAACAGAACACTACTTCCTGCTTTTCAGCTAACTCTGAGTTAGTCAGCAACTTGAAGGGGGGCCACATAGGACATAACTGCTCAGTGAGTTTGCAATTGATCCTCAGCATTCAGCTCAGATACAAAAGCAACAGTTATGGTCCATGTGCCCCCCCCCAAGTCACTGATTGGTTACTGCCTGGTAACCAATCAGTGGAAAGCATGAGAGCTGCAAAGCAGGAAGTAGTATTCTGGCTATTATGTTAGACATCCAGTCACTCCAGCTTTTATACATTACATTTTTGGCTAACTAATTATAGCAGAAACATGTTTTTTATTCTGCACAGCCTATTTACCCAGTTTTTATTTTTATACTGAACAATTATTTTAAGATTTGGGTTACCCCAGAGAGGAGTATTGTGTGAACAATGTGATAGGGGTTTTGGGAAGTGTTTTATTGCCATCTTCCATGCCCTGACTACAGTTCTCATTGGTGGAGTGGCTAATGGGGTGTAGGTCATGCCCCTGTATAAAAGGTTTTTTAGCTCCTTTAGGGAGCTCATGGTTTGTGCCTTGAGCAGAGTGGAACTAACCAGTTTTGATCTGCCTACTTCAAGTTAGAAAATCAAAGCAAATATGTGGTTAATTCCATAAACAACTGCAGGGGTCCAATATAAGACAATATTTAAAGGAGAATTAAACCCTAAAAATAAATATGGTTAAAAATGCCATATTTTACATAATAAACTTATTGTACCAGTCTAGTTTAAGCTTCTCAATAATAGCAATGATCCAGGACTTCACACTTGTCACAGGGGGTCACCATCTTGGAAAGTGTCTGTGACACTCACATGCTCAGTGGTCTCTGAGCAGCTGTTGAGAAGCTAAGCTTAGGGGTTGTTGCAAATTTACAAGCAGAAAAGGCTGGACTGTAATGTAAGCTGATGCTACAGGGCTGATTATTAAATTCTGATGCTAATTGCATTGGTTTCTGTGCTGCCTTGTAGTAATTATCTGTATAAATTACTAATCAGCTTTATATTGTGACATCTCTATTCTATGTGTACTGTATATTGTGAGTGGGTCCCTAAGCTCAGTAAGTGACAGCAGCACAGAGCATGTGCAGTGAATCAGCAGAAAAAAATATGGGGAGCTACTGGGGCATCTTTGGAGGCACAGATCTGATAAAGGGCTGTGATTGTCTTGGGCTGGTACAGTAGCCCAACACATAATGTACAATATTTCTACCCTACTTCTTTAGTTAATCTTTAGTTCTCCTTTAAGGATATAGCATTATTATGTAGGTGGTGGTTTAATTAAAAATATGGTAAAAATGGTAGGCATTGGTTTGTAGGAAATATTAGCCTCAACAATGAGGTTTTCATAAAGAAGCCTTGTGTTTCAGCAGTGAAAGGGTCTCCCACGACACAGTTGGGGGCAGCTCATTATGTTGTATGGGTTGCTGACCTAAACTCAGACTAAAGCTGCTCTGTTTGGAATCTGGGTCACAGATCATGCAGCTCTAAGGAAAGAAACAGATCATTTTTCAGCCTCATAGCCAAAGTAGGCATCAAAATTGCAAGCAGGTCAGGGGCACAGAAGGGGAGGGTGGCATCTTGCATCATGAAGGCCCCTGACTGGGCTGGTACTGGGCACAGCACAATTACTATGCACTGTGCAAGCAAGTACAATTTGATCTGGGTGCTTTATGGTGTATTTTCCCCCTCTGATTAGAACAAGAGGAGCACTACACCTGACACAGTGGCAGAAATGTCTTTGGGTTTTACCCCACCCACTGGCACGACGAGGGTTACTATATGTGTGTGTAAAATTGTATTACTGACACATGAGCACACACTAATACACATCCACCCATACAAATAAACCCCCACCCTGGACATGGCACTCACTTTCGGATTTTCTGTCCCTCCTCGTTGTCTGGAAGGAAGAATTCAAAGGATTTGAAGGTTTGCACCAGGTCCCGTCTGTACTGGCCAACATTGAATTCTGCAAGTGGAAGGTTGTTGGCATCAATGCAATTCCAGAATATTTCCATCAGCAGAAATAAGCAGAAATTGTGTGATCTGATCCTGTTCTGGATTATTTCACACGTGTCAGTAAAGGTGGCCATACACAGGGAAATTCGCTTGTTTGGTCGATGTCGCCACACGAGCGGATCTCTCACCGATATGCCTCATTGAGGTGGATGATATCGGGCTGATCCAATCATGGGCCCTAGGACCCAACAATCAAAATGGAGGCAATACGGGCAGTCGGATTGCGGAACCGCATCAACGAACAGATGCGGCCACGATCTGACGGGATTTTTTTACCCTGCCCGATCGACATCTGGCTGACTTTTGGCCAGATATCGAACGGGGACGCCCGTGGATGGCCCCACACATGGGCCAATAAGCTGCCGACTCGGTCTGTCGGCAGCTTTTATTGGCCCGTGTTTGGGGGCCTTAAGGGACAGAAGTCTCAGGAAATAACAGAGGGTGAATATATATTTTTTCATTTACTTGTATCCCAGACTGTAGGATGCTGGAAGTGCTACCTCAATGGTCTCCTGATGTCTGCAGGTGGTATGTCCCTGCTTCTGAGCTACACAACAACCATTATTTAAGGGGCTGCCCTTATTTTTAAAAATGCCAGTTTTCTATTTATGATTACCCAATGGCGCATACTTTATTATTATGAAAATGGTTTATTTACATAAAGCAGGATTTTGCATATGAGCTCTTTTTTGCAATATCTTTTTATAGAGACCTACATTGTTTGAGGGGTATAGTTTTCCTTAAAGGCACCAAACTTATAGAAATGAAGAAATATGGAAATAAATAATTGCCATTGGCGTGTGCGTGCAGAATCCTTTGGGAGGATATATCATCCTATATATTTGTTTATTTTCCTGAGACCCAGGGGCACCAGACTGCTGCCACAGAACAGTGTTTACTATTAATAATGACACTTTATTTTATTAATGCACCCACCTTTGGTTGGCACCCCAATCCAGTTGAGATAACGTGTGAGTTTCTTGGAGATGTAAGTCTTGCCTCTGGCAGGGAGTCCGACCATAACAATGAGGGTCGGGCAGTTGGTCATACATACTGGAAGGAAGCGAGAGAGGAAAATTTTGATCAGCACAAAGAGCAGCAGGTCCATATGAGAAGTGGAAATAATGACAATGTTATGCAACTCTCCTGTTAGAGAGAAGCACTAGTGAAGGATACAGCATACCAAAGTCTTGCAGAGGATGTTGGGTGTTGTAGTCAGTGATTGCTACGGTTTACCACACAAGAACATTCTTGGCCAGTATTAGCAAACAAGCCCCATTGACCAGTTGGTAAAATTCACAATGTCATTTGCAGAAACACCTGTACCTCTTTAATCACGCCTTTCAATAACGATTGGTTATAGACTGAGAACAGACAGTGAAAGGGGACTTCTAACTTCAAGATCACTAAAATACTTCTATGCAGTGGGTCAGTTATAAAAACCACAACTTGTTGAGTGGACAGAAAGTCGAAACCAGGGCTGTGACTGGAAATATCTCTCAGCTGGCTACTATCTGCTGCAATCTGGCAGGAAGTCCAGTACGTCAATTAGTCATGTGACATCTACTCTATGGCACCCATTGTATTCAAGGCAAAAAACATGAATTTATTATTATTATTATTATTATTTATTAACATGTATTTTTAGAGCGCCAACATATTGAGTGTGCAGCGCTGAATTCACTGCTAGTGACAATTTCAAACAACCAATGCAATAACCACTCTCTAGTTGCCCTGCAGTTTGTTACATTAGGGGAAATCACTTACAGACACAGGGGTCACTGACCCTGACAGTCTAAAATCTATTGCTCTATAGGGCTATAGTTTTATAGTATTGTTTTTAATATTGTTACTTTTTATTATAAAACTTTCTTTACTGGCCTCTGCTATGCATCTTCCAGTCTTTCATTCAAACCATTACCTGGTTGCTAGGGTAAATGTGACCCTAACAACCAGAAAGTAGTTCAAATTCCAAGCATGGCAGCTGCAGGACAAAAAAAACGAAATACTTCAAAAACAACAAACAAAAAATAAAGCCAACTGCAACGTGCTTCAGAATATCACTTGCTATATCAGGAATTTAAAGGGGATCAACCCCTTTGATTACCTTTTAGCACAATAGAGAACAATGTTCTACAACAACTCGTAATCAGTTGTAATTGTTTTTGTGGTTTGTGTTCTACAGATAGCGGATAGGTAGTGATCTGACAGACAATAGAAAGATAAGCAGTGACAAAGTTAATTTCAGTTTGGAGACAGGCAAACCAGAAAAACAAAATTGAAGGACAACTGCAACCTATGCTTCCATTATACAGCACTGGTTAATGTTAATTCTGCAAGTGAACCTCTGTGTGCAGTAAAGCTAATTCAGTCTGAGACTGTAGAGATTAATGTCATTTAACCTTCATTTTGCACCACTTTGCTCAATGGCACAGGCATTCAATTACAGAAAACAACCCAATACATTCCTTGAGGTGCATGCATGAGCTGGGGGAGAGGGGGAAGCATGCAGAAAGCTACAAAGTCTGTTAAGCTGGCCATAGATGTTGAGATTTTTAAAAGATCCGATCCTCATCGTGAGACCACGATTTTCTCGGAACGATCGTACGAATTTACCATCAACTAAAAAGACCAATTTGCCAGGAAAACAAAGGGGAGCTGCCTGCTTGGCCCTGCAAACATAGATAGATTGCACTGGGACCGACAAAGATTTTTTGATATGGCTAATCAATTTCCTGACAGATGTCGACTGAAAAATCGTAAGATGTACTATCGTTCGAATCCCACTAACCACACGATAATTTCGAAAGGATTGGTCGGACTTCCCTAAAATCGGTCGTTCGGCAAGAAGAATCGTCGCGTCTATGGGGAGCTTTACTCCCGACAGGCCAGTCCTGGCACATTAAAGGCACTGCAACCAAAATACAATACCCAGAATTCTCAGTGACTCTCTGTTCTACCTGCGCAGCTTCATGATACAGGACTGAGAAACACGGGGCATATAGGGCTAATACAGTACAATGTGACACAAAGTAGGAAGCACAAAATAACAACATATCACAATAACATCCCTCAGTGTTAGGCCTTATTGCCCTATAGCAACAAACAGTAGTCCTTTTCCCTTATCACTAAAATACTTCTATGCAGTGGGTCAGTTATAAAAAAACACAACTTGTTGAGTGGACAGAAAGTCGAAACCAGGGCTGTGACTGGAAGATGAGGATGCCTGAGGCTATGCTAATACTCTGCCATATCCCCATACAAATTCATTTGGTTGGAAGCCAGGTAGGGTTGCACATGGCCAGACTTCACAATGTTTACAACTGCTGTTGTGTGGGAAATAACAGTTGTACTGTAAAGAGAGTCCATGTGAATGGTGGAAATGCAGGAACAAAAGCAAGTGCAAGTTACAGACATCGGATGCCTACTTTTATCAAGAGCATTCTCTTTCTATCCCCCCCCCAAAGTTGATGCCAAGTGTAAATGCCCTCTCTGCCCGTTACTTAAAGGAGAAGGGTAGGGTTTTTTTTAACTTTAGGGTTTGCTTCTCCTTTAATGGAGAATGGGTGATGGCCCAGAGAATAACCCAGACAGTGTAAACTATTCTTCACTGCAGACCAGGTTAGTAGCAGGTTGAAAAGCCATTGCCTTACACCACTGTATCCCCATATGTAATATAAGGCACTAAGTTTGCCCAGGAGCAGTAACCCATGACAACCAATACGATTCTTGCATTTTAACAGGTGGCTAGTAAATGCTACTTGCTGGGCAAATTTAGTGCCTTTTATTACACAACCCCATATGTTCTATAGTTCTTCCAGCCAACCTGTACTACTCAGTACTTGCCTGGCACAAAGTGGCAGCTTCTCTGGGACAGCTTGTTACAGGGAAGAACATCTATTACTGAGGCTAAAATCTGCAACAACCCAGGATATACATGATATAATACAGAGTATACAATGTAGCTGCAGTGGGAGTCAGTAAAGGGTGTCCTGCATCATTGTGTCACTATGACTTTATGACACTTCTCCAATGTACTCACTATGCTCTCACTATCCTAGAAGATCATGTATGTGAGGTCAGGTCTCTGTGTATATATAAATATGTATATGTATATGACAGAAGCAATGTCATGGGTGCATCTCTAGCATTTCTCCCAAGTACATCCCGCAAACCATTACCTTTCCTCTGGGCACTGTGCTGCACCGGATGTCCATTGTTAAAAGGCACCCAGATTTTTTTTAGTGGGTTTTGGGTCAGCTCCAGGGGGGAATCAGCCATGTCTTGACGCCGGATGAGTTGTCAGAGTACACACTGCAAACACACAACACATATACAGCACATATACAGCAGGGTGCCTGAAGCTGTGCCTCCTAACATACACAACACATACACACTAGGGACACTTGGCACACATACAATGCAGCACAAAGTGCCACACACACTACAGATCAGCCTGCCAGCTCACTGTACATACACTCCACGTATCAACCTCTGCACATTGACCGGTGACAACACAATCCAGGCTTGAGGAGAGCACAAACAACAACACACGCACTCATCACACCCACAGTGCTGATTGCACAAACACACCATCTGCATGTCCTGTAAAGTGTGGGCCTTAAAGCTCCACCCATTGGGAGGAGCTACAGCCCACATTGTTTCTAATATAAGTGCACTAACCATAATTGCACATATGCAGGTGCATCTGGGTAGCTTTTTAACTAAACAAGCATTTGACAAATATTCTGATAATTCAGTACAGAGCTGCATGATGGATTCAATGAAGATTAGAGCTAAAAGCTTTCGTCTAATGCACCCAATACTTTGCATATTTAGTCAAATCATTGCTAGACTGAGTGCATTCTGGGACATGTAGTTTAGCAGCTGAATGGCTGACAGCTGGACATCCTACCTACAAACTCTCATAAGCAGTCATTTTCCATCTTAACAATTTAGTTACATTATTCCTGTATGTAACATGTATATGCAGGCCCGGACTGGCAATCTGTGGGTTCTGGCAAATGCCAGAGAGGCTGCTATAAGGTGCCATAGAAAGTTACTATTTAGTGGGCTGGTGGGGCTGATTGGGCCTCTGTGTATATGAAATAGGAGGGCCTATTTTAATTCTCAGTCCGGAACTGAGTATATGTGACCAGTAAGGCTGGCATTTGAAAAGAGGGGGGCCCAGGGGGCAACAGGAAGGTAAGGACCCCCATGAGAATAGGGGAAATAACAATTTAGAAATGTTTAGCCCCAAAAAAAACTCATATATTTAGAATGTTCTACAATGGATATTTGTATTGTTTTCAATCTTAGGGGGCCCCAGGGTCTTATTGCAATGTCTTGTTGACAGCGCCTATATTGAAATAAATATGCCAAAACTAAATTCCATATGCTGAGTGGCTAATTAGCAATTCAAATACATGCACACCATCTAGGAAAATATAAGCAGAAGAGGAAGTTTTGCCTCCCTCCAGATCACACAGAACATTTCAATTATAAAAGGTAAAATTTAAACCTGACAGACATCAGCATCATACTACTGAAACAATTTAAAAGAAAGAGCCCAGGCTTCAAACACAGCCAATTGGACATGAAGATTTTGCTTCAGAGCTTACTGATCAGTATTGCATTGCTGGTTCTACATCTTGCAGCGCCCTTTTGTGGTCATTTCCAGTAATAAAGACAAGACAATCCAGGATTGTTTCACAACTACTTGTCTCAAAGGGGGATAATATGTCTGTGCTTCCTCACTGAAATTTCTTCTTTTGTTTGAGGGGAAAAAACACATGGATTTTTCACTGGCTTGCTTGCAATAGCACACACAATTTTAGTAGAAGCCTAATGTCACACAGGGAAGGGAAGCAGCTTTTTAGGGCTTGTAACTGTTTTCAAATGTAACCAGCCATATCCAAATCATTAATCAAATTCAAATGATTAAATAAACCACTAGGGGTCGCAAATACCAAGAATTCGACAGAATTCTTGGAAATCGACACTGTTGGGAAAGTTCCCGGCATCAATGAAAACCGCCAGTACAGCGCTCTGATCACTCACTTGTAGATAATTCCTTCAGTGCATTGTCTCCTTACACTTGTTAGGGCGCAGGGGGTGATCTCTATGCAGAGTGACTGGGAATCACCGCTGTGCACCAGGCTTTTCTAGTGATATAACTGAAATGCAAAATCAAATGCTTTAAAGCATTAGGAAAATGTTTAGCTGTAGCTCCTAGAATATTTAGAATATTCTCTTCCCCCCTTTGCCCCTACAGCTGGGCTTTTATGTACATCTCACTAGAACTGGCCTTCTGGCTGAACCCTCTCCTAGAGCCCCACAGTTTGGGAAACACTTTTTTTAAGGGAGTTTGGGGCTCCAGAAAATGCACCCATGGGGTAAAGTATGTATTAAATATTTATTTATATAGCACCCCAAATGTACCTATTGTGTTACAAGGCATAGACACAAACAGGGGTATTGTTACAATAACTTATATACTGAAATAAATCTATGCTAAAGTGCTAGGTGTTTCAATACACAGTTGGGATAAGGTCCCTGCCCTGAAGAGCTTACATTCTATAAGGGCTCTTACAGATGACCATTGGTATATGGCAGGGTTGCCCAAAAGGTAGATTAGCTGGGGATCAGTAGATCTCAAGACTCTGTCAACAAACAGCTTGTCTATATAACCCTCCTATTTAATTATTTTAATTCAGATATTTATTAAGTTAAGGTTACTTAAGAAATAGTTGTTTGTTAAATATAGCAGTATACATTCTCCCATAAATCAATATAATGTTAAACTAATATTTTCCATGAAACAGAATACTAACAGTGCTTTTATGGCTGTAGATCATAATGGGACGACATCACTAAAAGTAGAATTAGTAAAGTATGGGCACTCCTGTATTTATAAGTGTTCCCGTGTGGTGGCTTTTCCATGCATCCCATCGCATGGGAACACATGGGTTAATGCAGCCCATTGTTTGATATATATTTGTACTCCCTGTGCCACAGGGAACTTCCAAATGCAGGTAGAACATAACATGTTGCCTTCCACCTGCGTTCAGCATATCCAAGCAGCACAGTGAATAGGAACGCTGCTCTATTTAGCAGGACATACATTGAGGTTGCCAATGTCTACCTGATTTTAAGCCAGATATTGGTCAGGCATGCCCATCAGAGGGCCTTATACATGGGCCATTATGCTTGGTCCTAATAGACTGAATTAGTGTTAATCAGCCTGTGTATGGCCAACATATGCAGGCAAACAGAACTATTTGCAAATTATCGTGTATTTCAAGAGAAGGGCCCCCTTAATGGGCACTTTACATCTGAGTAGAGTCAGCTGCAATAGATAACAAGATTTCTTTGCACAGTTATAATGTGATTTACTTGTAGCAATAGTATTATGGTAAGATGTTCTGGTCAGGGAGCTGCTCTGCAGGAAATGGCTAATGAAACTGTCAGGCAACAACAACATACCAGTTAGCTAGAAGGCCTTATCCAGTGCTGCATGGGTTAACACTGTCACCATTAAATTCTCATAAAATAGGAGAAGGCAGCGTCTGTAAGTGAGGTGCTGGCACAAAAATATATAATCAAGAGCATTAAATTTGTCATCCAGGCAAGAGCCTGGGTGCATGGGCAGAAACTTAAAAAATGAAAGGGGTTGTTCACCTTCCAAACACTTTTTTTCAGTTCAATTGTTTTCAGATTGATCCCCAGAAATAAATTATTTTTTCATTTACTTTCCATTTTGTATTTTTTACCATTTTTTCCAAAATCAAATTTATGTTCCGGTCTCTGCTGTTTCAGTCTGGCAGCTCAATAATTCAGGTGCAGACTCTAAACAATTTTGCAACATTTAGTTGATACATTTCTCAGTAGTATCTGTGGAATATTAGCAACTATTGTATCAATTCCAAGGGTAGAACTACACGATGCTCTTACTTCTGTTCCAAAGCGACGTGAGGAATCGCAGGCGTCACGTTGCATGCGCTGAATCTAATGTAAGTAAATGGAATGTCGCACGTAGAAGCTGATTTCATCGACTGTCGGATGCGAACGCTGTATGTTGAGTCTTGATTCTACAGTCGTGTCGTATGCATGCTGCGACAACATCCAACATTCCTATTACTTACCTGGAAGGTGTCACGTCATGTGCCGAATCTAAGTGGAAGAAGACTTTCCTTCTCCTTTAATGAAACGCAGGGATTCTGCTACAAATGTATCAACTAAATTTAGACCAGTTTACAGAGCTGCTTTAGATAGTGAAAAATTAAACTTTACAAGAAAAATGGTCACAAATGGAAAATAGAAAGTATTTGGAAAAGTTGTTATTTCTGGTAAACAATTTGAAACCAACCGAACTGAAAAAAAAAGTGTTGGAAGGTGAACATCCACTTTAAAGGGATACTGTCATGGGAAAAACATTTTTTTCAAAATGAATCAGTTAATAGTGCTGCTCCAGCAGAATTCTGCACTGAAATCCATTTCTCAAAAGAGCAAACAGATTTTTTTATATTCAATTTTGAATTTGACATGGGGCTAGACATATTGTCAATTTCCCAGCTGCCCCAAGTCATGTGACTTATGCTCTGATAAACTTCAATCACTCTTTACTGCTGTACTGCAAGTTGGAATGATATCACCCCCTCCCTTTTTCCCCTGCAGCCAAACAAAAGAACAATGGGAAGGTAACCAGATAACAGCTCCCTAACACAAGATAACAGCTGCCTGGTAGATCTAAGAACAGCACCCAATAGTAAAAACCCATGTCCCACTGAGACACATTCAGTTACATTGAGAAGGAAAAACAGCAGCCTGCCAGAAAGCATTTCTCTCCTAAAGTGCAGGCACAAGTCACATGACTGGGGGCAGCTGGGAAATTGACAAAATGTCTAGCCCCATGTCAGATTTTAAAATTGACTATAAAAAAATCTGTTTGCTCTTTTGAGAAATGGATTTCAGTGCAGAATTCTGCTGGAGCAGCACTATTAACTGATTCATTTTGAAAAAACATTTTTCCCCATGACAGTATCCCTTTAAGATTAAATCTAGAAGAAAAATAAAATGAAAAAGCTGAAGCCTGCTTTCCGTGTCAACATGAGACACCTAGCAGTTCTCTAGGTCATGATTGACAAGGCTCTCCTTCATTCTAAATTGCTGTAATGTCATCTCTATCAATGGCATAATGGGTACAGTCCTATCTTCTACTCCCCTTCCTCTTTATATAATCATATCTGAATCTGAATGTATACAGTATATGACAGCCTCCAAACAGAACTCCATTCATGTAGTGCTGTTTCAGTGGAAAACATAAATGGTCTGGATGTGCAACTACTAGTAAAGCTACCCCCCACCCTGTCCCCTATAAAGAGACATATCAAACAACTTACCTCTCATGTGACTTGTCAGTCATTTTAAAGGGTAAATAACTCCTGCCAACAACCAGATTTACTTCCATTATTCTTCCTGTAACAGACTCCTAAAAGTAAACTGCTGTCTGTGTATTACTCGAGTGGTGCAAGATGCTCAGTAGTAGAAAATGAGCCTCCCTCAGCTCTTCCTTTATATTTTCCTGTCATCTTAGAATAAAATAAATGCAAGATATTCTTTAGGAAATTGAAATTTCTTTCATGGCGAGGGAGACACAAGTTTAATTCTGGGTGCATGTTTGTGATTTGGATGCCTTATGTGCTGTTTTCTTGGCCGCCAAATGAGTCTTGTGATACTGATGCACAAAAGACCTTTAACTGCTTATTTTTACTCCCTGGGTGAGATCCAACTGTTGAACCAACATAGAGCACATGTTGTGCCAGTGCACTAAATATCTGTGTGAATTGCTGCAGTCACAATACTGCGCACATTCCTTCCTTTCTAGGGCAGTGATGGTTGTCAGCAAGTATTGGGCAATATCCTTGCTCGCATGGTGCACCACACCTAGCACCAACATCTGTCTCAGCATGTATAATCTTACTTATTATTGGGAGAACACTTGATTTGGAGATTTGGAATAAACGCTTATTTGCTGAGCTAAACGTTGTAACGAACAAGAACTGCAGTGTTGGACTGGCTCACTGGGATGCCAGCAAAACTCCTGGTGGGCCAAGGTGTCAGTGGGCCCTTATGCTGCTAAACATTTGGCCTATTTCATGGTCATTCCCTATTTCTATGAGAACAACGAGGCTAAATAGCAGGAATACAGAATAGGAGAATATAGGGGTTGATTGAGAAGATGAAAAATAATAGTACTGAGAGTAGGCCCCTGGTCTAAGGTTTTATGGTGGGCCCCTGGTCTAAGGTTTTTGGGTGGGCCACTGGTGTCCCAGTCCGACACTGAAGAACTGTAACCAACAATGTTTTCTTATAATTTCCTATTATAAAAAGGTGGGCTGAGTAAATGCTGGGCCACATAAAGTTAAAAAAGTATGCACTTTTAGCATTTTATACACGTTTTGGTATTTTTTGTTTTAGAGTTTAACATTGTAGTTGTCAATTTAAAACAATTCAAGGATCGGATCTTCCCAAACGGTTGAAGTTCCCCTTTGGATTACAGACATTTATCAATAGAGGAATGAGAGTGCATTAGAGGTGAATCCTCTGAGGTCACTAGGAAGCAGAGTGGGATTCCCCGTGTGTCATTTATCATTTTGGTCCTGCCAGGTGCCTTTAAGGGGAGGACAGATGGCATATCCGCATCTCTGCCTGGGATATTATTACACGGAATTGGAGGAAAGGTCACAAACAGAAGCGGGCAGAAATCCAGCTCAGTGGGAACATACTGTAAACATCAATCACTTCTACCAACGTTTAACCCTCTCGGCGCCAGGGAACAAAACAGAGAGACACTGAAAGCAAATGGTTGCCAGTAAGCAGCCAGCCTAGCAACGTGTGGGAGCTACATTGCTGTTCTCTTGTCCCAGTTTTTTTTATACAATTCTATTCATTAAAAATGTTGTTCTTTAAAATACAAGGTTTCCAGCAGCATTTTCTTAAAGAGATAGGTCACCTTCACAAAACATATTAATATTGCTGCATCTTATTTCATTTTTTCCTCCAAATGTGCAATTACTAAATAAGTGATGTTTTTTTTCTGAATATATAATAAAGAGGTACCGACAACAAAAAATAAACATTTTTTTTAATGCAATTCATAATTTTGCCATGAATTATTTGTTTTGTCGTCCATTAGCATTACAAACTGACAGGTTAAGAAGGGACAGTCAGGTTGGCAAAACAGTCAGGTTTAGGAACTTAAAGTAATAATTACTTCAACACGACTTGAAAACTATCAACATGACTTTTAATGTAGATTAATATTTTGAAAATAAAATGTTTACGCTCAGTATCACTTTAATTACCTCCACAATAAGGTAGACAAAAACAAATATGTCTTCATTTGGTGGCATATTAGAATTTTGATGGGGGGGGTTCTTTTTCTATGATTGTTGGTCATTGTTTTGACCTTAATGATTATGCTTTCTTATAAAACACACAAAATCCGAAAAACTTGCTATTGCCCTTGCAGGCTGGGAAATGTTGCATTTTCCTGTAATGTGAAACGCAGGTTATATTCAGTTTGGGAAAAGTCATTGGTGTAGTATTTGAAAGGGATAATTGTGAAGGTGAACTACACATTTGATCCCCTCCTGGGGGTGTCTGATACATTAAAGGAGCACAGCAAGACGGCTAGGGTGATATTCTTCTGCCATTCTATCAACCACAAAGTCTTCCCTAGTCTTTTAAATCGGGCCAATGGAATGATTTAGAGGAGGCGGTGGTGTTTATAAAGACAGCAGGGGGTAAAGAAGCAGAATGAGGTCTGTGACAAACATGATGTTAAGCTGGCCATAGATGTTGAGATTTTTAAAAGATCTGATCGTCATCGTGAGACCACGATTATGTCGAAAGGATCGTACGATCAACTAAAAAGACCAATTTGCCAGGAAAACAAAGGGGAGCTGCCTGCTTGGCCCTGCAAACATAGATAGATTGCACTGGGACCAACAAAGGTTTTTTTAACCTGGCCGATCAATTTCCTGACAGATGTCGGCAGAAAAATCGTAAGATGTTCGAACGTCCGAATCCCACTAACCGCACGATAATTTCGAAGGATTGGTCGGACTTCGCTAAAAAACAGTCATTTGGCAAGAGAAATCTTTGTGTCTATGGGGACCTTTAGCCTCCATGCAAGTCTCCAGCACAGATGCACATACCCAGACCTTTCCTCTCATGACGCATCCTCAAAAAAAATGTTTTTTAAAATCAACTTTCCTAAAGTTAAAGGTTAAAGGGCAACTGAAGCCTGAACTCAATATCTACTGTTTTCCATGTGTAGAAGCCCCTGCACATACATTATGTGTGGGACTTGCTTAGTTTAACCCTCCCAAACTCCCCCCTTCATAACAATAAGCACATAAGATATGTCAACTCACTTCTAAAAGAATTTCTTCAGGATACATTGATGATTAAATCAGTAATGCTGTGAATACAAAATTATTTTATAGCCTTTCAGCACATTATTTATATATACAGGTATGGGACCGGTTATCCAGAATGATAGGGTTTTTAGGATAACTGATCTTTCTGTAATTTTGATCTCCATACCTTAAGTCTAAAATTAAATCAAGTAAATGTTAAATAAACACAATAAGCTGATTCTTCTACCAATAAGGATTAATTATATCTTAGTTTGGATCAAGTACAAGAGACTGTTATTATAACAGAGAAAAAGGAAATCATTTTTAGAAACATAAATTATTTGATTATAATAGAGTCTATGGGAGACAGCCTTTCCGTAATTCAGAACTTTATGGATAATGGGTTTCCAGATGACTGATCCCATACCTGAATATCACCGCTGCGCAATATGTTGGTGCTGTATAAATATATGTTATTAATAATAATAAAAGACCTGAAATGCCAATTCTATGCGCATGGCTACAATAACACTTCACAAGGTACCCCACGTTCAGCACAGAGTACACCCTTTGCTGTAAAGTGTAAAAAAATTACTGAAGCTCTGTGGACCGACTGGAATTTATTTAAATGCAATCAGTGCAGCCCAGCAACCCACATTTATTAGAAATGTGGTTGTTTTCACAGGACCTGGTAACAAGGGGGGCCTCTGGACCCAATAATGCACTGTACGGAACAGTAACACCAAAAAATTAAAGTGTTTTAAAGGAATGACCATATAATGTACTGTTGCCCTGCACTGGTAAAATGTGTGCATTTTCTTCAGAAACACGACTATAGTTTATATAAACAAGCTGTATGGTGCTATGGGGGCAGCCATTCAAGCACAGGATACACAGTAGATAACAGATAAGTTCTGAAGAATCCCATTGTATACTACAGAGTTTCTGTTATCTGCTGTGTATCCTGTGCCTTTTCTACTTTTTCAGCTTTGAATGGCTGCCCTCATGGCTACACAGCAGCTTGTTGATATAAACTATAGTAGAGTTTTTGACGCAAACACACCAGCTGTACCAGTGCAGCACAACAGTACATTACATGCTCATTATTTTAAAACACTTTAATTTTTTGTTGTTACTGTTCCTTTAACTCATCTGTGCGCTAGCCAGGGCAAAAGGGTGTACTGCTAGTGCAACAGCAGTAAATTCACGGGTCTGCGCACACACAATATATATCTGCAGGCGGGGACGTACCTAATGAAGGGAGGTTGAACCCCCCGAAATGTTGATCATTGTGGTGAAATATTAATAAAAAGAGGGGGCCACGTCCCAGACTGCAGATATATATGGGGCAAATTCATTAAGATGCGAAGTTGCGCCAGGCGCAACTTCGCCGCACTTCGCCAGGCGTAGTTTCGCCAACGCTCCGCAAATTCACTAAAATCCGAAGTTGCGCACAGGGGTAGCGTAAGGTTGCGAAGTTGCGCTAGCGTTGGTTCGCTATGTAAAGCGAAGTTACACTAGCGAAGGCTAATTTGCATACGGCGCGAAATTCAAATTTCAATGGAGGAACACGTATCAGCACTACAAATGCCTAGAAAACCTTCAAATCAGCAAATAAAAATTTTATTTTGCCCTACACATGTGCCCACTGTCTAGGTAAGTTGCCATGAGTCAGGAAATGTAGGGGGGAGGAAGGGGAGCCCCAAAAAAAATTTCGATCTTTTTCAGCCTATCACCCATCATGTAGAAAACACGCCAGCGTTTTTTGGGACTTAGAAAAAAAATTGACTTTTTTTAAAACAATCCCTATCTACTCTATTGCGCTTCGCCAGGTCTGAGGTGTCGAAGGAAGTCTAGCGTAAAAGGTAGCGTTCAGTACACTGCGCAAGTTAGTGAATTTGCGTAGTTACGTCGCTAGCGAAAATTTGGCTGGCGTAAGGATGCGAAGTAACACTAGCGAAACTACGCCAGCGTTCGTTAGTGAATTTGCGCAGTAACGAAAATGCCTAACGCTAGCGTTCGGCGCTTAGTGAATTTGGCCCCTAGTGTATGTGCGAACCTGTGAATTTATTGCTGTTGCTGAGGGACCTTGCCGGGGTCTACGGAGGACCAGCACCGCTACTGCAGGAAAAGTGACGGGTGAGCGGTAGATATAACACATTACTTTGTACTGCTAGTGCCAACAGCACAATTATAGTAAAAAAGCTGAATTACTGGTTAAAAAGAAGTAGTATCATATTCTGCAGCATTCTACAGGCATTATACACCATTAACATCAGTCCCTATCTCAATGGAGCTTACAATCTAAGGTTACAGACACATAAAACTTCCTGCCACATAAGGGTAAAAAGCACAAGGATCTCCCAGCCAGGCCTAAGGTTTCACTTTCGATTGAAGCTGTTTTTGTTCAGTTCATATCACACTGGTGGGGTGGGCCTTGTAGAGTCAGTCACAAAGCCTTAGCTGTATGACTGAGCCTCAGTCATGCTCACAATACACCTGCTATGGATGCCAGGCAACACACCGTAGCAATATATCTATAAAAGAAAAGAGATCACCAAGGTATTAGCATCCTACCAGATGGGGCAATAAATAAAATAAAATGTACATGATTAATTGTATCAATAGTGGATAACGCAGATTATTTAGTGTACACTGGCTGTTATAGAAAATAATATGTTTCCGTCAATGATTTGCACATGGGTAAAAAGGAAATAAAATGTGAATAATGAAATCCGGGTGGATCTGCTGTGGGAGGATATTCTTTGTGATGGTCACAATCACAGACAAAAGTCCCTAATGATGTTGAACTGCTGGGGGGGGGGGGGGAGTGCCAGACCCAGGGAGGAATTTGGATCATGGAGGGGGACTGCATCAGACATGCTTAAGTATGGGACCAATGTGCACCTACATTCCTGCCACAGTACAGGTAGAACTGGTATAAGCTCTGCATTCACTATACATATATGTGTATATATGTGTATATATATATATATATTAAAAAAAAAACATGGGAAAGTTGTGCTCACTACACATGTTTTTAGTTTCCCAGGTGTCCTTAGCCATGTTACTTGTGCGCTGATTAACTTCAGTCACACTTTACTGCTGCACTGCAGGTTGGAGTGATATCACCCCCTCCCCCCCACCAGCAGCCTATCAATAGAACATTGGGAATGTAACCAGATAACAGCTCACTGACACCTGTGTTATATATATATATATATATATATTAAAAAAAAAACATGGGAAAGTTGTGCTCACTACACATGTTTTTAGTTTCCCAGGTGTCCTTAGCCATGTTACTTGTGCGCTGATTAACTTCAGTCACACTTGACTGCTGCACTGCAGGTTGGAGTGATATCACCCCTCCCCCCCCACCAGCAGCCTATCAATAGAACATTGGGAATGTAAACAGATAACAGCTCACTGACACCTGTGTTATATATATATATATATATATATATATATATATATAGTCAATGGAGGAGTCGGCACTCACGACACAAGGTTCACAGTTGCCTGGGTGCAGTATCCAAAATAAGATTCAATATTGTACAAATAAGGTCTGCACTCTCAGGACTTAGGAAAAGTTAAGAATTTTTTTATTCACATAGGAGACTGACGTTTCGACCTCTTCAGAGGCCTTTCTCAAAGTGAGAAAGGCCTCTGAAGAGGTCGAAATGTCAGTCTCCTATGTGAATAAAAAAATTCTTAACTTTTCCTAAGTCCTGAGAGTGCGGACCTTATTTGTACTATATATATATATATATATAAAAAAAACATGGGAAAGTTGTGCTCACTACACATGTTTTTAGTTTCCCAGGTGTCCTTAGCCATGTTACTTGTGCGCTGATTAACTTTAGTCACACTTTACTGCTGCACTGCAGGTTGGAGTGATATCACCCCCTCCCCCCCCACCAGCAGCCTATCAATAGAACATTGGGAATGTAACCAGATAACAGCTCACTGACACCTGTGTTGCTAAAGCTAGTGGCACATGAGGAGATTAGTTGGCAATCGATAAATCCCTGCTGCTGGTGACTAATCTCCCTGAAATGCCTTAATTAAGTACAATAAAGCAATAGGATTCGTTGGCATATAGTTGGCCAGCTTAAATATATTGCAATTTATGGACAAACAAAATATATATATATATATATATATATATATATATATATATATATATATATATATATATATATATATATATATATAAATATATATATATTTTTTTATATAAATCTTGATTTTTTTCACAAGTATTATCGTTGAGTGCGGTACTATGTTACTTTATTTATATACATTGTTCCACTGACATTCTAACATGCCTGCTCTATCCTGGACAAGAGATTAGGAGCATTGCCAGTTACACATTTGGATGACGTGAGACCATGCTATTTTCCGACACAGCCCATCTGACTTTCATACAAGTAGTTAGCCAACATACTGAATCATTTTTTATGTCTATATCTACGAAGACACCGTTTTTCAGTTTCTTTCCCCTCTTGTTTCTTCTCTACAATCTCATTGTCAGGATGTGCTTTACACTGAACACTGCAAATCTGCTTCCTCCAGGAACAACAGGAAACAACATCTGCAATTTTCTGTATTTCATATCCACTATATGTAGAAGATTTGATGGTAGTTTGTTACATTTCCAGGATTCAAGTTAAGAAGTAAATAATGAAACAACTATAAGATAATACTGAATAAATACTGAATTACCACCACAGCCAGAGGCATCTCACTTCTCAACAACATAAAAGTAAGAGCAACCAACCCAATACAGGAATCCCTGTCCTAATGAATGAGACAATTGAACTGAAACCAGTCTTTCCTGGGTCACTATCCAGTTCACTTCATGTACTCTCATTTAATGTCCTAAAAGGGCAAATGCCCTTTAATTGATTGTTCACCTTCAAACACTTTTTCCAGTCTAGTTGGTTTCCGATAGATCACCAAAAATAAAGACTTTTTGCAATCTCTCTACTTGCGACCTTTTTTCTATTATAGTTTTAAAAAAGCAGTTCTGGGAGGGAGTTCGCCGTCCCTCTAAACTGTTTTAAATTGATACATTTAGTTGATACATTTGTTATTTTTGTCCCTGCTGAGCAGAATCCCTGAGCTTCATTAAAGGCAGCTGTTAGAATTAATACAATAGTTGCTAATATTCCACAGCCACTGCTGATAAATGTATCAACTCATGTAGCCATTAAATATATCCAATTGTAACATTTCCGATGCTCCTGGATCACTGAGCTGCCAGACTGAAACACCAGAGACACAAACGTAAAACTCTAAACTTAAAGGGAAACTCCGGCTTCCAAACCAAAATTTGATAAAGAGGCCCACATAACACAGACACCCTAATATACCCATAACCATTATCGGTTTCTTCAAAAAGTATGAATAAATGCAATTTTCTATGCTGAAATCCAGGTGTTTAACTTTCTGCATCATTTGAAATCCTGGCAGGGAAGCAGGGATTAAACACTGATGTTACAAATTGTAACAACTTCGCCACATCTTACAGACAACATGCAGGAACTACATAACCCACAATGCATTGCTCTATGATGTTCCTTTCCTTATTGAAATCACGTGTGCAGGGAATTGTGGGGTTTGGAGGATGCAGGCTGAGGACAGATGGCTGCTGATACAAAGTAACAGTAGTCAGCCAGCTCAGTGAAGCAGTCCGACAGATCAGAAGGAGAGCAGGGGGCTAGGCTTAGGGAACTGTTCCAAACCATTAAAAATCATGAAAAGTCTGCATATTTTTTAATTAATGTATATTGCAAAGTTGCTTGAAATTATGTTTACTTTTTAAGAAGCTCAAGTTATGTTTGTGTGGCATTCCCCTTTAAATTTTGGAAAAACAATAAAAAATAAAATATCGAAAACAATTGAAATAAGTCTTTATTTCTGGTAACAATCTCAAAACAATTAAACCGAAAAAAAAAGTGTTTGGAAGGTGAACAACCCTATTAAGGGTAACTAACAGCCCCGGAGCACTTTTCTCTGTCAGTGGAAGACTGCAATGTATAGTTTATCAGGATCAGTTGCCTATTAGGGCTGGTTAAGCAGCCTTCATAAACTAATACCAATAAACAGCTATGTATTCTGCTAAAATATCTATAATGTTCTTCTATAGAGCATGTCAGGGCACTTCCATGCAAAGTACCACTTGTAATGGCACCAGAGATCATTGAATGTTTCAGTCTATGTATGTTCTAGTGAAGAATAGGAATAAACAATATATAAAATTGGACTTCTTATACATACTGCCAGTATGAACGTATCTATGTATCTATAACTTTATTTATAAAGCACTGCTTGTATATGCAGAAATGCATCGAAGAGCAAATACAAAAGTCAAACTTTGCCAAGAGAGATATAGGGGCAAATTTACGAACCTCCGAAAATGCGCCAGTGACAGCTTCACTCACATTGCAACACTTCACCAGGCGTAGATTCGCCACGACAACGCTAACTCACTAAAATCCGAAGTTGGATCCAGGGCGCCGAGTGCTGGCGAAGTTGCGCTAGCATTACTGCGGCAAGCAAAGCGAAGTTGCACTAGCGTTGCCTAATTTACATACGGCGGGAAGTTAAAGTACAATGGACGTATATGTTGCAGCAAATACATTACACTACAAAAGCCTAGGAAACCTTAATAAAATAATATAAAGTTGTTATATTGCCATACACATGAGCCCAGTGTATAGTTTATGGGCCATATGTTAGGAAATATAGAGGGGAAGCCGGTTAACCCCCAAACAAAATTACGATTATTTGGAGCATATCACCCTGTAAAAAGAAAAAGACACCAGCATTTTTTGGGACTTAAAAACATTTTCAAATATTTTTTTAGGAACTCCTATCTAATCTATTGCACTTCGCCTGGTCTGAGTTGGCGAAGGCAAGTCAGGCGCAAGAGGTAACGTTCAGTAAAATCCGCATCTTGGTGAATATGTGCAGTTACGTCCCTTCGCCAGAGCGCAAATTCACCTGGCGTTAGTGAGCGAAGTACTGCTAGAGTCTATCTCCTACGCTACGAAATTACGCCAGCAACCATTAGTAAATCGGTGGAGTTCCGAAATGACATAATGCTGGCAAATTTTCGCCAGTGTTAGTCACTTCTCCCCTTAAGTAAATTTGCCCCATAGAGAGACAGACAGAAATTGCCTTGTTCCAGGAGACACTTATGGAAAGGGGTCCCTGCCTCATAGAGCTAACAATCCAAGTATGTCTCTAATTTCAGAATTTGCAGCACTGTACAACAACTCTATAATTATTCTCATCATCCTCTGTGTTCCTGCTGTGAACTCCTCATAGCATTATTAGTATAATCCTTTAAACTTTTCCCAGGCAATACAATCCTCTTGAAAAAGACCTCCCTACAGTTGGAGGATGCTTTAAGACCCAACTCTTCAAAGAGTAACTAGAAGCCTCAGCATCATTAGCCAAGTAATGTATAACGAGAGACTATCAGGCACCATATAAGCCCTCTCTGTGTTGCAAGACTTGGCATGGTGCTCCTATCACAATTTAGGATATGCCTTAAAAGCAGAGAAGAGGCTGCTATTTATAAACATTCACTACACAGCACAACAAGATTATCAAGATGGGGGGGGCACATATTTCAGATAAGGGGAGGGTGAATATGGGAGAGCTGAATGGTTGTGCACTGTAGGGACACATGCAACTGTTGTCACAGTGGAATGTTTCATTATGGTGCATTTAGGCATGTGGTTTGTTGCCTGAACAATGATGTTTACAATTTCTTTGTGCTTAGGTTTTGACAAGATTATTTCCTGGTAATTGTGTCACCTGTATCCATTTCCTTAATGAGAAAAGCAAAATGTATATCCACCTAGTCATGGTTTAGGGTAGTGGGTCCCAAGCTGTGCAGGTCCCAAGCTGCACAGCTGCATGGCTGCCACAACATTCATTCCAAGTGACAATAAGGGCCTCAGCCTGAAGGCCATTTTGATGAAGATCATTAGTGTGACTAGAGTGCACTGGGCCCCCCTGCAGGGCCGGATTTACATAGTGGGCACCCCTAGACCCGCTGTCGTTTGTTTACCCTCATCCTCTCCCTTTTATTCGCTCCAATTTTCATTGCCGGGACCGGAGAAATGGGGATTGGTGCAGAGGAAATTAAAAAAATTAACATATCTCCTGCATATCTCCCCATTGTTTCTGAACTAAGGTGGGTATGGATGGGCAGAATGGCACCCCCTAAAATCCTGCTGCCCTAGGCCTGGGCCTCGGTGGCCTATCCACAAATCTGGGCCTGCACCCTGCAAAAAAAAAATCTTCAGAAGGGCCCAGCACACTCCGATCCCCATCCTCCCACTCACTTCAGAACTCCACCCACTCCCCCACCCGGACTCCACCCACTATCCGCCCCGTGCCAACAGGCTTTACATGTAAGAGAGCTGCTGGTAAAGGGGGGGGGTTCTTTTTGGCTATAGAGGAAGCAGACCCCGCAGTCCAGGTGGGGTCTGCTTCCTCTATAGTTACGCCACTGATGAAGATGGTTCTTCAAGATACCCCAGATAGCCCAGCTAAATAGTCAGCTAGAATGAGATTTTAGATATTCATGGAATTATTGATGAATAACCATATCTTATGGTTCGGTATTCATGCTGCCCCCATGCCTACACGGCAGCTTGTTTATATAAACTATAGTTGTGTATCTATAACAAACACACAAGATTTACCAGTTGAGGGCAACACTATATTATCTAGTCATTCCTTAAAAACACTTTATTTTTTTGGTGCTACTATTCTGGTAAAGGAACAGTAACATCAAAAATTGAAAGTTTAAAAGTAATTAAAATATACAGTAACGTACTGTTGCTCTCCCCTAGTAAAACTGTTGTTTATATAAACAAGCTGCTGTGTAGCCATGGGGGCAGCCATTGAAGCTGGAATAAAGGAGAAAAGGCACAGGATACAGAGCAGATAACAGATAAAACACCATTGTATTGGACAGAGCTTATCTGTTATGTGCTATGGACCCTGTGCATTGTCTCCTTTTTTCCAGCTTGAATGCCTGCCCCCATGGCTATACAGCAGCTTGTTTATATAAACCATAGTAGTCTTTCTGAAACAAACTCAGTTTTTACTAGTGCATACAAACAGTATATAATATGTTAATCACTTTAAAATGCTTTAATTTTTTGGTATTATTGTTCTTTTAAGTTTGAAAGATTTGTGATCTGAGAAAAGCTTTGTATCTTAAGAACCTGACAACTGCTAATTTAGTCCATTATATGTTAGATCACTGGTGGCTTCAGTGATGTCACAAATGAACTGATTTGCTGTATACCTAAAAAATCTACAAGCAATTCCCATATAGTACTAAAATAATAGATAAAAGACACTAAACTAAAGCACACAATGAGATAAACACACACAGTACAGTTGTGATACGTGTAACACATCTAATATTGTGAGCAATTGTCGATTAGATTTATGAACAGGGGTCATGCTTTGCCCAAAATATGTCTCCTACATTTATGGTAGATACAATGGGGCTCATTTATCAACACTGGGCAAATTTGCCCATGGGCAGTTACTTATAGCAACCAATCAGTGATTAGTTTTTTATAGCCAGCTGCAAGTAGAAAAATGAATGCAGCAATCTGATTGGTTGCCATGGGTTATTGCCCAGTATTAACTGTCCATCTATTAACATCTATTATATGAACATTTTTAAATAAGCCCACAAGTCATACTGTATTACTCACCAATAGATATTTGTAATAAATCTACTAGGGATGCTCATCGACTGTAGCCATTCAGATGCAGCAAAATGTAGTACAACAACAGTTGAGTAACATACCCTTGCCCCCCATGATTGGTGTCCCAGTCCTCCTGCAATGCCCCTGCCACCTATGATGATCTTGAACTCTGGCAGAGCATAAAGAGGACAGGGGTTGCCCATGGGTTAAATAATTTAGTAAAAGCTAATATCATTCATGAGCAGTGAGAGAAGAGATAGAATGGAAGTATGAAAGCCAGAATGGAGGGCAGGAGGATGATGATGATGCTGATGGTGGAGATGGCTAGGAATGAGGTCAGAGCAGAAGGGGAGAAGCACAGAGCTGAGTGAGACAGACTAGGGCTGTGAGTAAAAGGGAGAGCAGCACAGACAGTGAATGGAGCACAGACAGTGAATGAAGCAGAGACAGTGAATGGAGCACAGACAGTGAATGAAGCACAGACAGTGAATGAAGCACAGACAGTGAATGAAGCACAGACAGTGAATGGAGCACAGACAGTGAATGGAGCACAGACAGTGAGGGGAGCACAGACAGTGAATGGAGCACAGACAGTGAGGGGAGCACAGACAGTGAGGGGAGCACAGACAGTGAGGGGAGCACAGACAGTGAGGGGAGCACAGACAGTGAGGGGAGCACAGACAGTGAATGGAGCACAGACAGTGAATGGAGCACAGACAGTGAGGGGAGCACAGACAGTGAATGGAGCACAGACAGTGAGGGGAGCACAGACAGTGAATGGAGCACAGACAGTGAGGGGAGCACAGACAGTGAGGGGAGCACAGACAGTGAGGGGAGCACAGACAGTGAGGGGAGCACAGACAGTGAGGGGAGCACAGACAGTGAGGGGAGCACAGACAGTGAATGGAGCACAGACAGTGAATGGAGCACAGACAGTGAATGGAGCACAGACAGTGAATGGAGCACAGACAGTGAATGGAGCACAGACAGTGAGGGGAGCACAGACAGTGAGGGGAGCACAGACAGTGAATGGAGCACAGACAGTGAGGGGAGCACAGACAGTGAGGGGAGCACAGACAGTGAGGGGAGCACAGACAGTGAGGGGAGCACAGACAGTGAGGGGAGCACAGACAGTGAATGGAGCACAGACAGTGAGGGGAGCACAGACAGTGAATGGAGCACAGACAGTGAGGGGAGCACAGACAGTGAGGGGAGCACAGACAGTGAATTTAGCACAGACAGTGAATGGAGCACAGTGAGGGGAGCACAGACATGAGGGGGGAGCACACTATGGGAGGCCCTGCTCATATCCCACTTGCAATGATAACAATAACACTGAGTGGAAAAATAAAAAGAAGGCAAATCTCCCAGGGGACTGTGGGTAAAGCAGTGACAACTCCATAGGGACAGGCAGCCTCCATCCTCTCCCCAACTGCAGCTGCTTCTGCTGAACAACAACTCCCTGGCGGGATGTGACAGACACCACACGTGTTGAAGAGCTGACATTCAAGTGACACAACGTTATACACACACGGCTCCATCCATCCTACCTCTCCTGTTGCCCCTCATTGCCCTGGTGCTGGGGTCGCAGGGAGTTTCCGTGGGTGGCAGGGAGTTTCCGTGGGGTCAGCAGCGAAGCAGTGGAGCAGAGTAGCCGGGTACGGTGACCGCTAGGAACATGCTGCTATTCCCGGACGCACAGCTGAGCCCACTGTCCCATGTGTGTACGTGCTACTCGGCTTATCACTGCCTCAGCGCTGGCTCCCAAGGAATGTACAGGCGAGGGGACGCCTTCCCTGAGGCTTGTCCTTCATTTCCAACGCGCTGATTGGTTAAAATGAGCAGGGGGCGGTCCTTACATAGGGAAGTGCGGCCCCGGCCTTATGTTTGTACACAGAGGAGACTCGCCTGTCGCTTAACCCTCGCCTTGCCAGGGAATTCATCACAGCACATGGGGGGATACGGAGTCGTTTAGGGGTCATTATTACACATTCCCCAGTGAAAAGAAATCGCAAAGCTCCGTTGTCTAAACATTGTGCGAAAGCCAATGCTAAATATTCACGTGTTTGGACGCTGAAATATCTCCCGTTTGTTTGTTGTTATTTGTGTCTGAACATAAAGGGGAACGTACACACGAGTGATCATTAGCGACAACACGGCCCACCTCCAATTTGCCAAGCTCTTTCTAAAGTTGTTGATCAAAGTGTGGCCAATTATCTGCCAGATATTCAGCGGTCGCCACTGCCATTGACAATATCACCTCAGCATCTTGCAGGTTACCGTGGGCGTTAAAAACACATTCCTGGTAACTTAAAGGAAAACTATACCCCCAAAATGAATACTTCAGCAACAGATAGTTTATATCAAATTGAATGACATATTAAAGAATCTTACCAAACTGGAATATATATTTACATAAATATTGCCTTTTTACATCTCTTGCCTTGAACCACCATTTCGTGACTCAGAGATCACCTGACCAAAAGGCAAAAGGTCCCCCAACTCTGGTGTTAAAAAAAAGCAGCATCGACTTTGCCGCCTCATGGCAGCACTCAGCTCTGAAACAGCCTTGCATTTATTGGTTGGGCAGGCCCAGGCCCGGATTTGTGGAAAGGCCACCTAGGCCCGGGCCTAGGGCGGCAGGATTTTAAGGGGGCGGCATGCTGACCAACCACACCCACATTGGTTCAAAAACACTGGGGATGCACTGGAGATACAATCATTTTTTACATTTCCCATGCGCCAATTCCCATTGCTCCTGTTCCCCTGGAGGGGACAGGGGCGACGAACGGTAGTGGCCCTCGGGGTGCCCACTATGTAAATCCGGCCCTGGGCAGGCCCATCAGAGGGCACCACACACACACACAGGGTCAGACTGGGGGGCCCAGGCCCACTGGTGTTGCTGTCACAGGGCCCCTCTCCAGGTCCCCTGCCACCGGGTTCCCCCGCTGAGCCACCCTCCCCCTGCACACGCGCGGGCACGCAGCTTGTATTTGCTGCGACCTGCGGCAAAGATTTGCACAGGGAACAGGGCTGGGCCTGCAGGGCCCACAAGAGCCAGGGGCCCACCAGGTCTTTTCCTGGTACCCCGCCGATCCAGTCCGACCCTGCACACAGGGTCAGACTGGGCCAGCTGTCCGGACAGCGCGGTATTTTGAAGGGCTGCCCAGGTCAAAACTGCCTGCTCGGTTTTCCAAATTAGGAAAAAACCCAGCGGGCCCTGACCCTTAATGGGCCCCCGCCGGGCTAGTCTCCTCTCCCGATCAGATTCAGGGGAAAAAAAGTTTTTTCAGGCGCAGCGCCATCTGCGCATGTGCGCAGCATCATCTGCGCATGCGTGCAGCACCTGCTGCTTTAGGAGCGCCGCAGTGCCTTTATGTTGGCGCGCCGAGCGGGGCCTTCATTCGGCGTGTCATAGGGGGGCGGGGGGTCGGAGGGGGCCCTGGATATTAGTCCCAGTGGGCCCTGGGCCCTCTAGTCCGACCCTGCCCACTGACCCAGACCCACTCCACTGATCTGCTGGCCCCCAAAAGAAAACTGTGTGACGGGGCATGTCCCGGCTTTCACGCATATGCATGGGGCCCCCAATTCTCTGGTCTGACCCTGCATACACAGACCAACAAGCTACGCACTCTCTTCAAAATGAACAAATCAGCAACTTTGCTATACATCCAGGGGCGTAACTACAGAGGAAGCAGACCCCGCGGCTGCTGGGGGACCCTAATTAATGAGAAATTTCTCTGAATATATTGGAGGGGCCCTAAAATTAATTTGCTGTGGGGCCCAATATCTAGTTACACCACTGTATACTTTTATGGCATTATGGCAATACACATAACAATTTTTCATTACTTAACCACCGATTTCAGTATGATACACTAGCCCATCATTGAATTATCTCACGGTTGGGGTGTACTGGATGATCCTACATCTGGCGAGCTTTCTTCCGACATTACTCAGAAAATTAATCGGACAGATTTAAAAATTTTCGTCTTTAAACCATTGATGTAATGGATACATTTTGATCATCTAAATATGGAAACTGTGCATGTGTGGGATGGTGCATGGTGACAGGTGTCATGTCAGAGATTGCATTTTACAAACATTCATTCTTTGGTACGAATATATATAGTGACCCAAAAGAGAAAGGAATTAAATCACAAGATATATACATATATGTTAAATATTTATTACCTTTTTACTAAATAACATTATTTATAGTTAATAACATTATGGTAGGAGCAGCCCTCTGCCTTGAATCTATAAAGAGACTCATCTTCGCAAACAATCGGTGCAATAAAACCAAATGAAGGGTACACAAAATAATGTCCGGCTTCAAAAACAGTGTATATAAAAGCCTATACTGTACTTCACTTACTCTTCTGGTTTGGGCTTCAACTAGACAATATCACTTGAAATGGTTGTTTTCATTGATGGACAAAACATACTTTAGACAATTGTTTCAGCTCAGTCGTACAATAACAAAAATTTTAAAAATGTACATGTGTATGGCCACCTTCAGTATGATAATCTTAATAAGTATGCCTCTTTACTACTGGAACCAAGGCACCATCACCATGTAGAAAAATGTATATATCTATATAATACACAAAAGCTATGAATATCTTGTAAATTATAGCTTTATAAACAGTGAGTTCAGATGTCATCAGTTATAAACGGTGAGCTCTGATGTAATTTCTGTCACATCACTCAATGAAACTTGTGTATTATAATAAATAAAGTACCCCCAGTCGCAAAATCTGAGGATATTAGAAGTTACCTCAGAGTTCCATGGCCTTCGGCCTCGTGTTTTTATATGGTCTTGAAACTCCTCGGTAACTTATAATATCCTTATATTTTACAAGAGGGGGTACTTTATTCACTAAATAATACACAAAAGCCATGAATATCCTGTAAATTATATCCTTATAAACGTTGAGTACTGATGCTATTGCTATTTTAAAATTTAATTTGTGTTGGTGTTTTTTTTTCGTTGTATAGTAACGAATTTTCAAAGAAAAAATGTTGATGTTACTGGTCCTTTAAACTCCGAAGGTGTTCAAAGTCCAGGGGAAAAAGTACTCCAGCTCAGACCTACCAAGTTTATGTAGAAGTCAATGGCAGATGTCCCATTTATATCCTGATCTGCACTGGGTTTTGTTCAGTAATCGGAAGACTTTGTGGTTTTCGGATGACGAATCTGAAAAAGTCACAGTTTTCAGCGACATATCTGAAAAAGTCACAGTTTTCTGTGACAAATCTAAAAAATCGAAAAAATTCCTACGATTGTTTTTTTTTCTCACAATTTTATAGTTTTTTTTCCCCGCACAAGAAATTTTCAGAAAAATGTATTGATAAATAGGGGGGAAAAGCCTGTGTGGCTTTGGTCTGAGTTGTTTTCAAAAAATAGTGAGAACTTTTGATAAATAACTCCCCCATGTGTGACAAAATACTCAAAATTGCCCCTCCATTGTCCTGAATGGTAATTGTTGGTGTACTTGGGGAACAGGCACTTATCACTTAGAAAAGGTGGCATTTCCAGAGATGGAAATGGTGCAGATAGGTGGCAAAACATTGCAACATTGCCCAAAAGGCATTCTGGGCGAGAAGTGAAGAGAAAAAGCCAGTATGAACTTATTCTGTTATGCAGCAGCACCATCAGAAATCAGTAGATCCCCCATACCACTATATTAAAGGAAAACTATACCCCCAAAATGAATACTTGAGCCAGATAGTTTATGTCAAATTAAGTGACATATTAAAGAATCTTATCAAACTGGAATATAGATTTAAGGAAATATTGCCCTTTTACATCTCTTGCCTTGAACCACCATTTCGTAATGGTCTGTGTGCTGCCTCAGAGATAACCTGACTAGAAATACTGCAGCTCTAACTGTAACAGGAAGAAGTGTGGGAGTAAAAGACAGAACTCTGTCTGTTAATTGGCTCATGTGACCTAACATGTACTGTATGATTTGTTTGGTATGTTTGTGTGCACGGTGAATCCTGTGATCCCAGGGGTGGCCCTTATTTTTTAAAATGACAATTTTCTATTTATGATTACCCAATGGCACATACTACAGTACTAAAAAAAATATATTATTATGAAAATGGTTTATTTACATGAAGCAGGGTTTTACATATGCAATATATTTTTATAGAGAACTACATTGTTTGAGGGGTTTAGTTTTCCTTTAATTGTCTGTCAGGGCACCGAAACCGTTCAGACTCAGCCCTCTGCCCAGATGGGCATGCGCGACCTTATCACACATGTCGCCCCTGCTGGAAGAGTTTAAGTGCGGGTGACAAAACATTCTGTGTCCCCTTCCTTAAAGAGCTTGCTGCTGTACATCTACTGTACATTTAAAACATACTGGGTCAGAGCAAGGGGACAAATCACAATCTTATAAAATGTCACAGAAAGGTGTAAAGCTATATTGGTCAGTGACCCTGTCAGTCAGAAGGCACTTCTTTTGTGAGAGTAGAACAAAAATGCTAAACATCAGAAAATAAAGACAACTGACCATGTTCTACATTTTACTAAAAGTTAATTTATTTTTTTTAAACCTGTTTAGTGGTGCAGTTATCCAGAATGCTCGGGACCTGGGGTTTTCCGGATAACAGATCTTTCTGTAATTTGGATCTTTATACCTTAAGTCTATAAATATTAAATAAACCCGATAGGCTGGTTTTGCATCCAATAAGAATTGATTATATCTTAGTTTGGATCAAGTACAAGCTACTGTTTTATTATTAATCTGAATTATTTGATTATAATGGAGTCTATGGGAGACGGCCTTTCCGTAATTCTGAACTCTCTGGATAATGGGTTTCCGGATAACGGATCCCATACCTGTATTGATATCTGAGATATATCCATTGGGGCGAACAAACAGATCTTTATATGTATGACCAGCTTTACCATTTATTTTATTAGGCAACCTTTTATTATTGGGTCAAAATCAACTTTTAACAGAAATGTTATATTAAATACTGTTTCATTGTACAGTCTTTAGTTTAACATGTACAATCATTCAAAACTCACCAAGGTGGTAGAAAAGTTGGTAGCGTGAGAAAATGTGTGTCCTGTGAGCTGCTTCAGAGAGTTGCGTGTGTGTTTTTTTATATAGGTGTGGCTGTCTCCTCACAGCCAAGGGTTATCTAGTATTGCTGAGAGGGTAGTAAGCCTTCAGTACAAGACACTAGTAATTGGATAAATCACAAAATATAATGTGGAGGGCTAGGTGCTCTTACAGCATAAGGAATCGGTATCACATGAAGAAGATAAAGGAAACTGCATATCATTAGGAGAGCCTTACATGTTTTGTGCCTAAGGGTCACCTATAATTAAATGGCCCCTTAGGCATAAAATGTGTAAGGCTCTCTTAGTGGGGAGTGATTTCGTTAAGTATATGCCTAAGGGGCACTTTGGCACAAAACTTAGTGATGTGCAATTTCTTGAAATAAAAACCATCTTATTTGCACTTCAACTACTTTGTGTGATCAAGGTCGGACTGGGAAAAAACCCGGTGGGCCCAGGCTCCTGTAGGCCCTGCCTCAAACCAATTCTGCTGCCCCCGACCTCCCTCCCATGTTGCAACTGAAAGAGTGAAAAAGATTGGTTGTGGTGGGGGGGCTGTATGGGGCCTTTGCGACTGTGACGGGGTCGGGGTGGTGGGTCCCTGGCCCTGAGGCAACAGCTGTGCTGTGGATGATCCAGATTCTGTGCCTGTTTCCTCGTTCATTTTCGGTTAAAAGCAATCTCCACCCAAAATCGTTTTTTTTTGGGGTTTTTTTGCATAATGAAAGAAAAAGCAACTTTACAGAATATGGTAATAAAACATTTTCAATGCTTCTAAGGTGATTTGTAAACTTGATTTACATTCACAAATAACTTCAAAACCATGAAACCAATAAGACGTGTAACTAATGTGTATTGGAGAATTGCTTAGAACTACATTTTTAGTCATTACGCAAAAGTATTGTATTGGCTGGAAATCCCCTTTGAAATAAACAGGTATGGGAATCTGTTTTCTGGAAACCTGTTATCACAGATGGCCATCTCCCGTAGTTTAATACAATAATTCACGTTATTTCCTTTTTCTCTGTAGCAATTAAACAGTACTTGAATAATCCTTAGTGGTAAAAATAATCCCATTGGTTTTAGTTATTGTTTACAGGGTCAGACTGGGCCAACGGGATCCCAGTAAAAAACCCGGTGGTCCCCAAGTCCACCAGCCCAGATTCACTCCCGCTAAGCATGTGAGTGTCTCAGACACTTTCCAAGATGGTAACCCCCTGTGACAAGTTTAAAGTCCTGGATCATTGCTGCTATTGAGAAGCTGAAACTTTCGGCTGGTGCAATAAGTTCATTATATAAAATATGGCATTTTTAGCCACATTTATTTTTAGCATGGGGATCCAAATCATAGAATGATCACATATCTGGAAAACCCCAGTCCTGTACTAGAAACCCAGTAAAGGCCAGTATAACATCACAGGAAGAGGGGTCAGTGCATTGCATAAACCCCAGAAATGTTTTTTAGAAGAAACAAAGCCATTTCAGGAGCATGTTAGCCAATTGCCAATATTTTTAGGAAGTATAAAGTTGTTTCATAGCCTGCCTTGCAGCATGTTTTTGAAACCACACTTGCAATGTTCATAACACATGCTTGCACAAGCCAAAGAATAGCACCCGTTCCAAATTATCTTTGCCATCCTTCCTTCTTCCTGGTTTGTCATACAGCAAAGCTCAACAATAAAATAATACATCAAAATTATTACCAGCAGCAGGCTGGGTTTAGCCTAGGGCAAAGAGGGCATTTTCCCTGGCCCCTATCCTAGACTTCATAATGACAGAAAATGTACAATACAGGTATGGGACCTGTTATCCAGAATGCTCAGGACTTGGGGTGTTCCGGATAACGGATCTTTCCATAATTTAGATCTTCATACCTTAAGTCTACTAGAAAATCATGTAAACATTAAATAAACACAATAGGCTGGTTCTGATCCCAATAATGATTAATTATATCTTAGTTTGGATTAAGTACAAGCTACTGTTCTATTATTATAGAGAAAAAGGGAATCCTTTTTAAAAATGTGGATTATTTGATTATAATGGAGTCTATGGGAGATGATCATTCCGTAATTCGGAACTTTCTGGATAACAGGTTTCCGGATTACAGATCCCATACCTGTTTTATTGCATTGTTTAAATAAAATAAATTGTAAAAGATATTGTCAATATATTTTTTATGGGTTTCGGCTAATAGGCTCAAATTTCTCTTTTTTCACAAATCTCTAAAAAGGAATGGTTGTGTAAAATCATCGAATAAAAAACTGTGCCAAGTAAAAGCTGTTGAGGTCCCATAGAAGTCAGTGGGAGCTGCACTGATCCTGTTAGAGAAATAGACAACTACAGTTTTACCTTTGATAGAACTACCATTTTACGTTTTTCAGGGGACCAGAAAAAAATGTGTGAAATCCAGGAAAATGTAAAATCAGGGAAATGTGTTATGCATAATTTATAGGTGGGACCACAAAACAAAATGAGGGAAAACTTAAAATCAGGGGATGTAAAATTGAGGTTTCACTGTAGGTTGCTATGTCTCTCACCCAGGGCTAGTTTTAGGGTAGAGAAGCAGAGGCTCTTGAGATGGGAGCAGTGTCGGACTGGGACACCAGGGGCCCACCCAAAAACCTTAGACCAGGGGCCCACCCTCAGTACTATTATTCTTCCTCTCCTCAATCACCCTCTCCTAGACTCTTTTCTTTACATACTATAATCTATTATTCTATCTGTTCAGCATTTGTTCCCATAGAAATAGGCAATGACCATGAAATAGGCCAAATGTTTCTGGTCAGGCCACAAAGGGCGTTTTGGGGAGATTTGATCACCTGGTGACTAATCGCCTCGTTTTTGCGGCGACCAATCTCTCCAAACGCCTTCCCTGAATATGCGCCAGCTAAAATGAAAAAACACTGGCGCTAATCACTCGCAACGATTCGTTTTCTGAAGTCGTTCGAAGTTTCCTTGTGAGGCAACTTCAGAAAACGAACCGCTGCGTGTGATTAGCGCCGGCGTTTTTTCATTTTAGCCCGCGCAGGAACAGGGAAGGCGTTTGGGGAGATTGGTGCGGCGACGATCCATTGTGCGGTACTCGATTTCTCCTCCCTGGCTATCTCCTATAAGGAAGACAGGGAGGAGAAATTGAGCAACGCACAATGGATTGCCGGATCACCTTTTCTGAAGAGGAGCGCAAGCAGAGTTTCGGTAAGTTATTTCTTAATAAAGGCTGTGTAATTTTAAAGTTTAATTAGTCTTGGTGTTTTTTTTCGTTTTATACTAACGAATTGTTTTTAAAAGAATTTGATGTTACTGGTCCTTTAAGGAGAGATTTTGATACAAATCCTCATGGCAGCCCTTGGAAACACCTGAAGAAAATATGCTCCATGTGCCATGGGATCTAGTAGTGATTTCAGTGTTGGACTGAGGTGTCAAGAGCCCACCAGAATAGACCATAGTCTTGCTCTCCAAATTACTTTTTCTCCACTCATATTTGTTATTCTCCTAGTCTTCTTGTCCTCATTTAGAAATGAGGAATGGCCATGGAATAGGCATACAAGGTTAAATAATCAGGTCCAGACCATCTCGGCCCACCAAGAATTTTGTTGGAAGCCTGTTCAGCCAATCCATTACTGGTCACATGCATACTGTTTAGTGATGATGTGATGTTAGATTGAATGACATACTGTATACAGTAATGTTGAATGGACCTAAATTTGGGGTATATTTATCAAAGAGTGAAGTTAATAGTGAAGTTCCGCCACTAGAGTGAAATTCCGCCACTCTACATTCATTTTTATGGGATTTTTATAGGAGTATTTATCAAAGGGTGAACTTTCACTTTCACCCATTGATAAATACGCCTTTCAAAATCCCATAGAAATTAATTGAGAGCTGCAGAATTTCACTCTAGTGGCGGAACTTCACTCTTTCATAAATTTACCCCTTAGGCTTTTGGCAATATATATATATATATATATATATATATATATATACAGTATATATAGTGAAAAAAATGTTTTATTATTAAGCCTCAAGGTTTCGATCCACAGGGGGATCGATGGACAGAGATGTAGGGGCCGATTCACTCAGCTCGAGTGAAGGGTTCGAATGAAAAATACTTCGAATTTCGAAGTATTTTTTGGGTACTTCGACCATCGAATTGGTTAAATTCGATCGAATTCGATCGAAGTCGAACGAAATCGAACGATTCGAAGTAATTATCGTTCGACTATTCGACCATTCGATAGTCGAAGTACTTGCCCTTTAAAAAAAACTTCGACCCCCTACTTCGGCAGATAAAACCTACCGAAGTCAATGTTAGCCTATGGGGAAGGTCCCCATAGGCTTGCTAACCTTTTTTTGATCGAAGGATTTTCCTTCGATCGTTTGATTAAAATCCTTCGAATCGTTCGATTCGAAGGATTTAATCGTTCGATCGAACGAAAAATCCTTCGATCGTTCGATCGCAGGATTAGCGCTAAATCCTTCGACTTCGATATTCGAAGTCGAAGGATTTCAATTCGAGGGTCGAATTTCGAAGTATTTTTAACTTCGAAATTCGACCCTTCGTGAATCGGCCCCTTAAAGTATTGATGCTGCACCCAGGCACATTATTTTAATTTTTCATGAGTGCCGGCTTCCTGGTTTTATATATATATATATATATACACACACATACACACACAGGTATGGGATCTCTTATCCGGAAACCCATTATTCAGAAAAACTCAGAATTACAGAAAGCCCATCTCCCATAGACTCCATTTTATACAAATTATCCATATGTCTAAAAATGATGAGCTCTTTAAAGTGAGGGAAATATGTGTTCTGTACAGCAGGCACCCGCATGCCACGCCCCAAAGGTGCCATACTAGGAATGGGCGGAAGTCATCCAAGCCCCATCAAATGCAAATTTCTTATTTTTATAGCAAAATCAAAGCATTGTTTTTGTTTTCTATTAGTTTAACTACAGATATTGATCTTTGTATAAAACAATCCCCTTTACCATTTGTCAGTGACTATTCTGAATATCAGATAAGAAGTCCATTAGGATTAGCTGTGCAGTGGTAATCTTAATATCTATTTCACAAGAACCAAAAGTTAAGCAGCTTCAGTTTCCTCATTTGCCAGTTCTCCAATTTAGTGAAATCTCTCTGCAAAGTGGCAACACCCAGCATGGAACTTATAGTTTTGCATACTTTAAATGGATTCTGTCATAATTTTTATGATATAGTTTTTATTTTTAAATTACACTGTTTACACTGCAAATAATTCACTCTACATTATAACGTTTTATTCCTGAACCAGCAAGTGTATTTGTATTTTTCTTTTAGTTAATATTGGTGTGTAGGAAGCCATCTCCGGTCATGCTATTTATTTCATAAATACCATGTTTAACGGTCGATTAAATAAAAATGATGATGTTATACATTGAAGTCTATAGTGCCTTTGAGCAGATGGGGTCCATTAAAATCCATTGACTGGCCAAATCCAGCCCATGGACCTCCAGTTGGACAGCTTTGGCTATAGTGGTAGTACAAAGTGATTGACTTACCTAAAAACCCCAAGCTGGTGCTCCTATTGGCAAAGAACGGCACCGGCCCGGGATTATTCCAGTGAGCATCATGGAGAGATCTTCTTCCTGCTTCCTCTTCGTTCGCGCAGTTTCGCATGCGCAGTATGCGCAATGCTGAACTTAAACTAAAAAGTCGACTATTTCTTTCTGCTGCGCATGCTTTTGCCCCAGAAAATTTGAAGGAAGAAGAAGCAGGAAGAAGATCTCGCCGTGGTGCTCGCTAGAAAACCCCTGGGCCGGTGCAGTTTTCTGCCACTAGAAGCACCGGCCAGGGGTTTCAGGTAAGTCAATACAATCATTTGGGGGTGCCTACCATTTGGCACCCCCAAGAGCAAATAGACGTTCATTCCCCTTTAAGTTCAGACTAGACTAGATAAAAAAAAAGAAAGAGACAAAAGCAGATACTGAGTAGATAATGCATATACAGTATACTTATTCATATACCAGTATGGGATGAGTTATCTGGAAACCCGTTATCCATAAAGCGCCAAATTACAGAAAGGCCAAATCCTATAGACTCCATTTTTTTTAAAGATGTTTATTTCTGGTTTTATAGACTCCATTTTTATCTAAATATCTAAAATCTAAATCTACATTTTTAAAGATTATTTCCTTTTTATCTCTAATAATAAAACAGTACATTGTACATGATCCGAACTAAGATATAATTAATCCTTATTGGAAGCAGAACCAGCATATTGGGTTTAATTAAAGTTAAAGCTTGGATCCATAAAAGTTTGAAAATTACTCTTACTGCTATAAAGAACTTTTTTGTGCCAAGAGTAAATGTGGTTGCTGAAAGATATAAATTCCGCCAAAGTGGACAACGTAATGGTGAATCCACAAAACAATTTGTAGCAGCTTTGAAAGAACTGGTTGTTACCTGTGAGTTTGGGAATCTAACAAATGAAATGCTAAGAGACCAAATAGTGGAAAAAACAAACTCACCTCACATTAGAGAGAGACTGCTCCTAGAGCAAGATTTAACCCTTTCAAAGGCTATTACAGTTGCTAGTCAAATTGAAACAGCAGTGGCTAAAACTCTCAGTCAGGGAACTGCTGGGAATGTACAGTTTGTGAATTCAGCCTAATAATGCACAGTCACAGGCAAAATACAGTGCTAAGGAAAGGGATTCACCTACACTGCAAAACCCTGCAGCAAATACAAATAGAAAATACTGCTTTCGCTGTGATTCAACACAACACACTGCAAATCATGTTACATGTCCTGCAAAAGCTAAATGGTGCCGCAACTGCAAAAAAGTAGGACATTTTGCTAAGATCTGCGTAGTTCTGAAATGTTCAAGAAGTCACTAATACAAATGTTACAGTATTAAGTGTGGATAAAGCTGATACATTTATTCCAGACAAGTTTATATGCACTGTCAGTGTCAGTATTGCTTCTGCCGACAAGGGACTCTCCATTAACCTGATGCTTGATACAGGTTCAGCTGTTTCTATGCTACCAAAGGATATTTTCTTGAAATACTTTGCAAAAGATCTGCTCGTTGCACCTGCCCTGAAACTGGTCAGTTACTTAAAGGATCCAATCCCTGTGCTTGGTTGCTTGCCAATGACTGTACAATTTGAATCAAATACTGCAAAATGTGACTTTTACATTGTGAATAAGGATAGTGCTATACTTAGAAGGGATCTCTTTGCTGCATTAAACCTACAATTAGTTGATGGTCTCATTACTACAGCACCAGTGCCTGCCACACAGCCAGTGTCTAAAATTTCACCACAAAGCAACACTTCACTGGGCTGCGCAAAGAACTTTGTACACAAAGTTAAGTTAAAGCCAGATGTAAAACCAGTACGCCAGAAATTGAGGCGATTGCCCTACTCTATAAAGGAGACTGTCTCACAGAAACTAATGAAACTGGTAGAGCAAGATGTGATTGAAAAATCAGAATCCTCTGAATGGGTTTCACCAATTGTTGTAACAATGAAGAAAACTGGAGGTATTTAATTGTGTGTTGATCTCTGTGAACCTAATAAAGCAGTTGTTACGGATAATCAGACCTTGACACACATAGAGGAAATATTTTCAGAACTCCGAGGAGCAAAATTCTTTTCTACTCTGGATCTTCAGAGTGATTATCATCAAGTATTACTGCATGAGGAAAGAAGAGACCTCACTGCATTTATCACCCATGATGGTTTGTTTTGGTTCAACCATGTACCTCATGGACTGGCTTCAGCACCGAGTTGTTTTCTAAGTCTTCTATACTCCATGGCATACCTGGTATACAATGCTACTTGGATGATTTAATTGTCTATGCTAACTATGGATCTTCATGACAAGTACCTAAAAAAGGTTCTGAAATGCATTAATTATGCAGGACTGAAACTGAACCTTTCCAAATGCCACTTCAGACAAACTCAGCTGTCATTTCTGGGTCATATAATCTCACAAGATGGACTACTGCCTGACCCTGACCATGTAACGCTGTTACACAAACACCTACTCCATCTGATTTCCAGACCTTACAAGCTTTCTTAGGTCTTACTTCATGGTATTCTAAGTTTATTCCAAACTATGCTTCAGTTGTGGAGCCACTTAGAGCACTACTACGTAGAACTGTAAGTCTGGTGTGGTCAGAGTCTGCTCAATGTAGCTTTGAAATAGTGAAACAGTTAATTGTGAACAGTCCAGCGCTAGCTTTATTTGATCCTGCACTACCCACTATGGTTACTACAGATGCTTCAGACTATGGCGTTGGTGCAGTTCTCACACAGATCCATGCTGATTATACAGCCAAAACTGTTGCATTTGCATCCAGGACACTTACAGAGGCAGAGCGTAAGTATTCCACTGTTAAAAAGTAGCTCTAGCATGTGTTTGGGCAACAGAAAAATGGAGAACCTACCTATGGGGTAGAGTATTTACCTTATGCACTGATCATAGCCCTTTAACTACACTGCTTACAACAAAGGGACTAGGAAGAGCTGGAATGCGTATAGCTAGATGGTCAGCAAGGCTGACTGTTTGTCACTGTTTGATTGTTTGTCACTTTAACCTTTACCTGCAGCTTCTGATACACTGGATGAGGACATAGAAGGTGTAGCATTGACTGATTTACTATCATCTACAGGTACAGCTGCTGATTTTAAGCAAGCTTGTCTCACATGTACAATTCAAGTAAAACTACGGGGCATCTTACAAAGCAAATGGCCAAATGCTGAGAAGAAACTCAGTCCTGATCTTCAACCTTACTACAGGATTAGACACAAACTGTCCTTAGTAGATGGCTATGTTGTCTGTGGAGCTCGCTTACTGTTATCAGAGACCTTGCAAGAAAAGCTCATACAACTTGCAAGGAATTGTACGTACAAAACAAAGACTACGAGAACTATATTGGTGGCCAGCAATGGATGCCGATGTGGTAACTGCCATTCATTCTTGTGTTACTTGTAAGAATCATGATAAAACAGCACCACCACCACTTCAGCCAGTATCATTTCCTGATCCTGAAAACTTGCTATTGATACTGTCTGCCCTTTTGCAGATGCTCCTATAGACTGTAGATTTGCTATAACCTTGATAGATTATTACAGTAAATTACCAGAAATTGCATTTGTTTCTCATATAACAGCTACAGTAATAACATTTCTGTCTACAGTCCTCTGCAGAGAAGGTTATCCAAAGGAGTTAATATCAGACAACGGACCACAGTTTGTCTCATCTGAGTTTGAATTCTTTCTGAGAGAGAGGAATATTGTGCATAGGAAATCTTCAGTGTAATACCCACAAGCAAATGGAGAAATTGAGCGATTCAACAGAAGTCTGAAAGAAGCACTGCAGACAGCAAATCTTACTGGGAAATCTTGAAAATTATTTATAACAGAGTTCCTACATAAATACAGAGCAATGTGCCATGCAACAACCCAATCATCTCCAGCTGAATTATTACATGGCAGACAGATGTGCACTAAGTAACATGTTGCAGACATCAAACTTCCACAAAATACTGTGCCTACAAAATCATCTACGGCTGATATAGTGAAATGTCAACAAGCCAAACGCAAGGCTTATACTGACAGAAATTGTGGTGCCAGAGAAGTGCACTTTCAGCCTGGATCTTTAGTCAGAATTAAGAAACCAGGAATACTGAAACAAGGACAATCTAAATTTACTACACCACTTGAACTGAGATGCCAGCGAGGACCATACACATATGAACTGTCTGATGGACGCATATGGAATGCAAGTTGTCTTGCTCCTGTTAGATATGACTTTGGAGAAGCTCCATTTAATGAAGGACATTTTCCTACTCCTGATGTCAACTGCAATAGGCCTGAAGAAAGTGAAACTATAAGGTGTACTGAGAGAATCAGAAAACTACCTGCATGGACCAAGGACTTTGTGATGTGAAGAATGTCTAATAATGTTTTAAAATGCATACTGTTTAATTGTTACTGTTTATTATAGTTGTCCAAATGCTTTCCTACGATAGGGGGAATATGTGGTGTTTATACAAATGGCCTATAGATGTCACTTTGCTCAAGACTTATACTGTGCATACTTTCTATACAGCTTGTGGTGTTAGAGTTGCTTACTGTTGTATAATGGCTGCATGAGCCTGCTAATAAAGCACTGTTATACTCTACTCATCCTCGGCTACCCAAAACATAACACCATTAGACATGCAGATTTTAGCCTCGTATCCAAGGAATGATTGTACATCTCAATCTTCTGACCTGCCACTACATTCAAATTAAAGAACACACCAAACAATGTTCTGCCCGTGACAGCAATCGTACGAAAGTTATGTCTGACAAATTCAAGTGAAAATCACCCATTGAAATTGTCATATCACATACAGAGAAATTATCATTGGCCGACAAATCTTTTAACCTGTCTGACCGACTAAATGAGCGTTCGGCATAGTACGAAAAATGTTGGGACGTTCCACACATGGTCTGAAAATCATATGAAACTTTGATCCATACGGCTTTTTCTTTGCGTCTATGGCCATCTTAAGGGATCTCTGGGTCTGCATACCATAGGTTGGGATTTAGGTGAATAGTCACTCACTTTCCTTAATAATTCTAAAATGTGGCCATAGAAGTAGAGATCTGCTCGCCACATTGAAGTGGGCAATACCGGGCTGATCCGATCGTGGGCCCTAGGTCCCAATAATCGGATCATAATGGATCTGATACGGTGGTTGGATTGTGGGACAGCATAGACACACAGATGCGCCCGCGATCCGACTGGATTTTTTAACCTGCCCTATCGAGATCTGGACGACTTTCGGCCAGATATTGATCAGGGAAGTCCGTCGGATGGCCCCACACATGAGCCAATAAGCTGCCGACTGCCATCTGTCGGCAGCTTTTATCGGCTTGTGTAATGGGGCCTTTAGTCTAAAGAACTTGTGTTTTAGCTTTTAAGGCTTCCTGCCAACCTGAACCAATTATTTAAGAGGGATAAAAGGGTGTGTGGCTGATGTCCCAATTCCTTCATCAGTAGATGCATCCAGCACTCAGACAAATAAGGTACTAATCTCTCTAGCTGACATACTAAGTGCCCAAAGTATGCAGTGTTAATTACCTGGCAGATCTTAGCATACAGTATGAAGCAAGGTGTGTTATACTGGATGAACATGGCCTGAATACTTCCTTGGGTGCAACCCTGAAACCATCACGTACCATTTGCTGCAACACATTGTTCTGCTTTCCTACCCAAACCTAGATTCTCTAAATGACAATAAAGTTGTTTTTAAAATAATTTCCATGGAATTGAGATTAACAGATAAAATTCTTGTGTGAACAGGTTACTCTGCAAGCTGACTCACATCTTTTTTTGAGAAATGATGCAAATTGTTAATGAGTTTTCATGATTAGACTGTAGCAATGACCAATAGTGCAATATACAGTACCTCGCTTCTAATAAGATTTACATTATCCTTTGTCTGCTATCATGGAAGTCTCCCTACTATATGATCCAAATTTACCAAGTATGGGCAAGGCAGAAGAGGAGAGACATGAATGAACACTGGGAAACCCTCCACACACAACCACACAGACAACCACCAACCCCTTATTAACATTTGTCACTATATATTCTCCATGTACATAGCGCTGACATTCAATGCACCTCAGTGAAGCTTACACTCCCTATTTCCCTATAGCTTTTACAGAGTCTGTTTCACCTGGTCCCAGTCTACCTGCCTGCATATTTATGGACTTTAGCGGGAGACATGGATCAAACAAACACAGGAGGAATATATAAATATAATATATTAATAATAATAAATCTTAACCTCACCCTATCCCAGGACTCTTTTAATTTACAATCACACTGCGTGGGAGTATCAAGGGCCCTTGGATGACAGGCAGCAGGTAGCTATACATTTTAATAGTGTAAGAGATTTGCATATACTTGTTGTTGAGCTGCTATGTTCTCAGCTGCATGCTTCATCCTGTTAGTGGCTGTGTGTGGCCTCAGGCAGTGGAGGATCATATGATGAGTGAGTTAGCTTTATTATGGGACTAGAGAAGGGTTTTGATTCCCTGGTCTGCCCTTATTCTAACCAAACAACACTGTCCCAAAGTGACTTACTTTCAACCTGCCGGAAGAATCAGTAAGCTCAGCATTTATGGCTGTATCTATGATATTAAATAAGTTCATTAGCCAAAGAGACATTATAACAATTGCATATTGCTTCCTACACATTTCTGGACGACAGAATTATTTATTTTATGGGTAGGGATGTAGCGAACTGTTCGCTGGCGAACTAGTTCGCGCGAACTTCGACTGTTCGCGTCCGCCGCAAGTTCGCGAACGTCGCGCGACGTTCGCCAATAGGCGTTTGCGTCAAAATCGTTCGACCATTCGACCATTCGATCGCTAAAATCGAACGATTTTCGTTCGAATCGAACGATCGAAGCCATTGGATTGAATGAAATCATTCGATCCAATGGCTTCGATCGTTCGATTCGAACGAAAATCGTTCGATCGAACGGTTAAAATCCTTCGATCGTTCGAATCGAACGATTTTCGGATGTTCGAAGTTCGCGAACTGTTCGCGAACTGTTCGCATTTTTTGCCGGTGTTCGCGAACGGCGTTCACGTTCACGTTTTGGTACAGAAATCTACCACGTCTGCCTGCATCAAAGCAGAGGTAACAATCTGGGTGCAGGAAGCACATCAGAAGAGGAGCGGCAGGGCAGCGGATTCTTGGCCTGTGTTTCTCTGCAGGCTGAGATCCGTATTGTGTGGCCCTAACCTCTACAGCATTAATATTATGGCCAATTAACCCTCTACTCAAATCCTAAAATATAGCAAAAGGGGAATGCAGAAAAGGATATGAAGCTATGCCACTGAATAATTGAAGTTACATCCCATATCAACTCGGGGATCTATAGCGTCTGTCTTCTGATGACTTGCAGACTTCACACCAACCAAATATTTTTCAGGATGACTGTGCTTTTTGTGTGCTTAGTTTGTTCAGTGCTCATCAAAGCACAGGAACTAAAATCCCTTCATCCCATGTCTGTCCGACATTGTCACATGTCAGGTCTGCACAGCTGCAGAACCTGATGCTGTAGCAAAAATGATGGAACATCAGTACCATCTCCTGGTGAATTTAAATACTGCAGGACACAGCAAGTTCTGAGCTGAGCAGCCTACTCATTTATAACTCTCAGATTGTTTCTTTTGACCACAATTTTGAACAACTGTCCTCTTGTCTTATTTCTTGCACCTTATGTCAAACTTAAGAAGCTGCTACCTCAGGACTCCCCACCTGTTCTGAGCTCCCTACCCCAGTTGTGAAACCTGTCTGCACATTTTTCTTTCCCTTGTGGGGGCCCACAGTATCCTGCAGGGGGCAGGCCTGGGTTGGTCCTAATCTGTTAAAAAGTGAGTCATTGACCCCTACAGAAAAACATACATTTGTTCTGTGACACAACAATTTTATTGTTATTCTTTTATTACTTATTTTTCCTTTCAGGCCCTCTCCTATTCATCTTCTAGTCTAACGTGCAAACCATTGCCTATTTGCTAGAATAAACTGTACCCTATATCAGGGCTGTCCAACTCGCGGCCTGCTTATGTGGCCCTCCACATCAAAGTCTGCCTGCTGTGTCTGTTTACCATTTGTGAATTTTAAAATGTATCACTGCAGATATTAACTGGCCCCTGCGTAGTTTAAACCTTAAACTTTAACAAACTGACACTGCAATCCCCTGTATTCCCACCTGTAATCCCCCTGTATTGTTCACACTTGTGACAACTCTATTGTTCATTCCCCTAATGCCCTGTACTGTTCACACCTGAGAGCCAGACTGAAACTGCCCGCATTGTTCACCTGTTCACACTTTATACAAAATGCTAATGAGGCACCAGCACTGTGTCACTGTATGTAGTACATATTAGACTGGTCCTGATTTTCCTGTCTCCTGCTCTGTTCTGTTTTCCCTATGCTCCCTGTGTTTGCCATACTCTGTCTGACCTATGATCCCTATGGAACATAAGCCTGGTATTTGTTCTGGGGTTTTTTTAGCATTTGAAAATTATTGTTAGGGGCCCCTAAGGTGTTTAATCATATGCTGGGGTACTGTATTATACACAGGGGAGGAGGAGGCATATGGATTTAAGGGTATGTCTTAATATGACTTACATTTTTTCACATATGAGTGGCATCCCTGCCTGTGCCGAGCCAAGGTAGTTTGGCACCATAGGCAAGAGCTTCAATCAGCGCCCCCCTGTCCTGCATTACCATTTACCTCCTTACCATGATGGTTTTTAAATAAAGAAATCAAGAAAATGTACAACACTTTTTCATTTATATTACTGCCCCCCTGTACCAGCAAGCCCAGCAGCCATCCATAATACAGTGCCCCCCATACCTGTACCAGCAAGCCCAGCAGCCATCCATCATAAAACCCTCCAGCAGCCATCATATTGCCCCCAATCTTTACCTGTGCCAGCAGCAGCCAAAAATAAATCTGATCACATCATATTGCCCCCAAGTATTTATGTACCTGTGCCAGTGCCCAGCCCAGCAGCAACAGCAAACATATGGCCCCCAAATCACACTTTACAGTAATAGAAAGAAAGTCTTCAGTTCAGTGCAACTGTGCAAGGCTGAGAGCAGCAAGAGTCACACCAAGCAGGCCGCCAGCTCTCTGCCTCTCTCTGCCACCCAACTGTTTCAGTGATGTCATTGACGCATATATGCACATTGCGCTGCACTGCACTGCACAGAAGGAGCTATTACTTGCTGGCAAGAGGAAGAAAATGAAGGAGGGGAATTCCACCCGACTGAGTGACCATGAATACTGAAACACATTTTTAAATAAATGCCTGAAAAAAATTAAAAGATGAAACCCCCCCCACTAAAAGTGCACCCCTCAATCATGGTGTCCTAGACAGCTGCCTACTCTGCCTACCCATCGTTCCGGCCCTGATCCCTGCAGGGAGCACAAACCATCTGTTTTTTTGGTGTGCTATTAATGTGGTACATAATGTGTTAACATGGGTGTGGTTTAAAGTGAGTGTGGTCTAAAGACAGGGAGTGGCTAACACTGGCTTCCATTATTGGCCCTCCACCACGTAGATTAGAAAAATTCCGTCCCTCTTTGCCATATAAATTGAACAGCGCTGCCCCATATCATTAAAAAAAACACACAGAAAAGAATACCAATTGCAAATTGTTTAGGAATATCACTGTCTACATCAGTGATCCCCAACCAGTAGCTCGTGAGTAACATGTTGCTCTCCAACCCCTTGGATGTTGCTCCCAGTGGCATCAAAGCAGGTGATTATTTTTGAATTCCAGGCAAGTTTTGGTTGTATAAAAAACAGGTGTACTGCCAAACGGAGCCTCAATGTAGGTTAACAATACACATAGAGGCTGCCAAATGGCCAATCACCACACTTATTTGGCACCCCAAGAACATTTTTCATGCTTGTGTTGCTCCCCAACTCCTTTTTCTTCTGAATGTTGCTCATGGGTTCAAAAGGTTGGGGACCCCAGGTCTATATTATATGGATAAAGGTTTATTTATTTAAAACTACCTCTTTAAAATGCATGACACTTCTACTCTTTGCTGTACAATTCACCTGGATTGCCAATGTATCCTGCAGGATGAGACTTCATTTTTTGTCTATATTTTTTACACTGGTTTTCAAGATTTCGGTGTAATTTTCAAGTGTGGTAGGCTACCCTTACTAAAATATATAAAACTGGATTTTGAGTCTACCTATACACTTTAAAAAAAATGTTTTTTGTGAAGAGGTATAAATGTCTTGCATGATAAAATGGTATGTTTCTTTCGTTGATACAGATTATATGGGATGGAATTTAGGCACACGGACCAGTAAAACTATTAAACAGAGTGGTATTCTTTATAAAGAGAGATTCAGGCTCAACCCGAATATATTAAAAAGTTGACCTTTTCTACTTCAGTACATTAATACAGCCCATTAATCAGGGCCTTACTGGGCCTTCTACACTCCTGGGTCTCCTGCAGCTGCAGAGTTGGTTTTCTCTGTAGTTACGCACATGGGCTCAGGTCATATATTTAGATAAAGGAAAGGCAGACCTTCTGGATTTTACAGAGGCCATGTCAGACTTAGATTCTATTAATTGCAGCTAGTTTTCAGAACTGAGACAAATCCAACAATTTACATCAAGGCTCATTCTCAAGAAAACATTGTTTTCTGTCTGACAAGAATATGCCATATTATGTCTAACCTCTGTTACCTTGGCACTGGGTGACAATTACTGTGTCATCCACTTGTCCAATTATTCAATATTTGAATCACACCATCCCAGCCAACCCCACAACATTTCAGTTGACCTTCCTCCATAGGTCTGCTTTCTCTATAGTTACAGCACTGGGCTAATAATACAAGTAAAAAAAAAGATTTAAGATTAACTGCTCTCTGGTCCTTCTGTTTAGTTTAGGTATCAGTTTAGAATCAGAGCTGAGCTGATCTCTGCTCTGCAGAATGTAAAAAAAATAAAACGGGTGTTCAAATGTTCGTAGATACTTCTAAATTGGGTATGGTACCAAGTTTGAACTGTGTGGCTGCTCAGGGTTTTGTTTATGAAGGCATTAACCAACCCACAAAAGGGTATAAAAATGCTTTTCCACCTGTAAATGCTGTCATTTAGAATATCTAATAATACCATAGACTATAAAAATTTGAATATTGAAATTTATCATGTACTATCTCTTTAAACATTCAACGTTGACCATTTGCCATCTAAAACCTGCCAAATTGCTGTTTTAGCCTATTTAGACTATTTGGAGTCAATTGCCCTCTGTCCTAAGCCCTCCCTCCTCAGCTCTCAGCCCTTCCTCCTCAGCTCTCAGCCTGGCTAAAGGTGGCCATACATGAATATCGATGTCGCCAAACGAGCGGATCTCCCTCCGATATGCCCACCTTGAGGTGGGCAATATCGGGCAGATCCGATCGTGGGCCCTAGGGCCCAACGATCGGATCCTAACATTCGCAAACGGGCGGTCGGATCGCGGGACCGCATCAACGAACAAATGCGGCCACGATCCGACGGCCCTAGGGCCCAACGATCAGATCCTAACATTCGCAAACGGGCGGTCGGATCGCGGGACCGCATCAACGAACAGATGCGGCCGCGATCCAACGGGATTTTTAAACCCATCCGATCGAGATCTGGCCGACTTTCAGCCAGATCTCGATCGGGAAAGCCCGTCGGGGGCCCCCATACATGGGCCAATAAGCTGCCGACACTGTCTGTCGGCAGCTTTTATCAGCACGTGTATGGCCACCTTTATGAGCTGAGGTCTGAGCAGGAAGGGCTGAGAGCTGAGGTGGGAGGGCTGAGGACGGAGGGATTTTGTAATGAGGGCTGAGGAGGGAAGGGCTGAGGAATGAGCCACGTGGGGGAAGATTGCAACAGCAAATGTGGGCAGCAAGGAGGTGTGACTGCAGTTTCTTCAGAGAAGTGAGTATAATAAGAGACGAGTCTGCATACTCCTTCTTTAGGAAAGTGCTTGCAGGAGTGTGTGTTCTCCTGATGATGTCCTAAAATGCTTTCTATACCTATCACCAGTAACGGAACTAGGTGGGGACGGGCCCTGGTGTGGGCCGTGCAGCCGGGCCCCCCCACCTTCGTCCGTGCGCATTTACTTTGCGGCACGCCATCTGCCGGAGGGCCCTGCGGGGGTGCGGACCCTGGCCCAGTTGCACCCCCTTCTCCCCCGGTAGTTACGCCACTGCCTATCACTGATTCAGTGATTCAGTTGTGCCATATGTTTTTTGTTTTGTTTGGATACAATTTTTGCATTTAGTAAAATGAACCAATACTTTTTTGGCCTTGTTATTGAAATGATTATGTTTAGTTTTTGAGAAAGAGTTGAAGAACTGTTCTGTAATTTCTGTCCAGCTCTTCATTTTTTCATAGCTTCTTTAGTTTTGGTAAAAATGACCACTACTGGAAACTATTTTAATTTTAAATAAGAATCATACTGATATTTAAAACATTTTGAAATCTCTTCATTGAAGTTAAATGCTGCCATTTTTCTCAAGATGACTACTTTCCATGCTTCTCAATGTAGGGGTGAATGACTTTTTATGAGTTCTGTTTTCCTTCATAAATAAATCCTGATGTGTGCTGTTTTCCAACATCTGTAAAAAATCTAGCCTGTGTAACAAAAATGTTGGGAACGACCAAGGGATAAAACCATTAATATGACGAGGACAAAGAATATTAATAAATAATGAGGTGTGAGCAGAGTGTTTTTTTAAAATGTACTTTACCATTTGATTGTATCTATGGCATCATTTGAAACAAAAATGTAATGTACCAACATTGTGAGGATGGGAGCAGAAAGTAAACTTCTTAGCTCACTGAACTGTTATGTCCCATGTGGCCCCCCTTCAAGTCACTGACTAACTCAGTTAGTTAGAGAGCTGAAAAGCAGGAAGTAGTGTTCTGTTCTGTTACACATCCAGTCACTCCAGTCTTTATATTTACATTTTTGGCTAACTTACTATATTAGAAACATTTTTTATTTTGAACAGCCTGTCTATTTACACAGTTTTTATTTTTACACTGAACTGTTCCTTTAAAGGCATTAACAGAATCAGCCATCACAACATCACCCAGCAGTGCATTCCACAACCTCAGTGTAAAGAACCACCTACGTTGCTTCAAATGAAAGTGATTCTAAAGGGGTGGCCTCTGGTACGGTGATCCAATTTATGGGTAAAAAGGTCCCCTGCCATTTGTCTATAATGTCCTCTAATGTACTTGTAAAGTGTAATCATGTCCCCTCGCAAGCGCCTTTTTTCCAGAGAAAACAACTCCAACCATGACAGTCTACCCTCATAATTGAAATCTTCCATCCCCTTAACCAGTTTAGTTGCACTTAGTCTCTGCACTCTCTCCAGCTCATTTATATCCCTCTTAAGGACTGGAGTCCAAAACTGCACTGCATACTCCAGATGAGGCCTTACCAGGGACCTATAAAGAGGCATAATTATGTTTTAATCCCTTGAGTTAATGCCCTTTTTTATACAAGACAGCTTTAGAAGCAACCGACACTTGATATTTAGGGGGTTATTTATCAAAAATCGAAAATGTTCATCACTTTCTTCCAGGCGTCACCTGTTGGGCTTGGTTATGTATATGCACATTATAAAGTTTTAGCAAGGATTTTTATATTGCACAATACCCTGGGTTTGCGCATTGGGGGTTGCAGGTAACCGTCAGGAATCACTGAGGGTTTGTAACAAGAAACCCCCCACCAGTGATTTTACCTATCCTTCTCATTTAAACTTACAAATAAAAATAGAGAGCATATTAAACTGAAAATAGAGAAGATAATTTATTTTTACTTTTCTGTAAATTTTCTTCATTGAAACCAAATTATTCATGAATCACTGCACCACAAGAACATTCTGTCTTCATCATAATCATTTTCAGATGTAAACTAGTACAGGCAATGTGTAACTGAAGACTTTTTTAACTGATTTTCAGTACATTGTTTGAAGCATAGAAACAGCCAATGCCTTTAACAAGACCTAACACGATTTTTAAACATAAATAGTAAGGAAGAATAAGAATCCAGTTTATAGCCAGTATTTACACACTACAGCTATGAGTCTAATCATCTGGACACCCATTGCCAACAAAGCTCTGAAATGAAGGAATGCCATTACCCTTAGCATCCAGTTTTAATTTTTTAACCAGTTAGCTTTTCCCTGCGTAATAAGACAGAAGAGCTTATTGATGAGCTGTGGAACAGGGTGCAAAATACAAAACGCAGACACAAACCACTATGTTTTATTGCACCCTTGATTGTGGTCCTGCACCTCTTCCTTAAATAAAGTACTGTCTGAATTCAGCAGCTCTGTGTTCAAGGGTGAACTTGGGAAGACACCATTGCTCAAGTTAGGGAACTCCAGCAGATGCAGTACCATCTGTAAGGCAACATTTTAGCAATCTACATAACGTTTCTTCTCTGTAAAGTACAGTAAAAGATCAGACTAAGTTTACTATATGATAGTTTTTGATTATCAAAGGCATTCAGTGAAGCAGAATCACACAAGGCCTTAAAAGGCCCCAGAGACTTCGGTACCGAGATCCAAATCTAGCCACAAGTGCTAAATTCAGTAGGCGTCATATAGACCTATAGTGAAAATAAGAATGTACTTAGATGGGTCTACATTCACAGGCCCGGATTTGTGGAGTGGCCACCAAGGCCCGGGCCTAGGGCGGCAGGATTTTAGGGGTTGGCATGCTGCCCAACCACAGCCACATTGATTTAGAAAGACTAGGGTTGTGCAGGAGATATGATTTTTAAATTTCCTGTGCGCCAATCCCCATTACTCCGATGATGAAAATTTGAGCGAATAAAAGGGAGGAGATGGGGTGACGAACAACAGAGGGCCTAGGGGTGGGTGCCAGATATGTAAATATGGCCCTGTACATTCATCTAAACATAGTTAGGATCTTTAGGAAAACACCCTCAGCTCTGATCCTTTAAATGTGTGTGGTCTAATACTCACAGCATGACTATGAAATATGACTTTTTTTAATTACTTATTACTTTACTTATTAAAAATACTCCCTAACTAATAGGCCCAGTTGATGTCAATACCAAGCTAATATGTTGATGTGTGATTAACCAAGGGGTAGATATTTTATACGTTTACGTGTCAATAGTGTAATTTTGGCTCCATTAACTAGTTGGTGCTGGTAGGTATCCCCTGAGGAGGTTCTAGAGCAGTTCTCCTCTATGGCACTTGGAGGGGATATCCTAGAAGGCAATGTAAGGGAAAGAGCAGTTTGCAACTTCCTCTTTGGCAAATATGCAAAGAAAGTGAATGATGCCAGCCAGGGAGCCTGAGGCTTACCAACTCAAAGGACTCAAAGCCAAGTTAGGGATAGTGGCATAACTCGCACCCCTGGATGTGATGGCACACACGAGCAATTGCTCTCCTAAAGCCACTGACTCCTACCCGTGCATGTACACACTCCCTATGACATCACTGAATGCTTACTGCACATGCGTTCTAGAATTTAAAGAGAACATGCAAAGATTTGGGAGAATGCAAAAGAATGACAAGAGACATTGGGTATCTCTCAAATAGCTCTGTAGTGGTTGGCCAGCTAAGGTTTCAATGAGGAGTGAGGAAGGGGCCAGTGCCCTGGCAGTACTTCACCAGTAAAAGGGAAACTAGGACTAGATAGACCTGCGACAGATAGGCCTCAAAACTTTGTTGCTAGCCTGAACCATGTGCCTGGAGTCTGTACAGGACAAAACATTTGGCCTAAAGGAGGAACAGGAGGGTAGGTATTGGGCAGGCCCAGAGGCCTCAGAACCCTTATTCTTGTGATTTGTGTAACCGTAATATTGTAGGAGCTAAACTTTTGACTGTGAATAAAGTTGTTCCTGTGCAAAATAGAAGAGGGGGATGGTGGTCAGTCCAGCTTTTCCAAATGGTATGCATCCAATTCCTTGATAATTGCTCTGTGCTGCAACTGATCCAACTATAGGAGAAGAATTACTGCAAACAACTTTTTATTCCAGGCAGTGGTAAACAACATGTTTCGGGTTCAATACCCTTTATCAAGTGAAACAAAGAAAAACAAAGACTAGCTTTAAAAAGCTAATCTGTGATTGGTTGCTATGGGTTAACTGTCCATAGACAAATTTGCTCAGTGTTGCTAAATGAGCCCCAGTTTGTGTTTTTGCTCATTACTAAGAAGTCAGCACCCAGAGCATGTGAATCAGCAGAAAAGAAGCTACTGGAGCATCTTCAGAGGCACAGATAATCACTGCAGCGTGGCTGTGGTTTCCTTAGGCTGGTACAGAAACCCAAAGCATCTCTTCCCTACTTGTTTGTTAGGCTTTAGTTTAACTTCTACAGGGATTATTTTGCACATAGTATGCAATTTTTTTTTATTTCTCTGCTATTCAACCTAAATAGCAAACCGATTATATAACTATAGTGGTCTTTATACTAATGTAGAGTCTAATGATGCAGATGCATTAGTTTATAAAGTATTTTTGAGACTAACAAAAACCTCAAAATCAAGGCCTGAGTGAATGCTCAGTATTTTGTATGCAATATTTTGTGACATTCTAGTGTTTCTAAATTGGCATATAGATAGAGTTTGCGATAGGAGCTGCCAACCTCAGTACCATGCAACACCGCCATATTCTCTGTCATTGTTTTTCAACCAATGAAATCACTGATTGATCACTAGTGTCAGAAAACAATTCTGGCAGACAATATTTAATTTAAAAACACATTCAGGCCTTGGATCTTAAGTCATGTTAAAAACGGTCCTTCCCTTTGAGGAGCGGAAACAAACTGAGAATTAAGTAAACAGCAGCACAAACAGGAATGCATTCTATAAAAAATAAATGGCATCTTTATTTACACCTTTTTCATTATTTTTTAAAAAAATTACAATACTCAAATGCTATTTTCACATTTACAATGTACACAATTTTCATTCCCTAATCTTCCCATTCATCTTCATCTGTTTCATTGTCTGTTGAAAGAAAGAAATTTAAAATGTGGCATTCCGACATAGCCTATAGTAAGAAGGAACTAACCACCATTGTTTTAGTACCCATAATCTGCAGGCAACCTGTGACCGTTTAGAAGTTGGAAATCTCCAGGTGTCATTAAAGGAGAACTAAACCCTAAAAATGAATATGGCTAAAAAAAATCCATATTTTATACTCTGAACTTATTGCACCAGCTAAAAGTTTCAGCTTCTCAATAGCAGCAATGATCCAGGACTTCAAACTTTTCCTTTAAGTAGCTGGACACCCACTGGAAAACCCGTTTTAGGTTTCCAATAATCAAGGTTTTCCAAATTGAGAAAATACTGCAAAAGTTGAACCATGCACAGGGCTACAACTGCAGCAAAGGAACTGAAAATAAATCACAGAAAGCAATAAGTCATACATGCATAGGTACCTCTGTGGTACAAGTCTATGGCTAAAACAGTTGAACTAGCCATAACTAGAGGTCAGAAAATTGCTACTAGGCTAGCTTTGCAATCATATGTATGGGAACTGAGCTTGCAGGGCAAGGAGACAGCCAAGGTAACTGAGAATTATCCCTTTGTATTTGAGTGTGTTATTGCAATACAAGTCACTGTAAACTGAACATCTTGGCAAGGTCATATGAAAAGTGTTGACAGCAATAAATTATACAACTGTAGTTTATTTTCTGTATTTGTTACTTGACAAAGGAAGCCAAAAACACATACCAGAGCCATGCAAGGCTTTGTGCCTTTTCTGTATAACCTCCATTAGTGCAGATACAATTGTGGAGTTCTGAGAAGATTCCATTTTTGAGGGCTGGGAAATCTATAAGGCAGAAAATGTTGCCATAAAGAATATATGCCATGCAAAATGCTAAGATTTTCATTGAACAGGCTCCTTATTTATCCTCACTCCAGGATGAATGTTATATATACACAAAATAGTGCTTTCCTACCCAGTAACAAGTGTTATGAAAAAAAGTAACCTGTTCCTCAAGATACATCAGATGTTGTAGCTTTACAATAATGCTATGCTCCCTATAATTTGTATGATTTTTGTACATCTGCAAAATGTAGAGAACAGAAATAGTTATGGTTGCACACACACCACATTTGTAAAAAAGTTATTAAATCCAAAAGAATGACCCTTCAGACCCAAGGCTAGTGCTTCGTTTTTCTGAAAAACACACCAGCCCAGGAGATCTATGTCAGAGCCGCCATCTTTGTTTAACCTCCCTAGGGTTCCCGTGTGCTCATGTACACTACGATTCTTGTGGATCTGATTCAGTGTTCTGGGATCAATTCATACACAGTATTAAACACCCAATGTCCCCACTACTGTGAATGCACCATTCCTGGATGATTGAAAGGAACACCAGGGAGATGGAAGATAGTGTGGCAGCACAGCGCTCCCACAGAAGGTACCATGGGATGATGCAGTTCGAGAACAGGAAGATTGGCACAATGTTAGCAACAGTATTAAGTCTGCTAATTCCCAATCATTTTATAAAAAAAGAAAATATAAAAAGAAAAAGAAATCATAATATGCTGTTATGTACAACTGAATGATGCTTACTCACAGATTTTAGTTGTACACCCTGTCTGATCTGGTCCAGGAAGAGAGACTGTTCTCTTTGTGGCATTTCCCCATTTATGTTCTCAGTCTGCATTCTGCACTTTAACTGAGATTTATGTAGATCTTCAGCAGGACATGATGGAAAGGTCAGGCACACATTTTCAGAGGATGGTTTCTTCAAAGAGAGAGGAAGAGGGGGTAGTAGGGGCACATTAGTATTTTGCATGTCCTTTTGTTGGTATGATGCCAGAGACTGGGGCTGACATGGAACAGAAAACTCAGATGAAGAATTATGGACAGAGGTAGGGAGGGGTGGTAAAGACAGAGGAACTAATGTGCAATCTTTAGCGGAAGGTAGAGTAGGTGGCAGAGGAGGAATAGCTGGGCGAGTTGGTATGTCTGTTAGAGAAGGTTTAGATTTGATATTTGTCCTGTGAGAGATTTTGTTGCTTTGAGCTGGAGGAGGTACAGGAGAGAAGTCCCCAGATAGCGGTGGGGGAGAAGGTACGGGACTCATTGTTGGAAACAAAGGAGGAGAGCGTGGAGCAGGAGGCACTCTGGGGAGGGAAGCAATGTAACTAAATGGAGATGAAGGCAATGCTGTAACAGGTATTTTAGCTGCATGGGGACAGGCAACAGGAAAGTTATTCTGTCTCTTGGATGGTGTCAGGTTGGTAGAGGACAAGGAACAGGATCTATAATGTTGGTCTGGCATTTCACGCTGGGCTAAGGAGGAAAAGAAAAAAAAAATGAATGAAGCCATTTCTTGAACATAGAGGCTACATAGGACGATTGTATAGTTAATGTTGTAATTTTGCATACACGTTACTACAGGGAGTTGAAGCCCACAGTGGAGTTCACTACCACAGACAAAAGGAGAATATTTCAATACACATCTCTTACCACCAAATTTTGATAAAATGTACCCTGAAAGCCTATAAGGGGCATGTCCCAAGATAACTCAATAGTATACATGGTGCAAGATTCTCCCCCCCCCCCCCGAGAATACCATTGCTTGGGTTGTTGAATGAACTTGAAGTTTCCTTTTAGTCTTATATTAATAATAAACTTTGCCCTTTCCACTTACCTTAGTGCAGTTTTGGTTTATAAGAAAATAAGTGAAGGAAGTTATTACATTATTGGCATGTAAACAACAACCCTTCAAAAGGAGGTATGCTATTGTGTGTGTTCTTTACGAATAGTGAGTAATCACCTTATGACGAAGCCAAGTAAATCAATCACATTCATAAGCAATAGTAATTAAGTTATAGGTTACACAAAAACACAAAGTGTGTTAGAAGTTTAATTTGATCAGAGCATACCAATTCTAAGAGTTTCCTTCCTCACAGCTTCCATGCCACCCTTCTTTTCTATAACTGCAAATATCTTGCGGGACATCTCCCAGTCTTTTAGATGCTCCTCTTTTATCCCAGCCAGGTTAAATAATCTCTTTAGATCTGCATCAGTTATTGACTAGGACAAAAATTAAAAGAATAAACACCTGTTAAAAATGTTTGAACTGAAACTTTAGGATATGTTGAGGTTTACTTTTTGGACTATGGGGGCTGTGAAAGTTAAAGATATGTTTTATTTAAAAACATTGGCTGATAAAGCATTCAACCACAGTTCCAAGAATACCTAGGAGAGCAATCTAGTGTTCACCCCAAATTGTACCCGAAGTTTCATTTTAAAGCTAGGTTTCATGGAGAACAACGACTTTATAACCTGAAACACTGGCTAACATCCATCTTTTGACTTCCCTGGGGGAAGGTATGCCTAGCCGACAAGAACCAGTGTTACATTCCACAAAACCATCGCAATGTGGTCAGGTTGCAAGGTTCCTATTTTACAGATTACAGCTACGGATAGCATAAAAGTAAAAAAGATAAACTTACATCCAAACTGGTCCCAGAAGGCGATCCCACATGGGCCAGGTGTCTGTAGAAAAATTTCAAAGGCATATATATGATCATTCACAATAATAGAAGTATTATACTGTACACTCCAGAATAGGATGCTCCGCTCCACACTCAGCAATGCAGGAGGAAATAAAAGATGGGGTCTGACTACTTTTGGGATAGCATGAAACTTTGCATAAGCATAGAGTTGTTCAGGGACAGGGTTTTTTATACCTTAGTCATGGATCCAAGTTTAACCAATGTTAGGCAAGTGATTATACTCATTGTGGGTACCCAATACTCCTAGTGGGACATTCACTAAGAATCGTAGTTGCGCTGGCGTCCGCTTCAGGCATATTTTCGCCAGCACTCCGCAAATAAAAATCCGAAGTTGCGCTCAGGGGTAGCGCAAGGTTGCGAAGTTGCGATAACGTTAATTCGCCTACTATGCTAGCGATCGTTAATTTGCATACGGCACCAAATTCAATTTTCAATGGAAGTATTCGTAGCAGCACTACACAAGCCGGGCAAAGTAACACTAGCGAATTTACGCAAGCGTTAGGTGCTTCAGCGTTTAGTGAATTTGCCCCCTTGTGTCTGAAAACTGCAGTGACCAAGGGTTGCCATCTCCTAGTGACCACAGTGGCCAGTGTTCTCTGCAGCGAAAATCCAGTTGGGGACCATACAGACAATCCACAAAGACAAAAGAATGTGGCACTCCAACAGTATTACACCGGGCTGGTGTAGCTTTCAGTCAATTATAATCACTAAGGGGTGCCTAACACATTTCAATTTTGTATTTTCCTCCCCTATTGAGAGAAAAAAAAAAAAAAAAGTACATATGCACTTGCAGAGAATGAATTACTAATACAACATTGGGCCAAGGAAAGTGTGTTGATAAAGCTAATGATGTCATTTGCACTTCTTTGAGCACTTTCACAGCTCCTTTGTATTTTAACATCCTATTAAACCATATTTCTGAATGATTTCTCTCTGAAAAACAAAACTGGGTGCTTGATGGGAAACAGATCAAATCCATGTTTAAACATATGTAATGGCCTTACAGTGTGTTGATGCAAATGACAGATACCCATAGGCTGATTTCATTAAGGTTTGTAGAGGCTAAGCCTCCCCAAACCTGTTTGCCTAAAAATTTTAAAGAAAAATTCAAAGAAAAAAAAAAAATTCTCTTAATGACCAATATGTCTATTTGCGCTGGTTTGGGGGAGGGGCAGAGGGTGCTGCTGACTAGTGTCTGTAGAAAAAAATCCCTACCAGGTGACTCCAGTGATGTCATCATGAGATTTTGCACTGAAAATCCTGTGCAGGGTTGTCAGGTTGGTGGGTTTCCAGCCAAATTGGGTCACTAATTTAAAGCCCAGGCAGGTTTTGAAAGTACAAACTAGCCAAGGTATGGATTTGGGCTACTTTTTGGGCCTTTGGCTGGTTTGTAATTTGGAAACCATCCAAAGTTTTTTCTTGCTCTAATGTGCCAAGCCTGTGTCTCCCAATGCATGTTGGGTAATGATTGTTTAACAATTTTCCAACTGCCAAGTTTAATGTAAGACTACAATACCCAGCATGCAATGGGAATGACTTGCAAAGAAGATGAGCGTTACCAGATTTTGGGCTCTGTACCGCCATCTCCCATCCCTCTTAAGCACTCTTGCGTTTTCTGGTGACTTTCCTCAATTTCACACAATTTGGGAGCAAAAACCTGCTGGCCACCAAAAAGTCTAGTGGTTGACCCGTTTTACCAATATTTATTGAAATTGTACTATGGCCTTATGGGGCCACTATACCTCCTGGGCCTGCCTTTGTAGTTACGACCCTGAGTGAATCTGTCCTGCTTCATGGGAAAATCTGTTAAACCGTGAAAAACTCAGAAAGGCTTATTTTCACAAATTCCTTAAATTTTTTTGTTGTTTTCACTGCACATATGATGCTATTTTTGGGCTACCTTTGAAGTGTTACTAGTTTTGGGCTGGTTTTGTAGCGGACTTTAGTTGGTTTTGAAAATTAGACCTGGCAACCCTGATCCTGTGAGATTTTGGATGGGAAAGCTTCTGAGCTAATCTGTGTGCCAAGCCCAGTTAGGGAGTAAGTGAGACTGAGCTTTACCCAGGATGGGTGATTGTGCTGGGGATCTCGGCCAAGAGACAAAGCAGCTGCAGATACTCCCCCTGCTTGTCTGGTATGTGCAACTTAAATTGCATCTCAACTCATCTTGGATAAGTGGTTTTGGAATGAGTTATTGCAAGGGGTTATTGACACAAAACAGTGATCACTGGCAGTTCCATTGAACTATTCAGGTAGGTGTTATCTGAAACGGTGAAGTGTGATGCAGTCATTATGGGACCATTGTGACCAGATGACACTTTCACACCTTGTGAGTTACAACCAACACTTCGCTTAATAGTTGAATGGAACCATTGTGATTGGATATTGGTGACCGTTTCCTTAAGGGGTTAAAGATCTTGTATCCTTAGCTGCCTGGCAAATAAATATGCCATTCCTTCTTACTGGAGTGCTGCCTTCATTTGTATCACAGCTTAGACTGCAGCACACATCTTTATTGTATTTCTGACTTCCTCTGGGTCAGCTAGCAGATCAGGATTCTCTTATTTTTCTCAATCTCATATACTATTGTATTACTTTGAAATTGCAGTAAAAATGCAGCTATTTTTTGTAAGGGGACCTATATATATATATATATATATATATATATATATATATATATATATATATATATATATATATATATATATATATATATATATATATATATATATATATATATATATATATATATATATATATACTGGAAATCAAGGAGAATGAATTAAACTGTTTATTGGTATACTTTCACACAGAACACAAGGAATATACTAACTGGGTCATTTGAGACATCTTACATGGAGAAAGTATATATATATATATATATATATATATATATATATATATATATATATATATATATATATATATATATATATATATATATATATATATATATATATATATATATATATATATATATATATATATATATATATATATATATATATATATATATACTTTCTCCATGTAAGATGTCTCAAATGACCCAGTTAGTATATTCCTTGTGTTCTGTGTGAAAGTATACCAATAAACAGTTTAATTCATTCTCCTTGATTTCCAGTAATGTGGGTGAACTGCTTTCTATAATTTTTATTATGTTATTTCAAAATAGTCTGGGCTTCGTCCATGGCAAGTGAAAAATTACCAAATATTTAACCATGATGTCTGTGGGAGCATCAGTTATTAACTCTTAAGGAGAAACAAACCCTTAATAAAAAAAAAAAAAAACCCTACCCCACATAGATCCCACTCCCCCCAGCCTAGCTGCCCCCCGGGCAAATGCACATAAAACTCTTTACTTACCCCTCCATGCAGATTCTGTCCAGCTCCATTCTCGGGCACCATCTTCAGCTGCTTCGGTAATGTTCAGAATGAGACCGGTGCTTTGGCAATCTTCGTAGGTTTCAGCGCATGCGCAGTTGTCAATTGAAACAGAAAATCGATCCAACTGCTGAAGATTGTTCATTCCGAAGATTACCGAAGAGAAGATGATGGCACGCGTGAACTCAGCTGAACAGAATCTGCATAGAGGGGAAAGTAAAAAGAGTTAGGGGCATTTGCCTGGGGAGGCAGCTAGGCTGGGGGGGGGGGTCTATTTAGGCTAAGAAAAAAAATCCTATTTTATTACATTAATCAAGCAAAGTGAACTTTAATTACACTGTATAAATTATTTGAATCTTGTTTCCTTCAGTCTGGGAATTCATAATTATAGCAAGCAGGCGCCATTTTGTGGACACTGTTATTAAGGAAAGACTTGCATCATCTTAGAATCTTGTTTGTGCACCAGAATGGGGGACCTGATGTCCATCCCCATGCCCTGGCTACACAATTAAATGGTGAAGAGAACAGGGGGAATGTGGGGAGAGCAGTGACATCTAGGAAGTGCTGAATGGAAAGAAAGTAATTGTCTGCCCCGCCTCTATGACTAAGGCATAGAGGAGGGGCAGACAATATTTGATTGACAGCTGAGATTTCTAAATGCGCTTACAACAGCTATGAATGTTTTAATAAAAAAATAGAAATTGGATGTTATGCTGAATTTGAAAAGGACTCTTATTATACAGCTTTTTGTGCCCACTTTAAGACAAGCCCAGTTATGGGACCGATTTCAGATTGTAGAGCATTTTTAGAAAAAAAAAAATCTGTGTTCTCAGTAGGGATGCACCGAATCCAGGATTCAGTCTTTCAGCAGGATTCGGCTGAATCCTTCTGCCTGGCTGAACCGAATCCTAATTTGCACATGCAAATTAGGGGCGGAGAGGGAAATCGCGTGACTTTGTCACAAAACAAGTAAAAAATGTTTTCCCACCCCTAGTTTGCATATGCAAATTAGGATTCGGTTTGGTATTAGGCCGAATCCTTAGTGAAGGGTTCGGCCGAACCCAAAATAGTGGATTCGGTGCATCTCTAGTTCTCAGACAGGTGAATTACAACTTTTGCCAATACTTATGGGACTGAATCAGCCGTTTCTTAGCCGGTGGAAAAATTGCTGGTGAATAAACTATTGAAGTAACATTAGGGTGGTGGCACACGTAGCTACTCAGGGAGATTAGTTCCCAGCAATGTGAATCGACGGCAGGATAGCACACTGATCGATTTCGTTTTTCCAAAGCCGTCCGAAGTTGCCTCACGAGGAAACTTCGGAAAACTGAAATGATCCGAGTGCTATCCCTCCGGCGATTTACATTCTAGCTGATGGGAAGGCATTTCGGGGAGATTAGTTGCCCGAAGAAGAGGAGATTTGTCGCTGGGCGACAAAACTCCCTGAGTAGCCACCACCCTTAGACTTGGCCTACCCAAAAAAAATAAATTAATTAAAAAAAATTAAAAATCACCATCCGTCTATGCAGATACCCCTTATCCAAAAGAGCTCAGGTCAAAATCATTCAAGTGGATCTCATACAACAATTGCCTTGTTGCCAGGACCTAGATCCCTGAAACCTTTGAATGAAAAACAAAAAGTTCGGCCCATGAATATTTGAGACAACTCACTTGAAATTGCTGGGAGAACCAATATCAGACTTGCTCAGCTTTCTCCTCAGGAGCCTTCCCTTGAAGCTTTCCTTTGGAGAATAATAAATGGAGACATTCTGCGCTCGCGTCTCTGGCACCTGGAACATAGAACCTAAGCAGAAAAAAAAAAAAAAATCTATATACGCCCAAGACTTGTCGTGGAGAGATGCACCCCAATAACCCAAAGAGAGAGAGATTAAGCAGCAAATCAGTAACGGGTTCTTTTATTTTGAAAATGATTGAATCAATACAAGTTTAACACTGTCTCATTAATAGTCACATAATTAACTTGCAGTGTCTCATTGGGCATGAAATCTTACATTTTCTAGGTACCAACTAGACAGCTGCCCGCACATCGCTTTCAGTGTTGCTTTGCTTCACCCTCCCCAGTGCTGGTGAGCAAAGCAACTAGTTGCAAGTTACTAGAGTATACAGAACAAGGAATCCAGGGATGACAGACGCACATCACACACATTGTCAGTTAAGGGGCAGGTCATTTTGTGTTCCAGTCACCCACCCAAACAGTTTAACATACTTCTGCAACATGATGCATTTTTAGGCAGAAGAAACTACTGTGCAACAGCCCACACAAAAAAAAAAAAAAAAGTTTTTAAAGTGCGCCCATTGAAAAATACCACAGGTGCTACTTTCGATTTGCCTTCGTCTGCTTATTTAATGATCTCAAGCCAAAGCAGCATTTTTTTGTGATGCTACATTTTTATATTGTACCATCACAATGGTGAATGATTGCTTATCATACATTTAGGCTTTTTCCTATTCCAGCCTCTCAACCCTCTGCCTGGTTGTTAGGTTAAATTGAGCCCTCGTAACAGGATAGCTGATTAAACACAAAACAAAATTTTGAACAAAAAGCTAAAATTAAAAAAAATAAATACAGACTAACCCAATGCCCAAACTCAAGAAAACCAATATTAATTCAGTTCAGGTTTTTGTAGACCGCTGTGGCCTGTTTAATTCTTTTACTCTGACAGAAGTGCAGTAATTAGTGTAGGTAAAGGAAGAGACATGGTTCAGGAAACCCACAAAACCCCCCCCCCCCCCCCCCCCAAGAGCAGCTTAAACATATTCAAAGCATTACAACCGTCCCACATCCTTCTACCAATTCACATATAGATTAGAGATACAGATCTAAAAAAAAAAATAAAAAAAAAAAAAAAAAAAAAAAAAGAAGAGGTTTGAGGATTGTGCCCCAAAAACACAAACACAATTTTGTGGCCAAAATTTGATTTTTGCAATAAGAATATCCATGTTTCCCCTGGGCCCAAAAAAACAGAAGCCATCTCTTGCTATAAAATATCATAGAGGTAGCAGAAAAATCTGCATTTTTCTTTATTAAAAGGTAACTTGGGCTGCTGCCCTACACAGTAAAAAGTGATCAGGCCTTATAAACACTACTGTAGGCTTCCCAGAATCATAGCTACAGTTGACACCTACATGTGTTACAGAGCAGGAGAATATTTAGCCATTTTGTCTCATGGACTTGCATTTAAAGCTACAACTCACCCAGCACATTAAACCGAGCCATAACTTGTTCCACAACTTCAAGTCTCTCTGATAGAAATACACTGCACTTACATTCAGCCCTGCACCTCTTAACTGCTTCACATTATATTCAATTAATAATGCTGCTCACCTGGGGCCAGAGGGATGAACTGACCAATAGCACAAGCCTTTGGTGCCTCTGACTTTTAACCCTAAATATGTCGCTTGTTTCTCTTTTTTTATTTATAAAAGTCTGGATACCCCATGTGTATTCTATACTGTCTCAGAGCTTGTTTTAGGACAGTTTAGAAGCTATTTGACCCCAAAATGACAGGGGCCTATTTAAGGGAAGATAATACAATCTTTTATTACAAAAACATACAATGTAATAGTATGCGGCTTAGGGTGTCCTTTCTGCAGATCTCCAGCTGTTATTGAAATGTGATGCTCCCAGTGGGGTTGTGGAAATTGCAGCCCAGCTAAATATATAGTGGTGCAGCCCTAATTACATGTCTCCCATTGGCATCTCAAACGAGGTCCCCAGGCTTACTACATTGCATGGGGCCTTCTCTACTCTAATGAGAACCCTGTAATTTGAATTGTACTAATATAACCATACTCAACACAGTACCCCCACTCTACCAGACACCATCAAGCTGCCATCATTCCATGCACACAGTTGATATATGCATACATTATATAATTTCCTCTTCACACACCTCTTAATAGAACAGTAGGAGTCTGTGAATGCTGGCTAGGCTGGAGCCATTTTGAATTCTCACTGCCTGTGATCCAGTGATGAGGTTTGAGAGGAGGGGGGGAGGGGTATGTGAAACTTTCTCAGTGTGGGCCAAATATTTTTTATCATGCTCTGATAAATTTGTCTCACAGTTTGGCTGATTTCAACTATACTGTCCAACCATCTGGGCATATAAAACAGTCAGGGGGATGTTCCAGTGTTTCATCCTGGTGGAGCAAGGATTATATGCCGTGATGGGAAATTTCTGTCATGTAAGTAAAAAAGAGCTGGATTTCCTCAAGTGGTCAGGCCCATTGAGCAGAACAATATAACGGCGACCCAAGGCCATGCATTTGGTGTACTTTACAAGTTGACTTGTGTACTAAAGTGAGTTCTGTAGTGAAAAGCCTAGCACTAGAGTTGAACTGGCCCAAGGGCCAAACATTTGGTTTACTGTACAAATTGGCCCATATTTGTCCAACGTAACCACCACCAACATCAAGCTTTCTTCACTGAGAAATCTATTGCCAGGGCACGGCACCAGCTGATCACTCAGAGTACCATACAGATTGGTTTATTCATGGGACCATCTGGTTGGAAGAAAGGCCTCAGTCAGGAAGCAAAAGTTACATAACTTACATGTAAACTTATGTTAAGACGTATGTAATTTAAATGGAAAAACTTTAGTGACTTCCTAGAATCTAATGCACAGTCGGCCCACCAGGGCTGCTGCTTCGGGGCCTCCAACCCCTACCCTGGGCCCCACGCACCTACCTTTTTTCTGCATCTGGCGGTAAATGGGGGTCAGAAGGGAGTTCAGGGAGCAGAGCTGAGCTGTTGGGTCCCACCAGGTTTTTTTTCAGGTGTCCTGCAGGCCCAGTCCAACCCTGAACTAATGTACCTTCCATATCAAGAGAACAGTGTGGCAGGGGCAGGTGGGCAGCGTCGGACTGGCCCACCGGGATACCAAGAAAACTCAGGTGTCAGTGGGCCCTCATGCTGCTAAACATTTGGCATATTTCATGATCATTCTTTATTTCTATGAGAATGAAAAGGCTAAATAGATAAAATAATAGATTATAGTATGTAAAGAAAACAGAATAGGAGAATAGAGGTTGAGTGAGAAGAGGAAGAATAATAGTGCTGAGAGTGGGCCCCTGGTCTAAGGTTTTTGAGTGGGCCCCTGGTGTCCCAGTCCGATACTGCAGGTGGGAGTGTAGGATTCAAAAAAAATCCACTGACACCTCCCCAATGATTCCACTGGCTTATTAGCACGTTATTTAATGGAACTATTAATATGAACTACCTATTACTGCATTATATGAGTTATCTCCTACATTAACTTTTCAGCAGTGGAATGATTACTTATTGGGACCCCCAGAAAGATTAAGGGGCCCCTAAAAACTTTCAGAATAGGATATTTTCTATAAACACATATTGCAGCTGTTTTCTCAGTCAAAACCCCATGGCCCCCCTTTAGTTCCTGTACCCTCCTCTCGTTTCCTGTCACACACCGGTTTTTCAGCGAGTTTGTATCATTATAGCTGTGGCTGCAAAAAACTTGACACGTCTCTCATATTCAACCTCCCCCCCCAAGGAAAGATGGCGGCAGTAGGGCAAAATATGAAAATAACTCTTCATCTCAGTGTTACATACATGTAATAATAATAATAATAATTGTCCACCTTTCAGATGTTTTTTAACTGCAACTTTCATCACCCACTGACAATCAGCATATAGTCAGCTCAAGAACAAATGAAGGGACTTTGTTTCTGCTTTGTACAGAACTGTTGATAAGGGGCCCTGGGAAGGCCCAGACTGGCAATCTGTGGGTTCTGGCAAATGCCTAGAGGGGCTGCTATAAGGTGCCATAGAAAGTCAGTATTTAGTGGGCTGTTTGGGCCTCTGTGTACCTGAAATGCCAGGGCCTTTTTTTGACTCTCACTCCAGACCTGGGCTCTGCTTGTTTTAAACATTTGTCTGGATTTGTCTGTATCTTCGGATACTCTTTTTTCCCTCTGCAATCTTCAAAGCTTTCCGCGCATGTGCAGTAGGCACAAATACTAGAATGGTCCCAACTGTGCATGTGCGCAAAAGCACTGTGCCGGCGCTCACTTCCGCGAGGAACCAGAAGATACAGAATATGTCGCCGGAGAGCTCCGCTGCGCTACTCTGCATGAATAAGCCAAGGCACATGACAGGGACACTTTTCCACTGAGTTACTAAGGAGGGAGAAAGCACTGAGGGGGCCAATGGACGGAAGGAGATGGGGATTTTTGATTAACGGGGGGTTTAGTTCTCCTAAGGAGCAGAGACAGCAACGCTTTTTCGGTGGGCTCAATTATTAATATAGGTGCTAAATTCTGCCAGTGCAAGTTGCCCATATTAAGCAATCAGATCTTTGCGTTTATTTATTATACTTGTCTGGTTATAAAAAGGGCGAGCAGCCCTGTGGAGAAATGGCATGGGGTATCAAAAGTGACAGGTTGATGGACAGTTATGATAAATCATCCTGAGATCCTGTTGGATCATACCTTAAGTTTTCATTTTTTAAAAATGTAGTCTGACATTGTTCTATGTCAGAGTATGAACAGTGCACCAGCAGATGAGGAGCCACAGCTTTGTTTTGGATGTCGGACTGAATGACCAGAACTATGAAAGGTGGCCATCCATAGTTCTTGTACCAAATAACCACATACCATCAGTGGAGTAGCTATCGTGGGTGCTAGAAATAAATGATATCACGGGCAGCAGGGCACAGGGAATCTTTCAGGTAAGTGTGTTTGTTCTTTATTCCTGGGGGGGGGGGCAGCAGGGGGCCTTGGTGAATATCTTGCACCCAAACAGGCCCACCCATTTCTAGTTATGCCACTGTAAAACAGAGGATTGCTCAGTGTATGGCCAATACCTCCGAACTGTCCCGTTTTCAGTGGGACAGTCCTGATTTTGACAGCTCAACCTGCAGTCCCGGCTTGTTACTGAAATGTCCTGACTTTCTGTTTGATATCCTCACTGAACAGCCAGAAAAAGATACAAAGTTTCTAACTTAATTGGCTTTTGGCAGAGAGCCCAGAGCAGCTACAAGGTGCACTTGGATACTTTTGTAACAATTTCAGATAAGCAAATAAGTAATTGTAGCAATTCAACATAAGCAGGTCTCTTGAGCTGGCCAGAAGCCAAAAGTTGCCGACATAACGAACATGTGTGTGGCCCTCCGACAGGCTTCCCATTGGATCACAGCCGCATCTGTTCGTTGATGTGGTCCTGCGATCAGACTGCCCATATTGGCTGCATTATGATCCGATCGTTGGGCCCTATCGCCCACCTCAATGTGTGCACATTGGGGAGAGATCCGCTCTTTTGGCGAAATTGCCATACGAGCGGATCTCAAGGTGTATGGCCACCTTTAGGGAAACTGTGACTAGCAGCTGAAAGGGCAATTCACTTTCAATAGCAAAACTGTAGTAACACATAAAAACCCCATTAATGTGTACAAACTTTTGTAACCTGCCAAATTTTTTAATACGAACATTGCAATTAAGGGCTGTGGCCACAAAAATGGGCATGGTCAAAAATTTCCATTTTGGTCCCTCGTTCTATTTCCAAAATGCAGCGAGGTTATGCCATCACTGTGGCTATAGGAATATAAAGGAGTAATTTGCAGGTCTCTCCCCTCCTAGGTAAGATTTGTATAAGAAGTGAGTCCTGGCTGATGCAGCCCTGGGTGTGTGTGAGGGGAAATGACTAGAATTATGCAGCTTTCCCGTTTACAGAACAGAGAAACGAAACTAATCACATATTGCAACACCTCCGAGAATCCCTCTCTCCCACTCCCGTCAGAAAGAAGAAATTCACACAGAGTCCAAAATCCAAATAACACATTACATATAAAACAAATATTAGTTGTTGACTCATTGGTTAGCTATGTGCTTTTAGTAATTGTTACCCTCTGTTTATATAGTAGAGCTTTCCAAGCATGCAGACCGTACCATGCAAAGATGCAGTATAGGGGCTCTGTCACACAGCCCTTTCTTTATGTGATCCATGCAGTGGGTTTACATTCATGTATTTGTAAACACCCCCCCCATTCTATCTTATAGTGCCAGTACCCACTGTGTACAAGTGTGGCGCAGTGTGGCTTGGGTAGCGCAGGGCTCGCTAAAAAGAACTGGATTCATAAGTAGGAGTCCCCTGAAAAGTAGAATGGGACCTATTTTTCTGCCAAAAAACTGCGGTAAATGGGTTTATTTGAATGCAAATAACTGCATAGAAATGTTTAATATTTGCAATAAAAAGTAATTAAACCCGATGGTGTGGAGTTCAGGGAGGTTCTCCTCGTGGTAGCCCATGTAAGTCTCGAATTTGACTCCCACATCAAAGGCTGAAGTACCGACGACTCGAAACACGAGAAAATCAAATCATACTTACCGAGATTTTCTTTTCCTGGACTTGAACATGGCAGTGGGCAACTATGGAAGCCTTGCCCACTGCCATGTGAAAGGAACAGGAACGAGAAAATCAAATCATACTTATCGAGATTTTCTTTTTCTGGACTTGAACATGGCAGTGGGCAAGACTTCCATAGTTGCCCACTGCCATGTGAAAGGAATAGGAAACCTCACTGCCACCTGCACATTCCCCAGACAGAAATGTGATGGAGCCGATGAGCAACGGAAGCCCCTGCCTCCGCCCCTTCGAGCGTCTAATTTTGGCACTCAGAAAGGGGAGTTTCCTGGGATTCGGTCTGAATGAGCACAGACACAGCACAACATTTTACAGGTAGCAATCAGAATGCAGCTCGTGAAAGCAGCAGCGACATCCCTCCTCCTGTGCCTGATCCCCGTGCCGGCAGGTCTGTGCTTGTGTCTTTGTTGCTGGGAATCAATGTGTGTTTTGGTGCCACACGTGTGTTTTGGGGTCCTGAGTGGGCTTGTCAGGTTTATGGCTTCATTTATACATTTAATGTGAGCTCTGGTCAAGAGCTCTGTTCAACCTACTTGCAAGAAACGTTTTTGTATGTCTTAATCTATGTTGTCCATGGTGGGTGGGATGTCCCCAGTGTTATTGCTGCGTCTCACCCTTCTGTAGTTTTATTACAGACACGTGTGTAACCTTATACATGTTCCTTTATGGCTCCAGTAGAATGCATTATACATTCATATGTCTGTATGTTATATTATCACTTATTCTTGGTGAATGGTTGCGTTAAAGGGGGTTTTCCCCCTTTAAATTAACTTTTAGTGTGATGTAGAGCAGAACTGTGACCCCCCACATAAAAACGTCTGCCTGCTGTGTCTGTTTACCATGTGTAAGATTTAAAAGGTATCACTACAGAGATTAACTGGCCCCTGAATTGTTTAAACATCAAATAGACTGTAATTCCACTGTATTGTTCACGCCCTAAATCCCTGTACTGTTCACACCTTAGACCCAGACTGAAATTGCCCACATTGTTCACCTGCTCATATCAACAGCACTGTGTCACTGTAGGTAGAACATCTTAGAGTGGTCCTGATATGTTTCCCTGTCTTCTGCTCTGTTCTGCCTTCCCTATGCTCCCTGTGTGTGCCATACTCTACTTTCTCTAAGCTCCCTGTGTGTGCTGTACTCTGCTTGGCCTATGCTCCCTGTGTGTGTCATACTCTGCCTTCCCTATGTTCCCTGTGTTTGTGCCATACTCTGCCTTCTCTATGCTCCCTGTGTGTGCCATACTCTGCCTGCCCTATGTTCCCTGTGTGTGTCATACTTTGCCTTCCCTATGTTCCCTGTGTGTGTGCTATACTCTGCCTTCTCTATACTCCCTGTGTGTGCCATACTCTGCCTGCCCTATGCTCCCTGTGTGTGTCATACTTTGCCTTCCCTATGCTCCCTGTGTGTGTCATACTCTGCCTTCTCTATACTCCCTGTGTGTGCCATACGCTTCCTGCCCTATGCTCCCTGTGTGTGCCATACTCTGCCTGCCCTATGCTCCCTGTATGTGCCATACTCTGCCTGCCCTATGCTCCCTGTGTGTGTCATACTTTGCCTTCCCTATGCTCCCTGTGTGTGTCATACTCTGCCTTCTCTATACTCCCTCTGTGTGCCATACTCTGCCTGCCCTATGCTCCCTGTATGTGCCATACTATGCCTGCCCTATGCTCCCTAGGTGTGTCATACTCCGCCTGGGATTTGTTGGCCTTTGAATATTGCTGTTAAGGGCCCCTAAGGTGTTTAATCGTGTGCTGGGGTTGTTGTGTTATTCACAGGGGAGGAGGAGGCATATGGATTTAAGGTTATGTCTTAATATGACTTAATAAACCTTTTTCACATATGAGTGATAAGTGATTGATCACTGCAGTAAGCACTAACCATTTGGCTTTTGGCGTGCTACCACCATTAATGTGGACATGGTCTTGTGGTAACTTTGATGTGGTTTAAAGTGGTGTGGTCTAAAACAGGTTGTGGTCAACACTGGCTTCCATTATCGGGCCCTCCATCATAAGGGCCAGAAAAATTTCAGCTCTCGGTACCACAGAAGTTAGACAGCACTGATGTAGAGAGACAATTTGCATTTGGTTTTAATTATTTGTGGTTTTTGAGTTATTTAGCATTTTATTCAACAGCTCTCAAGTTTGATATTTCAGCAATCTGGTTGGTAGGGTCCAGGGTCGAACTGAGCCAGTGGGACATGGGGAAAAATCTTGGTCGGCCCCACCGGCCCAGACATGCTCCCTGCGTGAGGCCTCTGGCATAGCTTCCGATTTCCCTCCTTGGACCTCTGTACACCTGCAAGAAATAGAAGGTAGGCGCAGGGGTGCCAGAGGGGGTTGTGGTCCAGACAGAGGGCCGTGAGGCAGCAGCCCAGATGGGCCCCGGCCCCCCCCCCGTGTGACGCTGGTAGGGTCCAATGTACCATAGCAACCATGCATTGATATGAATAAGAGACTGGGATATCAATAGGAGAGACCCTGAATAAAAAGCTCTAATAGTAATACAAGAAGCAATAATTATACATTTGTAGCCTTACACAGCATTTGTTTTAAGATGGGGTCAGTGACCCCCATTTGAAAGCTGGAAAGAGTCAGCAAAAGAAGTGAAATAATTCAAAAACTGCTAAAAAGAAAAAAATGAAGGCCAATTTGAAAAGTTGTTTGTGATTAGCCATTCTCTAATATACTAAAAGTTAATTTGAAGGTGAACCTGCCCTTTAAAATAAAGTGCTAGTATACAATTTACATTGCCCTTGTACAAACCATGTGTCTATACAGAGCTTTAAAACAATTCTATATGAATGTGTAGCTGAGCGTAGAGGTCTCTATACATGCAGTGACCCTTTGCAGAATCTGACCAATCGGCCAAAAGGACAGTCACAGATCAAAACTAAGGCAAATGCCTTTTACGCAGACTTTTTACATAACTTTTCCAAACACAAATTCTTAGTTGTGGAATGTAGACCCCATCCTGCCCAAACACAGGCATACTTCACCCAACTTAAAGGAGAATTAAATTAGCTATTGAGAAGCTGAAACTTTAGTCTGATGCAAAAAGTTCAGTATATAAAATATGGTATATAAAGTATATAAATTATGGCATATTAATTTTTAGGGGTTAGTTCTCCTTTAATATGAACCCGCCCCCTTTTTGGTTCCTAAATAGGGAACTGTCCCACTTAAATAAGAAGGTATCGTAATGGTTTAATCTTCATAATAAGTCTGGCATAAAAATGTCACGCCTTGATCAATGATAAAATGAGTTCTCTGTCATGGATGGTATTCATTCCCAGTAAATACAGCAATGAGAATATACCATTTTTCACTCTGCATTTTACTCTGCTTTTTTGGGCATACAATATATGACACTTTTATAGTTATGCCCAGCCTGTTAGGCATTAAGATAAGCTTATTATACAGAGGGGACTGCTGATTTGTTTTGTGCGAACCAGGAAGTAAAACTTGATTTTACTTTCATCTTTAGATTTTACGTGGTGCAAGAAATAACAGAAACCATAGATGATTCCTAATTAAAACAAAAGGCAAAATGATGTTTGGCACAATACATATTCCTTAGTGCTGTTCGTGCCGGCTCGATACCCGCGGGACCCGCAAGTTCACCCACGGGTCTGGTGGGTTCGGGTCGACCTCGCACTGCTCCTCACGGGAGCACTTTCAAATGCCGGCTTCCGACTTCCGGTTTTATAGTCTCATGTCTGCTCACCCCGCCCCTTTTGTGACATCATCAGTGGGGCGGCGCGGGTCTATAAAAGGACCCCGGAAACGTGGGTGTGGGCTGGCGCGGGCTGGAGCAGGGCGGGTTAGGGTCGGGTACGGGTCAGGAAAACCCTGACCTGCACATCACTACTATTCATTTCCCTGATGTTGAAAAGAGGAACTTATACTCTACTTTTAGACAGGGACAGAATAAACACTGTGATAAACACTGAAGACTTGGTCCTTCCAGATTGAGTGAGCAGCTTACTGGCCTGTGTATGAGGCCATCCGAGGGGTCTGCCTAACCAATATCTGATGAAAAACAAGTCAGATATTGATCTGGCAATTCGAATCAACAGTCCTCGCCCTGATGGCCTGCACTTGTTGTCGTTATTATTCAACCATTGGCTTGAGGGACCAATCGTTTTATATATTTTGATATTATATTTTAGTAATGTGCAATGAATATTGACCAATTGAATTAAGGTAATAGAATGCGTTGCAACAAAGAGTTGACTTTATAATGTTGCTTTGTCTTTTTATTTCCTCTGCTTTTCCCACAGTGCTGGCAGACAATTGTGCTCCCTACATCGGTTCGGATTTCCGTTACCACCCACAACAAAATTGCCTGTTTGGCTTTTGTGCTGGAAACTGCTTAGAAAGGTACTGTGGTATCTTGCCTGGAACCCAGCTGAACCAATCCCAGCTTCTGTGCATTGTAAACAAGTAAGTGGCAAAAGAAAGAATGGGGATTTCATGTTTATTCTTAATGTTTCACTATCACTTTCTCCAGTCTGGCAATTCATTACCTAAGCCCTAGGAAAGGTAGGTCACTGACATGTGGGACTTTTGATTTTACATTTAGCATGATTCATAATCTTTTATAGCTCCCAACTGTACAACTGTCATTCCTTATGGGGAGAAGGATGAGATACTTTTGTGACTACTTGGTATAGGTACAATTGCCACAGTAAGACATCAGTTGTGTCACATCTGCTGCCCAGCCTCCATGGTTGTGGTCAACAATACTCCTTTTTGGTGCTCACCACCTTGGAGCCTGATTTATAGATGTGTGTAATGGGCAAACAAGGCTGCTGCTAACCCTGCTGCTCTGCTCTGTGTTTGCCCCTCTAGCTAACTACATCTTTAGCCTAACTAGGCAGTATGGCCAAAATCTACTAAACATCCCAATGAAATATGGGCAGGTATGTAGAGCTCTATGGGGAGGAAGATCTTCACATGTCAATGGAGATGTATCATGCACAGTGTTACACAAAGAGTCGTAGATTCAGACAAATGCAGAGGAAGAGATTTACCATTTCCATTTTTCCTGATATGACTTATTTTGCTTCAACAGTTTTTGGGTGATCATTGGATTCAGCATCTTTATCGGCCTCACACTGGTAGCCTCAATTATCTCTTGCATCTGCAAATGCTATTTGTTGGGGGCCCACCGACAGCGTAAGTACCTCACATCTAGATTCTGATTTATTGTTCTGAATTGTACTTGTAGGGATGTGTAAAATAGCCATCCCCAGTATTATTTAGCAGGCAGTCCCCTAGTGTCATAGACACCTAACTGGGTCCTAAAATACAGTTAGGAAGGGGAACTGTTTCCTATTCCTGCTTTAAGCTATGCCCCTTGTTGTTTCTCACAGTGACCAGTAGATGGCACTGTGCTAAAGTATAAATGTCTCTGAAGTCATGCTTTCAGTGTCTATTTTGTGCTGGCTCTTGCCTGAGCAATCAGGCAGAGTTTTTGTGGAACCTGATTAAGGTAGGATTAGCAAGGATAGGCTGTTCACCTTCACAGGTCACTATAGGATTGACAGACAGTCAGGATATTTAGCTGAGCAGCTTGAGGCTCCTCCGAGGATTGTGAGTGGGATTAAGATTCCGGGTACTAATTGCCCAGAAGTAGGACTAAGTGTACAGACTTCGGATAGAGTTTCCCCTTAGGTTCCACTTAGGGAAAAGGCTGAAAGCTGGGTGTACCTCCTCAGTGAAGCTGCATACATTGTTCTTGTTCACGTGGGAACTTATATTGACCAAAGCTGCTGTGAGTATTGCCTATCCAATGTTGATGTATGATAAAGCAGGTTCTCTTTATGGTACACTCCAATGATGATTGTATATGTTCAATAAATCTGTTCAATGGTTAAGTTATAAGAACCACTGGCGCCCAATTATTTGCACCCTGAATACAGTTACAGTTGCACTACACCCTGCTTATAAGGTCTCATCCAGAGCACATTTATTGGGAGTGGAGCTTATAGTAGAGTAAGGTGCACTCAAGTTTACTATAGGGCTACATATTAAAATGTATTTATTAGTTACATGAGTTTTCACCCCAATGCATTTTCTCAAACCATCACAGACAGTATAGGAGCTCACACCTTGGTAACGGTATCTGGTAATGTTGCCAGTGCAGCTCAGTCTGGTCTTGCTAGCACACAACTAGGGCAATTGAAATCATACAAAGATTATATTGGCTACAGAACCTTCAGTTAAGTATATAGTACAAGATATGGCATGATAGAGACCTCTAGTGGCCAAAAAGACATTATGCTAAGAAAATTCTCTATACTCATGCCATTTAAAAATAGTATTTATTGTAGCATATTAAAGGAGAAGGAACAGAAAAAAATATAACTGACCCCATTATGTGTGAAATCAGGCCCCCTCCTGAAACGCCAGATTAAAAACTGTTATTCCATAACAGCTTTTGCGCACCAGCATCTCAAGTCTTGCTGTTTTATAAAGGTTGGCGCTGCCATTTTCAAATAGGTGCATCACTTCCGCCCTGCGCTCTGACGTCATCTTACATCTTATATGTATTTAATGATATACAGGCTATTGCCTTTTAAAATACACTGGGTTAGGCAAAAAAAGAAATACTGGATGTAGTTCATAGTTAAAAATAAAGGTATGCGTCTTTTCCTTTATTTATAATACATTACTACAGACCTCAGTCAGACAGACCTGTATTTCGCTGGCTTGATTTATTGATTTAAATTGCAGGTCAGCTCCTGCGCTCGCTCACTGACAAGCTGTAAACTAAAACCAGAGCGAGCGCAGGAGCTTTAAAGCTTTCCTTAGTGTCTTAGCAATGGGGAAGCAGGCTTGCGATTGGAGCTATAATGAATGAGGCGGGGCAGAGAGGTCAGCGATGGCGTACAGCTCTATCACGTTACTGTGACATCTTTGCTACACAGGGAACAAACCGGATTCTAGTGCGCATGCGCAGGGCACCGCTGCTAACTATTGCGCATGCGTGTGCCCCATTCAGAGGGATTTTCAGACTGCAAAGGGTATGATTTTATATACATGTTTAAACTTTTTTTTAAAATGATTGCAGCACTTATATTGAGGAGGAGATTAATGAGAGAATGTTTGATGGTAAATATATATTCTCTTTATTGGCAACAATTAGAGCTGAAGTTAATTTTTGACTTTCCTTCTCCTTTAAAAACATAAATCACCCCACATGGAGCCCAACACGTTTCATGCTTACCCAGCACTTAATTACAGGCAATCCCAGATAAGTCATGTCTATATATATATATATCTATATATATATATCTATATATATATATATATATATATATATATATATATACTATATTGTGGTAGAGTGACCAAAACAATGTGGGAAAATGTGTGTTTTACCTTTAAGTTCTCCTTAGTGGGAGAGATAGGCACCAGGAAGGGTGTTCATAAAGAGAGAATAGGTTCTCTCATTAAAGGTTTTGGCAGCCAGATTCTGGAAGCTGGAGTATTCTGGAAAGAACAGGCAAGCCAGGTACTCCGATCCAGAAGTCCAGCTCATGGATTAGAGCTCACCTTTCACAGGAAGGCTGTCCTGTGGAAAGGTATTAAGTTCTAGTGAGGCTGTTAGGAAGGTCTCTCAGAGCAGGAAGGACACCTGCCTGTGTGAGGAACTCCCAGAGGGGCTGGGGGTGCCATTTGCTTCTGCAAGGTGCAGAGAGAGGAGACCAAGTGACAGAGGGTTGGTCTGACTGACTGAGGAAAGCCAGGAGGCTGAGCAATCCCCCCAGAAGATTTGTGAGTACATAAGTACCCCTACTTATGTGTTTGCTTACTGGTAGTCCACAAGGGGCCCAGTTTAGTAAGGGAACTCTTCATGTGTAAAGGTAGCGCCCAGTGGGCAGGATTTATTTTTATTATTTGTTTTGTATCCTGAAATGGTCACCCCTGTGTGTAAATAAACTGCCTTAAAGAGAAGAGAAGTGTCTGTTGTGGATCCTGCAGCTTACAATATATATATATATATATATATATATATGTATGTATATATTTATTTCAATTAAGCCCACCCTACAATTAAAACCAATCATGATTGAGAAGGTCCCTTGTTGCATAAATAGCTCATCAAGATATTCCAGAACAGCCCACTCAACTAAAAGTTGTCAATCATGATTGGTTTTATATATTTATAGAGACATGTGACTTATCTGGGATTGCATATTGCATAAGTGCTGGGTAAGCATGAAACGCGTTGGTTTATGTTTTTAATATGTTACAATAAATACTATTTTGAAATGGCAATGGAGTATAGAGAATTTTCTTAGCACAACAAATTTATCAAGGGTCGAAATGAAAAGTAGAATTTTTTTATGGTCAAAACTGTCAAATTCGACTAGATCTTTGCGATTTATCGTACTCTGGCCTTTTAAAAAATCAAATTCCTTTTATTCGGCACGTTTTAAGTGGTTGCTTTTAAAGTCAATGGGAGAGGTCCAGGGATCAATTTGGAGTTGTTTGCAGCCTTCCTGACATTCCAGTTTTTTTGTAGACAAACTCACATGAATTCGAAATTCGTCCTTTGATAAATGTGCCTCTAGAACTTAACAACATGCATGCTACATAGTAATCCCTGACTGTGCTGTAGTAGCCTTCTGTTGGCACATGATGGAAAACAGTTTTACACAATGTAACAGGGAACCCCTATGCGAGTCATATTACACATAGAATATGCATGTTATGCAGAGCAACAATAAACTTTTATATATGAGAATGCACCTGTAGAAACCCACTACTATTTTTTTTTTTTTTTTAATCTTGGTTATGTAGTTAAATCTGTCACCCTAAGAAATAATTCAACTCAAAAGTCCAATTTTATAATAGAGGCAGGGGAATGTTTAGATTTTATTTTTAAAAAATTGTGTTCTATGACTTCTATTATACAGCTTTTTGTGTCTTCGTGACAGATCCGCTTAAAAGGCATTGTTCAGTGTAAAAATAAAAACTGGGTAGATTGTGCAAAATAAATTTTTTTCGAATATAGTTAGTTAGGCAAAAATGTAATGTATAAAGGCTGGAGTGACTGGATGTCTAATATAATAGCCAGAAAACTACTTCCTGCTTTGCAGCTCTCTAACTCTGAGTTAAGACAGTGACTTTAAGGGGGAGCACATAACTGTTCAGTGAATTTGCAACTGATTCCTCAGCATTCAGCTCAGATTCAAAAGCAAACAGTTATGATCCATGTGGCCTTCCCTGAAGTCACTGATTCGTTACTGCCTGATAACCAATCAGCAAAGCAGGAAGTAGTGTTCTGGCTATTATGTTAGACACTCAGTCACTCCAGCCTTTATACATTACATTTTTGGCTCATTAACTATATTGAAAACATGTTTTATTTTGCCCAGTTTTTATTTGTATACTGGACAATACCTTTAAATTGGTTTGAAAAAAGACCAAAGTCCATCAAGTTCAATGTTTCCAAATGAACCCCATGACACACACACACACACACACGTACACAATGTACTTGTAAATATCTGTTTTTCTATTGTCATACTGATTTTAATATTGCTTATCCATCCATAAACAATAATAACATGCTGATGAAAGATACCGTACATACTCGAGTATCAGCCGAGTTTTTCAGCACTCAAAATGTGCTGAAAAAGTCTACCTCGGCTTATGCTCAAGTCAGCTGATCGACGCGAACGTACAGAAAGGACATGTTCAGCAGAACACAAATGCTCCTGCGTGCGCATGCTAGGGAAAAATGGGCAAGTAAGTAAAAGAAGTTTAGTGAAGATTAGATGAGTGTCTTTGGTGTTGCCCAGCATTAGGGATGGGCGAATTTTTTCGCCTTGTTTCGCAGCGGAATTGACACTCGTATACTTGTATGGCATCGGGCAACAAAAAAAAGACGCGCGTCCAAAAAAATTGCCGCGCAACAAAATTTTTTGACAAATTTTTTAGACTTTAATGGGCGTTGGCAACATTTTGCTGGCGGCAAATTTTTGGCAAAACTAATCGGGTCAAATTCGCCCATCCCTACCCAGCATCTTCGTTAACAATAATAATCCCATAATGTTTTGCATTGTACGGTTTTGTTTTACAATGCAAATCAGAAAGCAGTCTAATAGTCTTCTAAAAAGTATACCGGTATGTTAAAGTTGCTGCTTACTCACTGATCCAAAGACTACTCCGTGCTGCCCATACTTGTTGTTGTAATCTCCCCCCTCGTGGCTTGGTCCTCCTTCCTTAGCCCTCAGCCCCTCTCTTCTAAGCTCTACTCACTTAGTCCTTCCTCCACAGCCCTTCCCCTCTTAACCCTCTGTGCTCTGCGTTCAAGTTTGTGAGCTAGCGTTGTCATGTCAGCTTTGAGCACGGAAGGGAAGGGCTGAGGAGGGAGGGATTATTATTGTCAACAAAGATGCTGGGCAACACCAAAGACACTCATCTGATCTTCACTAAACTTCTTTTACTTAAGTGCCAGTTCTTCCCTAGCAGAGTGCATGCAGGAGCGTGTGTTCTGCTGAACATGTCCTAAAATGCATTTCTCACCCTAGGCTTTTCATTTCATACTCAATTAATTTCATACTCGAGTCAATACATTTTCCCAGTTTGCTTAGGTAAAGTTAGGTACCTCGGCTTATCCTCGGGTCGGCTTATACTCGAGTATATACGGATAAATAGTGCTGCTCTTGTTCTTACTCCCAAAGCATGGCCTGGTTGCTAGGGTATGCTGTATCAACCATCCAAACAGAATGAGCTGCAAATCTAAATTAAATACTGCTTGAATGATGTGAAAAATGAAGACTATTTAGCACTGTTTAGAACACAGTGAAAAATGAATTAAAGGGGTGGCTCACCGTTGAGTTAACTTTTAGTATGATTTAGAGAGTTATATTCTGAGAAAATTTGCAATTGTTTTTTTATTATTTACAGTTTTTGAGTTATTTAGCTTTTTATTCAGACGTTCTCCAATCTAGAATTTCCGCAATCAGGTCGCTAGGGTCCAAATTACCCTAGGAACCATGCACTGATTTAAATAAGAGACTGGGATATGAACAGGAGAGATAAAAAATAGATAGAAAAATGAGTAATTAAAAGTAGCAATAGCATCAAATGTGTAGCCTTACAGAGCAAGTACTTATAAATGGGGGTTCATTTGAAAGCTGGAAGGATTCAGAAGAAAAGGCAAAATAATTAAAACACTGTAAAAAATAAATAATGAAGACCAATTGAAAAGTTGCTTAGAATTGGTCATTCTATAACATACTAAAAATTAACTTAAAGGTGAGCCACCCCATTAAAAGTGATCTTTACATTTAGAAAGAAACAAAAGTATGTGATGTTTTTTTTCTTGCATTATATTTGCGCTGTTAAATTCTTTTAGCCCTTTTAATCAAACATCAGGTGTTGGGTGCTATGAAATGATTTTATTTTTATAGTAACAAGATATCCTTTTTCCCTCAACTGTAGGCTCCAGTCATACCAATGTGACAATGACTAATATCATGCCTCTGCAGCCAGTGATGGCAGCGATGCCCTCAGCAGGATACCAGCCAGTCGCAACACATCCTAGTTACCCAGGCCAATACTTGCCACCCCCAGCCTACCCAGGTGAGGTGGTCACGGGCCCCTGGAAGATAAATTAATTTTTGTACATCATAATTATAGTTTTCTGTCATGTCTGCAGTTCCTTTAAAGGGGCGGTTCACCTTTAAGTTCACATCTGTTATGTTATAGAAAAGCCAATTCCAAGAAACGTTTCAATTGGTCGTCATTATTTTTTTTTTTTATAGTTTTTCAATTATTTGCCTTCGTCTTCTGACTCATTCCAGCTTTCAAATGGGGGTCACTGACACTTTGTAAGGCTACAAATGTATTGTTATTCCTACATTTTATTACTCATCTTTCTATTCACACCCTCTCCTATTCATATTCCAGTCTGTTTTTCAAATCAATACATGGTTGCTAGGGTAATTTGGACCCTCGTAACTAGACTGCTGAAATTGCAAACTGGAGAGCTGCTGAATAAAAAGCTAAAGTAACTAAAAAAAACACAAACAATAAATAATGAAAACAATTTGCAAAATGTCTCAGAATATTACACTCTACATCATACTAAAAGTTAACTCAACGGTGAACAACCTTTGTACCCATACCAGTATGGTGAGCACTTTCAAATGTTGCTCTACTACAGTCAGAGCAACACTCTATGACGGAGGGACACTCACTTTTGTCTCTTTTACTTTGCCCATTTGTTTTACCCAACTAATAACTATATTTCTTATATAGATTCTGCATTATGCCACTATGCTATACATAGAAAACTGCACAACAGACTCTTGCTGTCAGTCATATGTAGATTGCAGGAATAACTTAGTGACAGTGGCTTGAGGGAGTAGGAGCTAGCCATTAGTTTTCCTGGTGGGTTAAAAAGGCTGACGCCAGGATGATTATGCACATGGATATAATAATACATTTTAATTCTAAAACAGATTTATTAAACAAGTGCTTCAACCTGCTGAATTGTTAGGTATGGCAGTGCAAAAACAAGAATTTGGGAATGGATGTATATTAATATGGCGGTTTTATTTTATATTCAGTTTTGTGCCTGCAATATTATTGTTTTACCATTCTGCCATCTAGTGGTCAGTTTAAGTCAATACAGACATATTCATATGGCTTGCATATGGCCTTCATACATACAGCATTTATAGAAGACATTAAAGGGGTTGTTCATCTTCCAAACACTTTTTTTTCAATTCAGTTGTTTTTAGATTGGTCCCCAGAAATAAAGACTTTTTTCAATTTCTTTCCATTATTTATTTTTTAAATTTTTTCCAAAATCTAAGTTTAAAGGTGAATGTTCGTGTCTCTGATGTTTGTCTGGCAGCTCAGTAATTCAAGTGCAGACTCTGAATTGTTACAATTTTGCAACATTCAGTTGATACAATTAGTTGATTCTCAGCAGCATCTCTGGAGTATTAACAACAATTGTATCAATTCTAACAGTTGCCTGTAATGAAACCCAGAGATTCTGCTCAGCAGGGACAAAGATAAGAAAGCTATCAACTAAATGTATCAATTTAGAATAGTTTATAGGGTCGGCGACCCCCCTCCCAGAGCTGATTCAGAAGGAGAGAAATTACACTTTACACTTCAATATTAGAAAAACCGTCACAAATTGAAAATAGAAAGCCATTGGAAAAAGTTGTTATTTCTGGTGATCTACAACTAGTTGTTTGAAGGTGAACAACCCCTTTAAAAGGGACATATACCCACCCAGAGAACTTTAAAGGGAAACTATGGCGAAAATTAAAAATGTAGTATTAGCTTCAGCATACTGAAATAAGAAACTTTCTAAATACAATCAATTAAAAATTCTGTACCATTTCTGAAATAATCAAGTTTATCTTCAGTATTCCTCTCTCAGCATCTCTTCCTCCTCATTCTGTCTTCATGCAGCAGTTGGGTGTCAGATGAATGATCCAATATATCTTATAGGGGGGCTCCGTTTGCCTAGAAGATGTATTAGAGCTCACTCTATTTAAATCACCAGACATCATGTCTCTCTACATGCAGCATTTGTGCAAAAGGCAGTTATTTTGTTAGATTTTGTTTGTACTGGAATCAGTTATTTGTGTGAGATCTAATTCATCTGCTAGGAAAGGGACCCCCCCCCATAAGATATATTGGGTCATTCATCAGTCAAACAATGCAGAATTTTTAAGTGATTGTATTTAGAAAGTTTCTTACTTCCGTATGAGGAAGCTTATATTAATATTTGATTTTCGCGATAGTTCCCCTTTAAGGAAAATTGCTCAGAGTGCCCTCATCAGCAGATTTTCTTTTTATGTAGATTATTTCTTTTTTTTATAACTTTTTGTGATATCAGTAGTTTTGCATTGTTGGATATTGTGACTTTGTAACAGGAACAACCCCTGTTGTTTTGTCATACGAATCTTTAGTTACTGATGAGAGTTCTCAGTTGTCTTGAGTAAAAGCAACTTTTTTTAAAAAAAAAAAAAAAAAATCCTGGATCCATATTTTATGTGAAGTTTTTGTATCACTTCTACTTTCTGCTAAGGATGTGTTGCTGTTTGCACTAAATATTGCTTTTTACCATTGATTATACACTATGGGGCCCATTTACTTAGTTCGAGTGAAGGAATAGAATAAAAAAAACTTTGAATTGTTACTTCGACCATCGAATTGGCTACTTCGACTACGACTTCGAAACGAACGATTTGAACTAAAAATCGTTCGACTATTCGACCATTGGATAGTCGAAGTACTGTCTCTTTAAGAAAAACTTTGACCCCCCTACTTCGCCACCTAAAACCTACCGAGGTGCAATGTTAGCCTATGGGGAAGGTCCCCATAGGCTTTGTAATAATTTTTAAGTCGAAGAAAAATCGTTTGATCGATGGATTAAAATCGTTCGATTGATGGATTAAAATCCTTTCGCTCGATTGTTCAATCAAACTATTTGTGCTAAATCCTTCGAATTAACCCTCGATATTCGACCCTATGTAAATCTGCCCCTACAGTCTGGGGACTGATATTTGTACTGATTCTCATTTCAGCCTGCTGTATACACTGGGAAATACATGTTTGTTTGTCTTTGCAGGGGGTGAAAAACAGACTTTGATGGCATGCCCTTGAAGCACCTGTTTGGCAGCTGTTAAATATGTTATCAGTGAACTGTCTAAAGGATGGAGAGAAGGCGACGTGCTCTCTGAGTGCCATATGAGTTAATATTCTGTTATATGTTTTGCTTTAGTGACTAGCGCTTTGCAGTTTGGAATCACTGGAAGATGAAAAATTTCCCAGACACAGTAAATACATGGACCAACCAGCTACAAGGGGTCATACACTGTATAGTCCCCATTCCTATTGTTCCTCACATTTATGAAAAGCAGGAAATGACCAGACCAACCATTTTCAAACCTGCCCAATTCCTGAAGTGACCAATACCCATAAACAATCTTATTTATGCCTATATTGCCACCATAAATCTTGCTGCTACTTTTCACGGGTACAAAGGATGTTGTGTATGGGACATTAGGCACAAGGTTGGGCTTTAGGTTGATTGGAACAATTGCTCCATGAACATCTGTCCTTCTGGCCTCATGCTAAAGATGCACAGCCAACTTCCAGACATTGTTAAACTACAACTCCCACAGCTGAAGGCTGCTCAAGACCAAAAACAGAAAGAACAGGTGCCAGGAGCCACAGTCAAGATAATAAAAAAAAAATGCAAAAACATTTATTAGGACATAGTAGAAAATGGCCTAACACGTTTTGTGCCTGTTAGGGCACATACTCATAGGCTCACGAAACACATTAGGCCGTTTTCTACTATGTCCTAATAAATATTTTTGCATTTTTTCAATAATCTTGACTGTTTTTGGAGGGACTCACAACTACTGTTGCAATTTGGTGGCTGCTCAAGAGCAACAACATCTGCACCAGTTCCCTTATTGATTTGGTGGCTAAATCCAAAGCCAGCGTTATTTGGTACACATTTTAGAATTGTATTAAAGCCGTGATTTAAGGAATACAAACTATTCCATTTGGAATATTTCCAATATTTTAATTGATTTGAAACAATTACATTTTTTGGTGTAACTGTTCCTGTAAGTTTTAAACCGTAAAAGTTTAGGGGGTCAGTAATCTATCTTATTGAGGTACAGGGTCGTAACTACAGAGGAAGCAGACCCTGTATAAGGGGTTCCATGAGTCCCTAGTAAATGAGCTATTTCAATACGTATTGATAAAACTGGTGTACTTCTGGCCATTTTTCGGGGCCTTTAAAATATTTTGTTGTGAGGCCCAATAACATATAATTACACCACTAGAGCTGGCAAGGGAAACCTGAGAGGGGGGAAATACACAAAATTAGCTTTTAAAACGTTCTTTTTACAAAAGCAGTAAAAATCATTATTTATTTGAATGTTTTGAGACACAGTAGTGCCCCTTTTTGATAAAACACATTTTTTGAAAGTATTTTCTTGCTTAAATCTTATGTTGGAGTATCTGAACTATACTGTTTTGTTACAAATGTATCAGTTTTTTTAAAAAAAATAAAAATAAACTTACATGTTTTAAAACTGTTATGGAGTTGCTTCCTTTGCATTGCTCAGCAGGAGAACTACAAAATGAAACAGAGGAGACATTTGTGCTTTGCTATTTTTAATGAAATTATGATGGCCACATGATACCAGTAAATTAAAACCAGTTATCCTCTGATATTGCCTTTAAAGCAACACTGACATTCCGGATTTTTCAGGATTAATGATATCTGCTATTAGAGGAGAGTCATTTTTAAGTAATGATTACTAAAGCTTTCGCCTCCTTTCTATGGCTAAAAAACACTTTTTTGAATTCTTCTAACAACTGGGTATACTTTCCATGAGAAACTAGCAGTGGATAAAACCAGAGTCTTATTAATAAGTCATGTGTAAGAAGAAAGAGAACCATTACAGGGTAGGACTACACTGACATTTTCGGGGCGATCCAACGCGCTGCAACAAAACGCATGCAACAAAAATAAGGTAAGTGAATGCATTGTCGGATGAAGTTGCAGCATTTATCAGATGCGACACGACTGTTGGATGCAGACGCTGCATGCTGCCTGACTTGTCACAGTCGTTTTGTCGCAGCGCGTCAGATTGCGCTGAAAACGTCCGTGTAGTCCTACCCACACATGTGAATAGACTAATAAAAAGGTCTTCTGGGGGCGCGTGACCAAGATGGCGCAGTGAGCAGATGCGCTTGCCTAGAGCTCCATGCACCGCACCTTTAAACCCGGCTATTTACCCGACTAACAGTCTCCCAAGACAGGTAAAACTTGCCTCGCACACCCGCACAGCTATGCGGAGGGATAATCCTAAACCGAAACCTGAGACGGCGTCACGCTTGGAGCGTTTCGCTCATGACCATGTGCAGCCACCATCCCCCAATCCGCCTAGTCAGCCATCTTCCCCCTTAGGCCCTGAGCCCGACCAGCCAGCTGCGCCTACCGAACCCACGCTGGGAGATGTCCTAGCCGCCATCATGGAGAGCTGAGCATCCAGCACAGCGCAGTTTGAGGAACTCAGGGTTGACATCTCCCTGCTGCGCCAATACTTGCAAAAGGTGAGAGACCGTACAAAGGCCTTGGAAGATAGGGTCTCAGCCATAGATGACGCCATACCCCCCCTCCACACTGATGTGCAGGCCATGAAGATGCAACTTAAAGCAGCTCTAGAAAAATCCGATGATCTTGAAAATAGATCGAGATGCAGCAATGTCAGGATATGGGGCCTGCCTGAAAGAGTGGAGGGCACTAACCCTACGGTCTTCATAGAAGGCTGGCTCCAGGAAACTTTGGGGCCTAATACTTTTTCCAAAGTTTTTATTGTTGAAAGAGCCCACAGAGTCCCAGCCAGACCTCCCCCTCCAGGAGCCCCCCCACGTCCCTTTCTCCTAAAACTACTTAACTACCGGGACAGGGATGCTGCCCTTACAGCTGCCAGAGAAAAGGGCCCGATTCAATACCAGGAGGTTACTGTGTCTACAGTGGGTTATGACAATCCCCCCCCCTTTTTTTTTTTTCTCCTTCTCGTTGGATTTGCTATTGAGGAACGATTATTCCAAACCTGGTCTCTACCACTGGACCCCCCACCACAGCTAGAGGGCCAATACCAAGTTCACCAGGGTTGGACTGTGACCCACTGACAATATTCTGCCCATTTAGGACGAACCAACTCATGCTATGGGACTTAGTTCCCACCTTTTGCCACGGGTGTGACATGGCTTCCTGGTTACGCAGAAACCAGAAATTAAGGACCCTCTTACAAGATGCAAGTACCCTCCCCCCCCCTTTTTTTTTCCCTCCGTGTATTCTCCTCTCTTGGGTTAATATCTCTGCCTCCCTGATGGGGGTGGCATCTGTATTCTGCCACAAGGTAACTGTTTAGCACACCATTGCGGGCCTCAGCGATAGGCAATCGTTGGGACTTGTTGCCAACCTAGATCCCACAGGAGGGACTGTTTTTCAACAGGTATCTAGGGACTGAGCCCCTATTTAGGTTCTTAAGTGTTATGGGTACTAGACTCGCTCAAGTTTGGGGGGTGAGTAGGTCGGGTTGGGTATGTACTATTGTTGGGTTTATGCTTCACTGTGTTTCGCAGACTGCTCAATATGTGTTGACTGATGTACTATGTATTCAAAATGTGCTCGCTATGATTTTCCAATTGCTTTGTGTCACGGGATGGACACTTCGTTTGGCCTGGCATGTACCCCTTCCTGAGTGTTATGGCTAGTTTATCAATCCTCTCATGGAATGTGCGAGGACTCAATTCTAAATTTAAGAGGAGCCTAATGTTCAACTACCTGAAAAAATACCCCCCTTCTATCCTTCTCCTCTAGGAGATGCACCTTACTGGGCAAAAAATGTTGGCATTAAAAAAGCCATGGGTGGGTTGGCATTTCCACTCAACATTCTCATCGCACTCGAGGGGGGTCTCTATATTAATCAGAAAACGTCTGCCTTTTGAACTCTTGAAGCTCCATCTAGACCACTCCATGGTCTTATTGCCAATAAACCCATTCTTTTAGTAAACATATATGTGCCGCCGCCATTCGCAGTGTCGATCCTGGACTTAATGGTGACCAAGCTCTCTGAATTCCCCCCCCCCAGCCCACTCTGTATCCTAGGGGATTTTAATTGCTGTTTAAATCCCTCTTTGGACAAACTAGGCCCCGACCCTCGCACCCTGACTAACCTTACCTCATGGGCAGAAGCCCTGCAACTGACTGACCCCTGGAGATGGAAACACCCATCTCAAAGAGTATTCTCTTGTCATTCTCCAACCCACAAGACCTTCTCGAGAATTGATCTAGCCCTTGACTCAATGGAGCTCCTGCCCGTTATTGACCAGGTCAAGTATTTACCCCAGTCCCTCTCTGACCACTCCCCGTTACAACTCACACTACGGTGGAACCCTGCGGCTACAGATAAACTATGGCGCCTGAGCCCTCTTTGGCTCAAAAATAATACTGTGGCTGATACTAATGCCCAAGCTTATGGGGAATATTGGACCTATAATGTGGGTTCTGCCCCCCAGCAAACATTATGGGATGCTTCCAAAGCAGTTATGCGTGGTACTCTCATGGGGGCCATATCACAAGCCAGAAATGCTACCTTAGAACGAGTCACTGCTGCGGAAAATGACCTCCAGCAAGCTCTTTCATTACACACTCAGGATCCTGCCCCTGCTAATTACACTGATCTTTTGAAGGCTCAAAACACCCTCTCCCAGGCCTCTATTTCCCTCACCAGGAAAGCCTTACTTTATCAGAATCAATGTATTTTTGACCAGAGTGACAAAAATAGTAAACTTCTGGCATTTCTGGCCAAGCAACAGTCTGCACCCTCTGCGTTTTCACGCATCATACTAGACGATGGCTCAGTTGTCACGGAACCTAGGCTTATAACACAAGAATTCGCTACCTTTTACCAAAAGCTTTACACCACCTCAGCACTTTATTCAAAAGCCCAACTCCAACATTTCTTGGATTCCATCCCTATACCTTCGCTCTCCCCTAACGATCAAGCTTTTCTAGACGCGCCTATCACTCCCCAGGTGGTTACGGATGCCATTGCCTCATTACCCCATAAGACGCCAGGGCCGGATGGCCTCCCTCCAGACTGGTACAAAGCTCTCTCAGCTCAAATAGTTCCAAAATACCTCGACACCCTCCAATCGGCTTTTGATAGTAACTCATTGCCCCCTTCATTCAATGAAGCCCTTATAGTAGTTATCCCAAAACCAGGTAAAGACACTACCCGATGCTCTTCCTACCGTCCTATTTCCCTGCTCAACACGGATGCTAAAATCCTAGCTAAAATACTTTCCTCCTGCCTCCAACGGGTGGTCCCAGACCTGATCCACCCTGACCAATCTGGTTTTATGCCTGGGCGCTCCACCAACATTAACCTTCGCAGACTCTTTACTAACTTACAAATTACTCATGTAGAGACAGGCACCAGCGTCGTAAACCTCCTTAGACTCTGCTAAGGCTTTTGGTTCGGTGGAGTGGGACTTCTTGTGGGAGGTTCTGACCCGTTTTGGGTTTGGTCCTCGGTGTTTAACTTGGATTAAGCTCCTTTACAGGAATCCCATGGCGCGAGTTAGAGTCAATGGCCTCATATTGCCCCCCTTTGCATTAACAAGAGGTACGCGACAGGGCTGCCCCCTCTCCCCAGCCCTTGCGATTGAACCTCTGGCAATACTGATCAGGCAGTCCCCTCGGATAAAAGGCTTAACCTTCGGCACTGTACAAGAAAAAATCTCTCTATTTGCTGATGATCTTCTTATATACCTGGCCAACCCTAATGACTCCCTTACTGCCCTTTTAGACCTGGCCAACCGGTTTGGCTCCTTCTGTGGCCTGCGGGTGAATTGGGAAAAGTCTGTCTTATCCCCATTGACCCCAATCAACCTCGACCTTTGCCAGCCGAGACCCCTCTAGAGTGGGCCAGCCAGTTCAAGTACCTCGGTGTGACAATCCAGGCAGATGTTACAAAATATGTCTCTCTCAACTTAGACCCACTCCTAACCAACCTGACCACCACACTGAACCGTTGGACAAAGTTACCTCTATCTCTATGGGGTTGAGTCAATCTTATTAAAATGGTTTATCTGCCCAAAATCCTTTATTTGCTCCACAATGCGCCCATATATCTCCCTAAACACTACTTCAAGCGCCTTAACCAGATCATGATCCCCTTCCTTTGGAATAATAAAACACCCAGAATTGCTTTGACCAAGTTATGTGCCCAGTGTGCGGAGGGTGGCCTGGCTCTCCCCAACTTCCATCTGTATTATCTGGATTCACAACTTTATTACCTCCACTGGTGCTTTAACCCAGACCCGTATAACCCAAACTCGCAGTTACAGGCTCTTCTTGTAGCCTCATGGGAAGGTTTCCAAAATTTTCCATATCGTTCCCTTAGGGACTATAGCCCTCTACCAACTACTTTGACCACCCCTCACAAATCCTGGCAGGTAGCCCTTAAGGTTTTGGGCTCTGCTCCTCCGTTAGTATCTCCAAACCTACCTTTGTGGGAAAACTCATACCTTCCTCACTTCACCTACCAGATTTCATATTCTGGCCAAATCAAGACATTAAATGCCTAAAAGATCTTCTCGATCCCCAGGTGTTTCCCACATATTGTGCTCTCCAGCGTAAGACCCACCCGACGCAACTTTTGTTATTTCAATACCTTCAGCTTCGACATGCTTTTTACTCCCAATTTGGTACCCTTACCCCCCAACAGTCCCTTGCTATAGAAGAAACTCTCCGTGACCCTAGCCCCTCCAAATTGGTGTCCCGGCTATATCACCGGCTTCTACTATCTGGACCTAAACCCTTCCTGACTACTCAAGAGTGGTGGACTAATAAAATTACAGGTCTTACATAGGAGGACTGGGAGGAGGCGATAGATAATGTGTACTCCGGTCTTATCTCTCTTAAGGATAAGTTGATACAGTATAAAATTATACACCATGTGTATATAACCCCCGTACGTCTTAAGCAAATGGGCCGAATCCCCCTTGACAATTGTCCTAAGTGTCAGCAACCAGGCGCGGACTTCTTCCACCTACTATGGGAATGCCAATATATTTTGAACTTCTGGACGCGAGTGGTTAATTATCTAGCATATAACCTTGATTTCCCGAGGGTTATCACCCCATCCGTTTGTCTGTTGGGGGTCTTGGAAGAACTGGTCCCAGCCAAATACCCCAGAATTGCCTATCGTATCCTCCTTTTTTATGCAAAGAAAACCATTGCAATGGACTGGATGGGCAACCTATCACCTTCTCTTAGAGCGTGGGTGCAACTCGTTAACAATGTACTACCCCTTTATAAACTTACCTATGAGTCCAGGGGCACGCCCACGAAATTTGACAACATATGGGGCTCATGGGCTGCAGGGCCGCCATTAGAAATCACGGGGCCCCGTACAACAAAATTTTTGGGGCCCCCTGGGCCCCGCCCACACTGACGACCAAGCTCCACCCCATTTCCCGCCCACTCCACATCGCAGTTAAAAGACCACACAGACATCAGCGCTAAAAAAGTAACCCCCCCCACACAAGTTGTAAAAAGCTATTGATGGTCAGGGCCCCCTTATATACATTGGGGCCCCAAAAAAAAAAATTAAAATTTTTTTTTTTTTTTTTTAAAAATTGGTGGCAGGGGCCCCCTTATAAGTTAAAAACAAATTGGGGCCCCAAAAAAAATTTGAAAAAAAAAAAACATTGGCGGCAGGGGCCCCCTTATAAGTTAAAAACAAATTGGGGCCCCAAAAAAAAATTTGAAAAAAAAAAAATTGTTTTGAAAAAAAAAAAAAAACATTGGCGGCAGGGGCCCCCTTACAAGTTAAAAACAAATTGGGGCCCCAAAAAAAAATTAAAAAAAAAAAAAAAATTTTTTGAAAAAAAAAAAAAAACATTGGCGTCAGGGGCCCCCTTATAAGTTAAAAACAAATTGGGGCCCCAAAAAAAATTTTAAAAAAAAAAAAATTTTTTTGAAAAAAAAAAAAACATTGGCGGCAGGGGCCCCCTTATAAGTTAAAAACAAATTGGGGCCCCAAAAAAAAATTAAAAAAAAAAAAAAAATTTTTTGAAAAAAAAACATTGGCGTCAGGGGCCCCCTTATAAGTTAAAAACAAATTGGGGCCCCAAAAAACATTTTTTTGAAAAAAAAAAAAACATTGGCGGCAGGGGCCCCCTTATAAGTTAAAAACAAATTGGGGCCCCAAAAAAAAATTTGAAAAAAAAAAAAAATTTTTTTTGAAAAAAAAAATAAAAACATTGGCGGCAGGGGCCCCCTTATAAGTTAAAAACAAATTGGGGCCCCAAAAAAAAAATTGAAAAAAAAAACAAAAAACATTGGCGGCAGGGGCCCCCTTACAAGTTAAAAACAAATTGGGGCCCCAAAAAAAAATTTAAAAAAAAAAAAAAATTTTTTGAAAAAAAAAAAAACCATTGGCGTCAGGGGCCCCTTACGAGTTAAAAAAAAAATTGGGGCCCCAAAAAAACATGTTTTAAAAAAAAAGATTGGTTGCAGGGGCCTATAGAATATTAAAATAATACATTGGTGGCCAGGAGATTAAAAAAAAAAAAAATACACAAACTGGTGTTCAGTAGAATTGAACTCACGGCTTCAGTACTTCAACTTCACCTCCTTTCGTGACTTCGGGTCTTTTCACTGCTTCAGGACTTCGGCTTCGGCTGTTTTCGTGACTTCGGGTCTTTGCGCTGATTCAGGACTTCGGCTGTTTTCGTGACTTCGGGTCTTTTCGGCGCTTCGTGACTTCGGCTTTTTCCGTGACTTCGGGTCTTTTCGGCGCATCGGCTTCGGCTTTTCGGCACTTCCGCATTCGGCAGCACAGAGGCAAGACGTACGGCTCGGGCGCTCGTAAGGGGGGCCCGGATCTTCAAAAAATGCAGCGCTGCCGGGCCCCCTTTCATGCCCGGGCCCGGTACGCTTGTCCCCCCTGTCCCCCCCTGATGGCGGCCCTGATGGGCTGACATAGATCTGAACCCCACTGACTAAACAGTAGTTGCGCAGACCGTATGGGTCATAATGGTGGTGGTTCAACTCATCCTGTATTGCCCGTAAGGTCACTCAGGTGTTCAGTTATCCCAGAAGTCCTTCTTTATTTCATAGCGATGATTATTTTATTATGCTTGGAGTCAACTTGTATGCTCAACTATTTCTTATACCTTGTATGAACCAGTCTGCTTGACTGTCTGTTATGTATGTATGTTCTTTGTCTCAAAAAGAAATAAAACTTACCTTTTAAAAAAAAAGAAAAAGGTCTTCTGCTTCAGAATGAACAATAACGTAAGGCTAAAATGCAATGAAACCACAAAAAAATCAAATGAAATGGTGTGAAATAATGAAATAACCTCAAATCAAAATTGTATAAATATTTTTTTTCCTCTGCCAGTCCAGCTTCTGCACACAAAGCCCACTGACTGCGTATTATATGTAGTAAGACCCCCCTAACTGTACAAATACCCATTCTGTCAAATCCAACTTGGGTTTTCGTGACATTTTTGAAAATCGTCTGAAAAAGTGCAAAGTACAAAGATAAATCATCCTAAATATGAATGCCAGGGGGTCTACTGAACAGTTTAATGCCTAATCAAATAGACAGATAGATATAGATGTCTATCTACAACAAACTACCAAACTATAAAGCTATGCTTAAAAACATTTAATGAACAATAACGCAGGGCTAAAATGCAATGAAACCACAAAAACAAAATCAAATGAAATGGTGTGAACCAATGAAATAACAAAATAAATTATCCAACTACGATGATGAGTCCCTGCAGTAGCTGGCAGGGCTAAGCGGATGAAGAAACAGTCCAAGCAGCAAACACATGATCTGATCATATCTGCTGCTTGGAGGTCGGACTTGCAATGATTGCAGCACAGGATGAACATGACAGCCCACAACAAAAGCCACTGGTGCAGAGGAAAATACTCTAACTGTGAAGAATGTGTTAGATACATTCTAGGCAGTTAGAGCCTTTGTCTGCAAGAAAAGCACCAGATCTTTTCATTTATTTTCTGATGGAAGTAGATTACAATTTACCTCTTTATTATGTGGCAATACTTGTGAGACTAGCAAGTGGGGAATTGGGATGGGTTATTGGAAGTGCTACCAGGTTGGTGAGGTATCATCCTGTGATCCTGATTCATGTTTAAAACGTAATCTGCCAGTGTACCTTGTCGGTGGATGCATAATGCATCAGTAGATGAGGAATTGATGAGGAGCCACAGTCTGTTGAACAGAACCATGGAAGGTGGTCTTCATGTGTATGGTCACGCATACCAACCAGATACCAGAGGATTGGTCAGTGTATGGCCACCCAGGCCCTGATTTATGATGCGGGTGCCCCTAGGCCAGATGGCGCAGTAACGCCCCCAGTGTTGGATTCCTAAAACATTCACCCAGTTGCCTCCTGCACCCGATCCCCCTGACGTGCGTGAGCCATGCATGGACTATTTTGCCGCTCATTTGCTCCCCACTCCGGTTGTCAAGGTGAGTAGTGTAGATGTGGCTGGGCAGCTTGCCGCCCCCAAAAAACGTGATGTCATCATGAGCTTTTGCACTGAAAATCTCAGGAGATTTCTCTTTCTGCATCATTTGAAATCCTGGCAGGGAATGAGGGAGTAAACACTGATGTTACAAATTGTAACAACTTCTCCACAGCTTACAGACAGCATGCAGGAACTACGTAACCCACAATGCATTGCACTGTGATGTTCTGTTCCTTATTGAAATCAAGTGTACGGAACGCATTTTAGGACATTACCAAGAGAACACACGCTCCTGCATGTGCTCTCGTAAAGAAGAAGTATGCAGACTTGTCTCTTATTCTACTCACTTATCTGAAGAAACTGCAGTCACGTCTCAGTGCTGCCCACATTTGCTGTTGCAATCTCCCCCCTCGTGGCTCATTCCTCAGCCCTCCCTCCTTTTGTTATGAGGGCTGAGGAGAGAGGTCTGAGGATGGAGGAGGGAGGGCTGAGGACCAAGGAGGGAGGGCTGAGAGCTGAGGAGGGAGGGCTGAGGACGGAGGGATTTTGTAATGAGGGCTGAGGAGGGAGGTCTGAGAACCGAGGAGGGAGGGCTGAGGAATGAGCCACAAGGGGGGAGATTGCAACAGCAAATGTGGGCAGCACGGAGGTGTGACTGCAGTTTCATCGGATAAGTAAGTCTGCATACTTCATCTTTACGAGAGCACATGCAAGAGCGTTTATTGTCCTAAAATGCTTTCCATACACGTGTGCAGGGAATTGTGGGGTTTGGAGGATGCAGGCTGAGGACAGATGGCTGTTGATACAAATTAACAGTAGTCAGCCAGCTCAGCAAAGTAGTTAATCTAAGCTGAGTTTAGGAGAGCAGGGGGCTAGGTTTAGGGAACTGTTCCAAACCATTAAACATCATGAAAAGTCTGAATATTTTTTAATTGATGTATATTGCAAAGTTACTTGAAATTATGTTTACTTTTCAAAAAGCTTAAGTTATGTTTGTGTGGAGTTCCCCTTTAATTCACAAATTAAAGGGGTTGTTTACCTGACAAACACTTTTTTCAATTCAGTTGTTTTGGATTGTTAGGTTGGCAGAACAGTCAGGTTTAGAAACTTCAACTAACAATAACTTAGAATGATAACCAAACCTCTCAGCAAAAAATGATCAACATGACCTATAGGTAACTTTTAATGTACATTCATATTTTAAAAAGTCGTTTTTTTTAGTGTCAGTATCACTTTAAGAGCTGATCTGTGTGCCATGGGAATAGGTGTGACTGAGCTTTACCCAGGATGGGTGCAAGATTGAAGATTTGTTCAAACGATCTCCACCTGTGTAGCTCACTTTCCTACTTAGGCCACACCAGCCAGGCCAAACTTGTACTCATGCAGAAAATTGTAGGATAGGAAGGAGCATTACAATCCGCAGTCTTAGCCGCAAAATTCTTTTATTCTTTTATTTATAGTGACAATAAAAGAATTTTGCGGCTAAGACTGCGGATTGTAATGCTCCTTCCTATCCTACAATTTTCTGCATTACCCAGGATGGGTGTTTCTGCTGGGGATCGGGAGCAAGAGATAAAGCAGCTGCTTTTTCTATTTGAAATATTTTATTTGGTTTTCACAATAAACCATAAAAATCAATATGATAAATAGTATGCAGAATAAGAAGATTAATACAATGACATATTACACAGAATGTTTATCTTACAATGAAGTAATATGTAAAATAAAATAGAAACTAACAAGAACTATCACTAACTAAGCCAGTGGACGCATAGACATTCTTAAAAGAAAAAGAGGAAAGAAAAAGTCCATTGTCTTGGGAATGTCAGATAACCCCCCTATGAACATTTTACAATTGAAGAAACTGAGATATTTGACTTCTGGTATTGGAGTCACAGAACTCAAAGTAAGGAGACCATATAAGTCTAAATGATTCTTTGGAATTATTTCCTTTAGTTTTTACTAATAAAGCTTCCTGCCAACTAAGCTGGTTCATATCAGCCATTGTGTCTGTCAATGAGGGAGACTCATTTTGTAGCCAACAGTTAAATAAAGCCTTTCTGGAGGCAGCCAAAAATAAAATTGTCAATATTTTATTTTCTTGGGACTTAAATTCTATGTTAAAATTTGAAGAGAGCCTGCTATCATCTAGAAGCTAAAGCAGCGGCTAATACTTCACCTGCTTGTCTGTTATGTGGGCATTATTTTATACTTACATTGCACAAAAAATAAATATCCTCAGTGGTCAATGGTAGTTAGCTGAAACTGAAAAAAGTGTAATGCAGCCGTTATGGTACCATTGTGACCAGATCTCACTTTCACATCTGTGTGAGTTTCCGCTAACACCTACCTGAATGGTTCAATGGAACCATTGTGATTGGATATTGGTGACTGTTTCCTTAAAGGGGGTTGTTCACCTTCCAAACACTTTTTTTCAGTTGAGTTATTTTCAGAGTGATCACCATAAATAAAGAATTTTTTGAATTGCTTTCCATCTTTTACATTTTTCCTGACAGTTGCCTAAGCCTAGCCCCCTGCTCTCCTGCTGATCTGTCTGACTACTTCGCTGAGCTGGCTGACTACTGTTACTTTGTATCAACAGCCAGCTGTCCTCAGCCTGCATCCTCCAAACCCCACAATTCTCTGCACACGTGATTTTAATAAGGAAAGGAACATCACAGTGCAATGCATTGTGGGTTATGTGGTTGCTGCATGCTGTCTGTAAGCTGTGGAGAAGTTGTTACAATTTGTAACATCAGTGTTTAGTCTCTCCTTCCCTGCCAGGATTTCAACTGATGCAGAAAGAGAAGAACTGTTAAACAGCTGGATTTATTCATACTTTTTGAAAATACAGGTAACTGTGATGGATATATTAGTGGTTTCTGTGTTATGTGTGCCTCTTTATCAATTTTTGGTTTGGAAGCTGGAGTTCCCCTTTAAAGTTTAGTGTTCGTGCCTCAGGTCTGGCAACGCAGTGATCCAGGGGCATTCTGAATTGTTACAATTTGCTACAATTAGTTGATACAATTAAATATTTAAAACATTTCTTAGCATTATATGAATAGGAATATTACCAACTATTGTATCAATTCAATTCACCTTCCTCTTGATCAGCTAACAGATCAGTTTGGCAACTTTCACTTAAACACAAATGTTGTGTAGTGATGGGCGAATTTGGGGCGTTTCGATTCAACGAAAAATTTGCGAATTTCCCGCGATATTTGCAAAACGGTGAAAAATTCGCAAAACAGCTCCAACGTCATGATTTTGGGACCCCGGCATCCATTTTTTATTGATGCTGACGAATTTTCGCAAATCTCGGGAATTCGCTCCTGGCGAATAAATTCGACCATCACTAATGTTGTGCTGATGGTTGAATGCAAGTGTTTTCTCAACCTCATCTACTGTAATATTGTGCTACTTTGAAACTGCAGTAAAAAGGCAGCTACTGTTCTTTGCAAGGGGACCAAAATATATCTGCATTATACTTTCTATATATAAGATCTCCCATAAATGACAGTTAACAGATCCCTTGTGTTTTATGTGAAAGTAGACCAATAAACATGCTTTAATGTTAAACAAGCCAATCATTAGCCCTGATTTCCAGTAATGTGGATGAACTGAACTTTTTCTATAATTTTGATAATAACAGAGTGCTTTGCATATTATTTTCAAAATAGTCTGGTCTTTGTCCATGAAAAATGACTTTGTACTTAACCAAGCAGCGTGTGGGCCCATCAGTAAGTAGCGCTTCAGTCAGTACAGGTGTGGGACAGATTTCAGATTGTGGTGCATTTTTAGACAAATATCCTCCCTGTGTTCTCAGACAGGTGAATTACAACATTTTCCAATGCTTATAATATGGGGCTGAATCAGTTGTGTCCCGCCAGTGGAAAATCACAGGTGAAGAAACTGCTGATGTAACATTAGACTAAGCCTACCCAAACAAAAAAAATCACCCTCCTCCTATGACTATATGATTTTTGATGAATGCGGTTAAGCTTGCTCAGGTTTGGCATTAGCCCCTAAGACATGAAACGCCTCAGTACCACCATCACATGTCCCTGTCAAAAATTAGATGGAGACGATAAGCAAAGGGTTAATAACTCAGCAGAAGCCCCTCCCCTTTGGCCTGTATCATCCTGGCATTGAGAGAAGGGAGTATCAGACTCGGGGATTTGGTCTAGATGAGCATAGACTCTTCCATCATTTTACAGGCAGCGATCAACGATTTAGGATGCAGCTCGTGAAAGCCGCAGTGACATCCCTCCTCCTGTGCCTGATCCCCGTGCCGGCAGGTCTGTGATTGTGTCTCTGTTGTGGGGAAATCACAGTTACACTGTCACAAACAAGAAAGGTTTAGGGAGGGGTTTTCTTTTGTTTTGTTGCTGTTTTTCCATTTATCCATCATGTATCGTCAATCCTTCCTTCTATCTATTAGTCATCTATTTATTTATATTTTTATATTTCATCTATCATATATTGATAATCTATCTATCTATCTATCTATCTATCTATCTATCTATCTATCTATCTATCTATCTATCTATCTATCTATCATCAATCTATCATCAATCTGTCTGTCATCTATCTATCTATATATCTATAATCTATCTGTTGATCATCTGTCTATCTATTAATGTATCTATTATTTATCTATCTATCAATTTATCTATCTATCTATCTGTCTGTCTGTCTGTCTGTCTGTCTGTCTGTCTGTCTATCTATCTATCAATCAACAATCTGTCTGTTATCCATCTATCAACCTATCTATTTATTTATCTGTCTTTCATCACTTATCTTCCCTGTTCCTTTTATACTGTGCTGTGTTCGTGGGCAGCTGGTCAGGCAGTATTATCAAAGTGGGCAGAACTATCAGATTAAATCTGGGCATTTTTCAATTTTATGAATTGTTTAATATTGTGGTATAAAAGAATTTACAAATAAAAAAATGCAATTAATTAGTGCTGGAGTTTCCTACACAGAAATTGAAGACTGAAATGTATAAACAAGATTGAGCCTTGTGTAGACTGGCGCATGCCATGATTCCAGAATCAAAGTTGGCACAATTTAGGCTCTTTCTCTCATCTTGCCCAGACAGGAGCTTGATCCACCCATTCACTTTCATCTAAATCTGTCCTTTTTGGATTCCACAATATGGACCTGTCTCACTGAACCAGTAAGAGGTATCATGATGGTTTCATTTCCAGCATAAGTCTTGAATTTAACATACAATTATTTAACATATGGAATTATTTTTAAAATGCAAAGATGGTTAGATGACCACTGCCCTAAATGTGGGCAAGCCAAAGCCAATTTGATGCACTGTTTTATGCAGTAGTCCGTTTAATAAAAGATTTTGGATTCAGATAAGAGATTATTTGATCTGGCACTCGTTTAATTATGTACCTATATTCCCAGCATGGACAATTTGGGGCATGATCCCCGATATGTACTCTAAAATGACAAGGGAGGCTAACATATGCAGTAACTAAGAAATCAATACTTACAGGTATGGATCTTAGATATCCCACCAACTCTCAAGATATTTTTGGAACAATTAGCTCTAGTGTTTTATATGGATTGGATAGAGGCATCCCTAAGTAAGCACAAAACAGTCCACATTTTTTTTATGAATCATGGGAAACCTTTATTGAAATTATTACAAAAGCAATGAAAAACAAAAATCCATACATGCTTTCAAACAGCTGACTGGTATAAATATTACAGTACAATGAGTGGTGACCCACCCATGTCGCTGCATGTGGGAAGGGCCACCATCAGAAAACACAAGGGCCCTGTACGACAAAATATTCTGGGCCCCGCCCACCACCACAGGCCCCGCCCCAGACCCCGCACATCACCACAGTAAAAAGCCACACAAACATGGGTGCTAAAATATGAACTCAAACCCATTGGTAACCTACAAGTTCAAAATACAAATGGTGGTCACTCCCCCCCCATGAAAGTTAAAAATACTTAATTGGTGGCCACTGCCCCCCCTAAAAATTTAAAAAAAATATTTGTGGTCAGGAGACCCACATAAAAGTTTTAAAAAAAACTTCACTGTGTCGTGGCACCCTCCTACAAGTTAAAAAAAAACAATTGGTTGCCACCTCCCCCTTACAAGTTAAAAAAAATCATTGATTGCCAGTGACCCTCCCACAAGGTAAAAAAAAAAAAATTTGGCCTTGGTAGTTAGGGACCCCATAGAAAAATAAAAAAAATTAGTGGACAGCTTCCCCCCCTACAAGAAAAGAAACATTGGTGGCCAGGGGCCCATAGAACATTGGTGGCCAGGAGTTTTATTAAAACACATTGGTGTTCAGTGAAACTTACCTTAGGTTCTTTTTCCTTGGACTCAGCAATGGCAGTTTCTTTGGTTTTCATTGACAGCTTCAGCTCCTTTCATGGCTTCGGTTTTTTTCATGGCTTCAGTTTTTTTCATGGCTTCGGGTCTTTGGCTCTGGCTCTTTTGGTAGCTTTGGATCTTTTCGTGGCTTCGGGTCTTCAACTTCAGCTCCTTTAGAGGCTTTGATATGTTTTGATGCTTCAGGTTTTCAGCTCCTTTCGTGGCTTTGGGTCTTTTCGCAGCTTCTATGGCTTAAGGTCTTTGGTTTCGGATCTTCAACTTCGGGTCTTCAGGTCTTTGGTGATGTCCATGCTCTAAAAAGTGCTTCCCATGCCTCCCTGATGGCGACCCTGCATGTGGGGTAGTGTGTATCCTGCATTGTTTCAAATTTTTTGATATTGTTAGAACTCAGACACAACAGAGAGACTTATAATTGTATAGTATATAGTTATATAATAATTATTTTCTTATGGTTTCTGCAATTGTTATTACTTAAGACTTGAGGTTAATTACATATAAGGAATAACATTGAAAGTTGCTATGAATGATTAAAATGTAAAATCTTAAAACGATTATGACACGTTTCTATAAAAAATCATAGGAACGTGTCAGTATCAAGTAGTTGCTGCACCCGGAATAGTTCAACAGGGGAGCAAGGACCTGACCCCAAATTTGTGAAGCTTTACTTTATTTTGCACTCCAATATTATTAATGTTGCATTTTCTCCCAAGCTTTTTTCTTTTATTTGGAAACTGTGGGATTTTCTTGTGAAAAGTTGTGTCTGAGAATGATATAATAAACCAATTTGCCATAATTTCCACAAGTTTCCATATATTTATATATTAACATAGAATTAGGACATAAACCCTACAGGTGCATTACGCTCCTCTTAGTGGCCAAACATATGGAGCAGAAGGAGGGAAAATATCTTTATTTTATTCCACATAAATTAAAAGTTTTTACATACTGAGACCACATACCCTCCAGAGGGTACAAAAACACGTAAGGTGGACTGTCGTGGGCTCTGTGTGCAAAAACTCTTTTAATTTATGTGGAATAAAATAATATATTTTTACTGAATCTGAGTTATGGGATATCCTTTGGATGTTGTAAGTTATTTATGCCCTTGGAACTGGGGTAGAATCGCTAGTACTCTGGCCCTTGCTTGACTGGCCAATACATTCCCTGAAAGTGGATTTAAAAGTTATCAAAATGAGGGGAAGTCACCGTTTTCTCCACCAGCATAAAAGCATGCAGTGACATGTACCAGCAACTTTTATTTTTTTATATTTTTTAATTATTTGCCTTTTTCTTCTTTTGAGGTTTTTGGCCCCATTAAATAAAAACAAATGCTCTGTCAGGCCACATATTTATTGCCACTTTCTTTCTTTTCAAGCCACCTCCCATTCATATTCCAGTCCCTTATTTTAATCAATGCATGGTTGCTAGGATCATTTGGACCCTAGAAACCAGACTTCTGAAACTGCAAACTGGAGAGCTGCTGAACAAAAATCTAAATGCTCCAAACCCACAAATAATAAAAAATGAAAATCAACTGCATATGGTCTCAGAATATCACTCTCGGTCTCTACTACTCTCATCCTAAAAGTCTAAAAAGCAAGCTGAGCCCTCTAAAGCTTTCTTTGAAGGGGGCCTATCCCTTTTATGTCACAGCACTGGACAGACCCAAAAAGTGTGAAGCCTTATCTTGCACCCCACTATTATTTTCTAACAAGCTTTGATTTCTGGTTTGGGGTGGAGGTCCAGTGTTATAAGTAAAGCTTGGAGAAAGTGGCAATAACTTACTACCGCAATAGTTCTGCCTTCAGCTTCAAGTTGGATATTAAACCACATATGGACCTGTGTTAAGGTAGAAATATTAGCTTAATGACTCAATATGTTGGATATATGGGTAGAAGCATATAGTCTTCATTTTATATAGTACTAATAAAGTTATACTTCAGCAATGCTTCCATGACTATTTACAAATCAAAGTAAGGTTAACTAATACATTGATACAAAGTGCCCAGAGTTTATGCCTGTTTTTTATCTCCCCTGCTTCTCCCACAGTGCTGGCAGACAGCTGCGCTCCTTACATTGCTTCTGATTTAAGTTACCACCCACAAAAAGATTGCCTGCTGAGCTTTTGTGCTGGAACCTGTGCACAAAGGTATTGCGGTATCTTGCCTGGAACCCAGCTGGACCAGTCCCAGTTTCTGTGCATTCTGAACAAGTAAGAACAGCAGAGAGAACAGGAATGTTGTTCTAATTTTTTTTCTCTATGTAGGAAAGGGATAAAATACTAAGTGATGCTAAACAGATCTGGACTGGTAGTCAAAATAGGTCCTGGCATTCCAAGAACAGAGAGGCCCAATCAGCTCCCCACTAGCCCACTAAATAGTGACTTTCTATGGTATCTTATGGCAGCCCCTCTGGCAGAACCCACAGATTGCCAGTCCAGGCCTGATGCTAAGCACTGAGGGTATGGGTAGTGAAGGGTTAAATGGATTCCATCATGATTTTTATGGTGTTCATTTTATTTTTAAATGATATTGTTTAAATTACAAATAATTTACTCTACCATTTAAAATTGTATTCTTGATCCAACAAATGTATTTTTGTAGCTGTAATATTGGTGTGTAGGTAGCCATCTCAGTGCATTGTGCCTGATTCTGAGCTTTCAGAAAGAGCCATCACTCTACAATGAAACTGCTGTCAGATAAACTATTGTTTCTCCTATATTTAGCAATGTAAACAATTTCTGAATTCTGATCTCTACAATGCTGAGATCTTCAGCCTACAGGAAACCTGCTTTTTGGAAGGGCAAGCAGCAATGTTCCCTCTAAGCTGTGCGCTTGTGCGTGCACACAGAAATTTTGAAGCTAGCGTACACAACAAAATGTAGTGTGCACAAAGATTTTTGTGTGAAATGACAACATTTTGTAATAATTCTGACTTGCACACACACTTTTTAAAAACTGTTCACACAAGTTTAAAATGTGCTAACAAAGTTAATTTTTTTGCACACATAGCAGAGAATGATTTAGAGGGAACATTGGTAAGGGCATGCAGGGTTTCACAAATCATTACAGTATTTGATGTATTTAGGACTAAATTTCTCATTGCTTCTCAATATGGGACAGATTTACTAAAGGGCGAAGTGATTAACGTTAGCGAAAATTCACCAGAGTGACGTCATTTGGCAATTTACTAACGGGCGCAGGCTTAACTTTGCTAGCGAAGGAGATAGACTCTAGCGATAATTGGCTCCCTTAATGTGGCCATAGACGCAAAGATCCTATCGTACGAATCAAGGATTCGTACGATTTTCGGACCATAGGGCCGAATGTTCAGATTACCCCCCATATAGCCATGCCTGTTAGTGGCATGTCGGGGAAAGATCGGCTTGTTTGTCGATGTCGCCAAACGTGCGGATCTTTTCGTCTATGGCCACCTTTACTTCTAGCGAATTTGCACTCTGGCAAAGGGACGTAACTATGCAAATTCACTAAGATGAGGATTTTACTGAACGTTTCCCTTTTGCGCCAGACTTGCCTTTGCCTCCTCAGACCAGGCGAAGTGCAATAGAGTAGATAGGAGTTCCTCAAAAAATAGTTGAAAATGTTTCTAAGTCCCAAAAAAACACTGGCGACTTTTCATTTTTCAGGGTGATAGGCTGCAAAAGAGTGTAAATTTTTTTTGGGGTAACCGGCTTCCCCCCTATATTTCCTAACATATGGCACATAAACTATACACTGGGCTCATGTGTAGGGCAATATAACAACTTTATTTTATTTTATTAAGGTTTCCCAGACTTGTGTAATGTAATGTATTGGCTGCAACAGATATGTCCATCCAACTTTAACTTCCCGCCATATACAAATTAGCCAACGCTAGCGCAGCTTCGCTTGCTGCAGTAACGCTAGTGATACTTCGCCATCGTTCGGTGCCCTGGACGCAACTTCGGATTTTAGTGAATTAGCGTTGTCCTGGCGAATCTACGCCTGGCGAGGTGTTGCGATGTGAGCGAAGTGGACTCTACTGCAAACAAAGTGCAAATAAAGTGACTGCCAGTCACGCTGCATTTCTCTACATTTTCTCCAGATGGGGAGAAGGGACAGATTATGGGAGCAGAACATGTGCAATGTACTACTGATGATAGAGCTGTAGGGGTCTCATCCTTTATTATTACTGACCTCATCTGTCAAACTGACCCTCTATATAACAAACATCATTAAAGGGCTGAGCTGTATGGTCAAAATCTAGTAAACATGCCAAACAAATCTAGACAAGTAAGTAGAGCTCTATGGAGAGTTAACCCCTCACATGTAGAGAAAAGACATGTATCATGTACAGCCTCACAGAAAAGGATGCATTAGTATACACAGCCATATCCAGAGGAGAAGATACCGTTTGCATTATTTCCTAATATGACTTATTTTGCTTCAACAGTTTTTGGATGGTCCTTGGATTGGGCATTTTTATAGGCCTCATATTCATAGGTGGAATTATCTCTTGCATCTACAAATGCTGCCTTGTGGTGGCCTGCCTCAAAAACCGTAAGTAAGCCAACCAGCATCCCATAGGGTGTGATCCGATAACCTTAAAGGGATCCTGTCATGGGAAAAAATGTTTTTTTCAAAATGAATCAGTTAATAGTGCTGCTCCAGCAGAATTCTGCACTGAAATCAATTTCTTAAAAGAGCAAACAGATTTTTTTATATTCAATTTAGAAATCTGACATTTTGTCAATCTCCCAGCTGCCCCTGGTCATGTGACTTGTGCCTGCACTTTAGGAGAGAAATGCTTTCTGGCAGGCTGTTGTTTTTCCTTCTCAATGTAACTGAATGTGTCTCAGTGAGACATGGGTTTTTACTATTGAGTGCTGTTCTTAGATCTACCAGGCAGCTGTTATCTTGTGTTAGGGAGCTGCTATCTGGTTACCTTCCCATTGTTCTGCTGTTTGGCTGCTGGGGGGAAAAAGGGGAGGGGTGATATCACTCCAACTTGCAGTACAGCAGTAAAGAGTGATTGAAGTTTATCAGAGCACAAGTCACATGACTTGGGGCAGCTGGACAATTGACAATATGTCTAGCCCCATGTCAGATTTCAAAATTGAATATAAAAAAATCTGTTTGCTCTTTTGAGAAATGGATTTCAGTGCAGAATTCTGCTGGAGCAGCACTATTAACTGATTCATTTTGAAAAAAAACATTTTTCCCCATGACAGTATCCCTTTAAGTGGAAACAAATTTTTTTTTAAATTGTTTTTATGTTACTGGTCCTTTAAATGACATATAACAATGAAATCCATTTAGCTATGCGGTTCTTCTTTTTTCATGCATTTTCTTTGCTTCATTGAATTCTAACAATTGTTTTGTTTTGCCTTTAATTAAACATTAGGTGCTATGAAATCATTTTCTTTGTGCCAGTTAACAAGATTTGCTTTGTTTCCAGGCTCCAGTTATACCAGCTAGTGATGCCCCTTGCAGGATACCAGCCAGTCACAACCCAGAATATGCATGTTAGCCACGCAGCTTTCAGACCGCCACCCCCAGCATACCCAGGTGAGAAAGTAAAGACACCTGAGAAGGTAAATACATTTTACACATCAAAGACAAGGAAGAATTTGGATAATGAAATGTTTTTGGCAAGTCTGCAGTTTCTTTAGGTGGCGCTGCTTTGAGTTCTATTTTTTTTGGGCACTTTTCAAAAGGGTGTGAATGCCTTCAAAATGTTGTTGTACTGCAGCACCTTGTTCTCAAGGCTCAAGGTGAGGGTTTTTTAAATGGGACAATCACTTTGTTTCCTTCACTAACAGATGCATTGTTTGCATTTATATATTTTTATCCAACCAATAACTTCAATAGAACAATGTTTTCATAGATTCTACCAGACTGCCATGAAGGGAAAACTGCCAACAATGCACTCATGCTGTTGGTCATAGGCAGATAGCATGTATTGGCCATTAAAGGGGTGGTTCAACTTCCAGTTAAGTATGTTATAAAATTGGCAATTCTAAGCAACTTTCAGTTGGTCTTTTTTTTATACATATAGTTTTTGATTTTTTTTCCTTTTCCACCATTCAAATGCAGCTCTGTTAGGCTACAAATGTATTTTATAGGTACTTTTTTATTATTACTCATGTACCAGTCTCTTATTCAAATCAGTGCATGGTTGCTAGGATAATTTGGACCATTCTAAGCAACTTTCAGTTGGTCTTTATTCTTTTTTTATATATCGTTTTTGATTTTTTTTCCTTTTCCAGCTATCAAATGTGGCTCTGTTAGGCTACAAATGTATTTCATTGTTACTTTTTACTACTCATTTTCTATTCATGCCTAGGGTTGCCACCTTTTCTGGAAAAAAATATTGGCCTTCCTATATATTTATCTTTTTTCCCTATAAACAATATTGGGATCAACCATCATTTTTACCGGCCAGGCCGGTAAAATACCGGCTAAGTGGCAACCCTATTCATGCCCACTCCTGTTCATATACCAGTCTCTTATTTAAATCAGTGCATGGTTGCTAGGGTAATGTGGTCCTAGCAACCAGATTGCTGAAACAGCCACCTGGGTAGCTGCTGAATAAAAAGCTAAATAACATAAAATCTACAAATAATACAAAATGAAAAGCAATTGCAAAGTGTCCCAAAATATCACTCTCTAAAATAAATCATACTTACGGTTAACTCAAATGAGAACCACCCCTTCAATTTCCCTGGTGGGGTAAAAAAAAATAAACAGATTTATTAAAATGTGCTTCAACCTGCTAGATTGTTAGTGATGGCAGTGACTCTCTCTTTAGTAAAAGTAAGTATTTGGAATGGATATTTATTCTAACAGCAGTGTTATTTGTTTTACACTTTTTCACCTGACGAAGGATCACTGGATCTGAATCATGTTGTGTACTACATAATAAATGAAATACTGGACATATTTGTAATGATAACTATTCTCTTTACAGCCTGCTATATACACTGGGAAATACATGTCTTAATTGCAGTATTGGTCCAGTTCTTTCAACCACATACATGCTATGGCTCATTGACTCACGCTAAAGATGCACAACCAACTTAGAATCTCTGCAGGGAGCAGCTGGAACTACAAAAAAATGGGCGCCCTGTACCCACCAGATATTGTTAAACTGCAACCCACAGCTGAAGCCTGCCAAGAGGAGTTGGAAATTCAACAGGTCTCCCTTACTAATACAATAAATGACTGCTAGATAGCTCCCTGCAGTGTTCTGTAGGCAAATTGCCAATTGTACCCCATCAGATGCAGCTGTTTGTGGTATTAAAGTGTGACCAGTTATATTTTCATGGTGATACCAGAAATCAGTATTATTTGGTACATTCTAGGAATGGATTAATGGAATACAGTATTCTGTTTTGAAAAAATAAGTGAGCCAAATTGTCAAATCGTATTCTTAAAGATAAAGTTCACCTTTATAAATTCATCATTTTGAAGAACTATACCTCAAATACTGACTTTTTTAAATTTGTTTTATCATTTCTATTTTTTTTTACTCAAATGTAGTTTTTATAATAAAATTTAGTCTAAATTCCTCCCTCTGATACAAGCTCAGTTAGGTAAGATAGATTGAAATTTGATACATTAGTTGATGCATTTCTCAGCAACATAAGACGTCAGAGACATGCCAGCAAATAATGTATGAATATGTAACAGCTGCCCAGTGACAGGCTCAGGGAACATGTTCAGTAGGATCTGTACATATTTTGACAGTGGCAGAACTGCTAGGGGTGTGAAGATGCGGCTGCACCAGGGTTTCGCACCCCCTCTGGGCCCTCGGTTCACATGTTTGCGAATCTGCCGCGATCTCCGCTCCTGCACCTGGGCCCCGCACCAGGTAGTTCTGTTACTGTATTTTAAAACTGTTGCAGAGCTGCTTCCTTTGTGCTGCTCAGAGACTTGTTCAATCCCATTTGCAGAAGTACACATTTACAACAGGAAATGGTGGGTCCGGGGGCACATACCCCAGACCTTCAGCTAAGGGGAGAAATAACATGACCATGTAGATCAAAGACTGGCACAAACCCTCAGAAAAAAAGCCGGCTTAAAAATATTTTATTAATTAAAATGTTAATATAGGAGAAAAGAAAGAAAGTATCCCCGTCTTTTTGATCAGAAAAAACACACAAGAAAATATATGTTATCACTATATAATTTGATTTCAGTTAAACCATTTAATCCCGTGATTCTATATATGTTGGTTCCCCCCTTGTTAAGTAGTCCCACAAAGTGCTAGTGCTTGGCCTTAATTAAATAGCATTAAATAGAATAAAACTAGGACTCAATTAATTTTTCTTTTCAATATTGTGTATGCTTTGTAATTTCTAACTCATAATCAATTCATTTAACATTAATTGATTGTTATATTACTAAAAATCAACTAAAACACCAATAAGGTGCCAACAGATTGTGATCCATTCACTTGTAAATCAACTAAAGTGCAATTATTGATATCTCTGATTCCAAGAAAAGGTAGGAAAAGGAAATTGGTAGGTGGGTGGAGAAGTCCCGTGTTTTACTAACTGCGGGACCCCACAAAGAGAGAGAAGTCAGTGCTTCTGGAACTGTGGTCTCAATTCTATTTTAACTAACTGAATGAAGAGCTATCTTTTCTAAAAAACACACAAATTTCCAGAGCACTTATAGTGAAAACAGTTGAACAAGAATGAAGATAAGGAATCAATTAATGTTAAATGAATTGGTTATGAGTTAGAAATTACAAAGCATACACAATATTTAAAAGAAAAATTAATTGAGTCCTAGTTTTATTCTTTATAATGCTATTTAATTAAGACCAAGCACTAGCACTTTGTGGGACTACTTACCGTATATACTCAAGTATAAGCCGAATTTTTCAGCATCCAAAATATGCTGAAAAAGTCTACCTCGGCTAATACTCGGGTCAGCGGGCAGTAGCTGAGATTGCAGTCACTTTTAATCATTCCTACACCAACAGTTCACTTGGGGAGAGACTGCAATATCACACAGCGCCCTCTGTTGGTTAAATCAAAGAATAACAGTGCACCCTCTGTTGGTTATATGAAAGAATAATAGTGACTGCAATATCACATAGCACCCTCTGTTGGTTAAATCAAAGCATAACAGTGACTGCAATATCACACAGCACCCTCTGTTGGTTATATGAAAGAATAACAGTGACTGCAATATGACACAGCACCCTCTGTTGGTTATATCAAAGAATAACAGTGCGCCCTCTGTTGCTTATATGAAAGAATAACAGTGACTGCAATATGACACAGCACCCTCTGTTGGTTATATCAAAGAATAACAGTGCGCCCTCTGTTGGTTATATGAAAGAATAACAGTGACTGCAATATCACACAGCGCCATCTGTTGGTTATATGAAAGAATAACAGTGACTGCAATATCACACAGCACCCTCTGTTGGTTAAATCAAAGAATAACAGTGTGCCCTCTGTTGGTTATATGTAACAATAACAGTGACTGCAATATCACACAGCACCCTCTGTTGGTTATATCAAAGAATAACAGTGCGCCCTCTGTTGGTTATATGAAAGAATAACAGTGACTGCAATATCACACAGCGCCATCTGTTGGTTATATAAAAGAATAACAGTGCGCCCTCTGTTGGTTATATGAAAGAATAACAGTGCACCCTCTGTTGGTTATATATGAAAGAATAACAGTGACTGCAATATCAAACAGCGCCATCTGTTGGTTATATGAAAGAATAACAGTGACTGCAATATCACACAGCTCCATCTGTTGGTTATATCAAAGCATAACAGTGACTGCAATATCACACATCGCCCTCTGTTGGTTATATGAAAGATTAACAGTGACTGCAATATCACACAGCGCCCTCTGTTGGTTATATGAAAGAATAACAGTGACTGCAATATCACACAGTGCCCTCTGTTGGTTATATGAAAGAATTACAGTGACTGCAATATCACACAGCGCCCTCTGTTGGTTGTATGAAGGATTAACAGTGATGGCAATATCACACAGCACCCTCTACACATGGTAGTGGGACAGTGGGACAATGCACACAGTAATCCGTTTGGCAATTCTCTGTCACCATCAACTTTGCAAAGAAGTCCGGTTGATCGCTGGGGGGGTCTCTTTGGCAGAATGTGCACTGCTGGGAGACAGGGCTGTAGTTGTGTCTAGGCTTATACTAGAGTCAATAAGTTTTCCCAGTTTTCGTAGGTAAAATTAGGTACCTCGGCTTATACTCGGATCAGTATATACGGTAACAAGGGGGGAACCAACATATATAGAATCACGGGATTAAATGGTTTAACTGAAATCAAATTATATAGTGATAACATATATTTTCTTGTGTGTTTTTTCTGATCAAAAAGACGGGGATACTTTCTTTCTTTTCTCCTATATAAAATTCAAATACTGACAGAAGTCAGATCCCCTCCTTTTAATCAATTTTATATATCTGAAGATATATCATTCCTTTTTTATTGAGATTAATTAAAATGTATTACATCTTATTTTTGGTACAGGAACCCTAATGTGTTTTGAGACATTCCTGTGCACTTAATCATAGGCTAATGAGACAGTCCACGACACACTATATTAGAGAGAAAATCACAATACTTTTTACAGAACAGGTAATCTGATTTCACGTAACAAAGTGTTGACAGTAACAACATAAAAAATAAATTATATATACAAATCTTTACAAAATATGTACAAACAGAAAATTAGCTATAGACTGTATGGTGGATTGTATGGAATAAAAATATGAGCATAGCTATTAGAACAAAAAAAATCTAGGTCTGATTCTAATTGCTAATAAAATTCAAGGATAACAGAAAAACTTCAAATTCCAAGTTGAGCCCATTTACCTGTCTAGTACTGGAGGAGCTGGGGGTTGGAATTAACCTTTCTATACCCCTAACCGAAAAATAAATAAGTGACCCCTTGGAGCATTCAGAAACGTATTTTGCTACTGCTGTCATACATTTCTCATTAGCAATGTTATTAATGTGTTCTTGTATTCTGTGTTTGAGGGCTCACTTAGTCTGACCCACATGCTTTGTTACATTTAGTACAGGTTATACAATATATTACCAGCCTTGAATTGCAATTCATGAACTGCTTTACACTGTAAACTTTATTAAGTATTTAGTAAAAGTTGAACTAACGTTTTTGTTATAGTTAAATATTTGCAAGTAATACAACTATTTGATCCCTATAGAACTCAGTTGCGTGCGTTTTCCTTTGTTGGTTACCACAAGACTAGGAGATAAATTATCACTCATAGTTCTAGTCATACTGTTACAAACCTGCAGCCACCTTCAAGGATCTTTCTTAATACTGGATCTGATGTAAGATGGCAACATTTTTATAAATAATTCTATGTATTGTATCGAATTGTGGGCTGTCAAAATACAAGATAGAACCTTTCGGTTTTGCTTTATGGCTGGGAGAACAACCCTTATTGCCTGAACTAGGTGGATCAACAAGGGCCAGTTCATCATTGGTTCTATATTTCTTAAAGAGCCTCTCTCTTTTTATTTGAAAGGCTCAATCAAGATTTTCCCCTGTATAGCCTCAGTTAAACAACCTCTCCATAATGTATTCGATTTTTCACTGAAATCTTCAAAATTGGAAGACAAGAGATGGTATTTTTTTTTTATCAAATGGTTTGGGGTGACAAGAATCTGCCTACAATTATGTATTGGCTCAACATTCTTCTATAAATGGTTGTCACAACTCTATTTCCTTCCCCCTTAAAGTAGAAGGAAAGGCTTCATTCACTTGGGGTTGCCAAATGTTAGGCAGCTCCAAGTGATTGTATTGACTTACCCAAAACCCCGGGCCGGTGCTCCTATCAGCAGAAAGATGGAAGAGGATTGCTCTGTGGTGCTCGCTGAAAGAACCCTGGGCTGGTGCAGTTTTCTGCTGATAGGAGCACAGGCCCGGGCTTTCAGGTAAGTCAATACAATAACTTGGGGTGCCTAACATTTGGTACCCCCAAGTGCACAAAGACTTACCTTCTCCTTTAAGCAATATCTAAAAAATGTATACCTTATGCACTAATCTCATGAGTGAGTCTTAAATTAATTGTGTTGTTATTAATACAGTCAACAAATTGTTTGCATTTTTTCACAGTGCCTGACCAAATAAAAAGTAAATTGTCAATAAACCTTACATAGTAGTGAATATAATCTCTGTAAACATTAAATTATATATAAAATTCTAACCATCAGTCTAAGTATAGGTTGGCATAAGATGGGCAAATTTAGCACCCTTTAGACATGCTGCAGCACTACAAGTAATATCTGTCATCAGACATGAAGGAATTGTGTGTTAAAAAAATATGCATTTGCTTTCAGAAGAAAAAGAAATGGTATTTGCATCATAAGTGCTGTAATGTGTCAAATTAAATTTAATGGCTTTAAGCCCTAAGTGGTAAGGTGTACGCTGCTCCTTAAAGTAGAACTAAAACTGCAGAAGAAGGTTAAAATGTTGTACACTATGTTTTGGGCTTTTATATCAGCCCAAGACAACCACAGTCCTTTAGCAGGGAAGATTTGTTTCTCCAAAGATGCCCCAGTAGCTCCCCATCTTCTTTTCTGCTGATTCACTGCACATGCTCTGTGCTGCTGTCACTTACTGAGCTTTGGGACCCACTCACACTATACTCAATTTATATCATATAAATGTCACAATATAAAGCTGATTTGTAAATAAGTCAAATTACTAATGAATAACAGGTCAGAAAAGTTAGTGTCCAAATTGCATAATTAGCCCTGTAGTATCAGTTTATGTGGCAGACAAACCTCATTTTCTGCTTGATGTTTTGCGACGTCCCCTAAATTAAGCTTCTCAATAGCTGCTCAGAGCCCAGTAGGCATGTGAGTGTCACTGACACTACTTACATAGTCCACGATGGGAAACTCCTTTGACAACTTGTGTAAAGGCTGGATCATTACTACTACAGAAATGTTGAACCACTAGGCTGGTTCAATAAGTTTTTGTATTTAAAATATGGCATTTCTGTCCATATAAATTTTTAGGGTTTACTTGTTATGGTTCTTATTATGGCCTATTATTATGGGCTCCAAGCTGCTTTATCACGGTGAGGAGAAGAGTCACAAAAAGAAATTGCTCAATACATAAATTTATACCAAAAAAAGGGAAATTGTGCAGTGTCACCAGAATGTGTCTACATGGCTTCAAAAAGTTTATTGGTCAGTTGGTCAGTACCTTGTATGATTGTATGGTCTGAGAGATATAGTACCATAGTAAGTTAAGTTGAAAAAAGACACACGTCCATCAAGTTTAACCTTTTGTGTATATAACCTGCCTAACTGCTAGTTGATCTAGAGGAAAACAAAAAAAACTCAATATGGGAAATGTGATAAAATTTCCAAATTTCCAATTTCCAACAAATTTGCGAATAAAAATCCACGTCGCAATGTAATATTCTTTAGGCTTTTATTGCATTGCAAATCTTAATTGCACATTGTGAACCTATTGAAATTATTATTTCATTAAGACGGTTTATTATATACACTGCACACTATCTCAAACTATAAAACGTGCAATCGATATCCTACTGTTGCTTGAGGGGCAGGGTATTCACAAAAGGCAAAATTGTTCATTTATTCATATTGCGAACGAATTGCGAGCAATTTTTGCGTTAGCAACCAATATTACATTCCCCCATATATGTTCAGAAGAAAAACAGAGAAGTGTTCTGATGTTACTCTGCTCAGGAAAGACAGCAGAAGCCTCAGGTGGCCTTGCCAGTTACAAGTTTATAATTATTGTAGATTCTTTTTTACATTTCTTGTATGTGCATGTATAAATAATGGAAGACTGGCCAGCCACATTTTCATCAGTAACGTAACTACACGCTACCGGGCCTGGGCGCAGAATGTGCACCTGGCCCCCTGGCTCCCTCTAGATGCGCTATACGTGCGTATTTCTTACCTCTTGCGCTGCAGTGCGATGGGGAGCAGGGGGGAGCGTACCCTGGTGCAATAGCCCCCTCTTCTCCCCTTGTAGTTATGCCACTAATTTTCATTGGTTAATAAATGTTTCTGGTCTGGTTTTTTTTTCACTCAGCCTCATTTAAAGGAAAACAAAACCTCCAAAATGAATACTTAAGCAACAGATTAAGTGGCATATTAACGAATGTTACGAAATGGGAATATATAGTTGAATAAATATTGTCCTTTTACAGATATTGCCTCGCCTATATCTTGCTCACTTGATCCTATGCCCTTGTCATAGCTTAAACAACCCCTGCCCTTATGTCAGCTCTTATACATTCACTTTGTCCCTCGCTTTATTCAAACAGGCCTGTGGCAAGACCAATGCTATAATGGACCCATCCAGTATATCTAACTACCACTTTTTTTATATCCCTAGCCTCCTAGAATGTCTTGAAATAATCATGAAACAATCACCAGACTGCCAAGGCCAAAGCACCATAGTGTGCAGTTTGTCCCAAATAAATTCTGCATAAGAAAATATCCCTAATACACAGAATGAATGTCTTTCAGGGCATGTAAGTCTTTGTAATCATAAACACAGATAAAAATATAAAAAAGTCTTATTTCTGTTAAAGAATGAGAACAACATCTGGCTTGTGCACAAAAGAATATCATTATATTACAAACTCCATTCTGCAAATATTAACAAGCAATATTTCTCACAGATGTATAATAATAGTTATGTGAAAAGTTATTTACAGAATTAATCTGGTAAAAACATATATAATGTTGTAACCAATAAGTGCATGCCAAGCTAGATTTTAATGACAAAATAGATGCTTGTGACAGCAAGCAAGATTTTATAGCACATGATTCATTCTATCAACAAAATGAATACTCCGTTTCACGGAACTGTTAGATTTGATCTTAAAAGGGAAGTAAAGTCTAAAATAGAATAAGGCTAGAAATGCTGTATTTTATATACTAAACATAAACATGAACTTACTGCACCACAAGCCTAATCAAACAAATGATTTATGCTTTTAAAGTTGGTCACAGGGGGTCACCATCTTGTAACTTTGTTATATATTGTATTGATGTAACACCAAGACTGTGCACATGCTCAGTGCGGACTGGGCTGCTTAGGGATCATCATAAATTATCAAAACAGGACAATTCAAATAATATCTGCCTGAAGCCGATACAGTAAGACTGATTAATAATCAGAATATACAGACTGCACTGGGTCCTGTGTTGTCATGGATTTTATAGTTTTTGTATTGTTTAATACAAACTTTCTCAAACTCTGCAGAACCAGTGCTGCAGCAAAATAATCCTCCAAATAGAATCCCAGTTTATGTGTTTAAATCTGGCTCCATGATCTTTGTCCCTGCAGCTGGAGTTGGAAACAGTAAAGGGGGTGTAAAGGCAAAAATAAAATCCAATACAAATCTCTACACAGTCGTTGACTGCTCTACAGGGAAACAAACAAAGCTGCTTGAGTTCTGCATGGCTGGGAATACTGTTCATAAGTATGATTGTTTCCTTGCAGAGCAGTTAGGAACCATTTGACAATTCCTATCCACAGCAGTAAATGAAGGGAGAATTTCACACACATCCCCCCTTCTGTTGACCCTCTTCTGTGTATTTAATTGTATTATAATGCTTGTTCTCCCTGTATGTACTTTTCTATAATGTAAGATTGTTCAGCACTGTGTATCCATGTAGCACCATATAAATAAAGTCATACATTCAAACATATATATAAAAAAACAATAAATATGAATTTAAGATTCTTTTAAAAAGTTTGATGCCCAGAATGCAAAGAATCACTTTAATTTTGTACGATATTATTGATAGTGACTGGACTTGTATAATTACACACCTATACTTGCAACCCCTTCTGGGTTTAATGTATGTTAGAAAGAACACAGACAAGCCAGTGTCAATGGGCACATTCTGCTTATGCGTTTCACTCATGTCCCATACATTACTGAGGCCATTTAGTCACATTTTGCATCTCTGGAATATCATCCAGCGTGATTGTAGCATACAGAAATTAAAGGAGAAGGAAAGTCATCTTGCACTTGGGAGGGGGGCAAATGTAAGGCACCCCCAAATGATTGTATTGACTTACCTGAAACCCCGGCCAGTGCTCCTATCAGCAGAAAACTGCACCGGCCTGGGGTTATACCAGTGAGCACCACAGAGCGATTCACTTCCATCTTTCACTTTCTTCGCACAGCTGCACATGCGCAGTAGAATGAAAAACCAAACTTTAACTGAAAAGTCAGCTATTTCCTTCAACTGCGCATATGTTTGCCCTCGGAAATTTGAAGCAAGAAGAAGCCGGAAGAGGATCGCTCCGTGGTGCTCACTGGTATAACCCCGGGCTGGTGCCGTTTTCTGCTAAGGAGCACCAGCCTGTGGTTTCAGGTAAGTCAATACAAGCACTTGGAGGTGCCTAATGTTTGGCACCCCAAGTGCAGGATGACTTTCCTTCTCCTTTAACAAAATCGTGATTGTATGGTTAGCGGCCTGCCCTGGAGGGCTAAAGTATTCTCTACAGGTGTGAAGCAGAATGTGAGTGGACAAAGAAGACGGTTGCAATACTTACACTTCATTAGAGGCCCCATGCAGGACCACTGCCCTTTCCACGTGAATTATTTTCTAATAAAGAAGAGCTGATAATAAATCAGGAAGCTGGAGGATGAGCTCTATTTGTAGGGTCATTGTATCTAGTGGGATAGAACACTAAAAGGAGAGAGAGAGAGAGAGAGAGAGAGAGAGAGAGAGAGAGAGAGAGAGAGAGAGAGAGAGAGAGAGAGAGAGAACCTGTACCCTGTAGGCAGCATGTTGAAAAGAGCCACTGGGAGTAACTATGATATACGCATTTCTGAGAAACGAAACTAATGCGGAGAGAGGAATTCTCCCACTCCTCCTCTCCAAACCTCCCTTACATCCAAAGGGACAGGAAAGTGGATAATACAGAACTGATTGCATGGAAAATAACCCATGATGTACAGTAAGGTGCATGTTTAGCCTCCTATATAAACTATACCAAATAACCACAGAAATGTATGAATGGCATTTACAAATTGTCAGGATCTGATTGCTTTAAGAATAATAATAGAAAAGCCAGAGACACATGATGGTAGAGATTGGAATGCTGGGAGTTGTGCTGTCTGCCCTTCCCACGTAACTGTTTCCCTGATTTTTGTTTCCCTATTAACAATGCTTTTATCATAACAACATTTATGATCAGCGATTAAAACAAGGACTTCAAAATAGCACCATTCTGAAGTGTCGTATTCTTTTGTATAAGAAATAAATGTACAAAAAGGGTCTTGTAACCGATAGCAACCAGAAGCAGGTGGCGTTTATTGATCATGTGTAGAAACAAAGCCTCAGTGTATGTCTTTTGCCCTTTGCCTACTTTGTCAGTATAGAACATTTACATTTCCCCAGGATACACCAGCTAAGTGATCACTGAGTGTTGCGCTCCTGCACCACCTTAGCACTCCAGCATTTGCACCCTGGGGTAATGTAAATAACAGACCATTACTGACAAATTAGGAAAGGTGCAAAATACATCTTTTGAGGTTGCACTTTGTTTCTGTGGCCCCTAGAAGAGGCTGCCTTGTAATACCATCAAGCAGGGGTAGCAGAACCTGGGATTTTTTGTAGAGGACCCAGAAGCGCATGGAGGAATCAGCAGAGCTTTCAATTTTTTCTAAATATTAATTAGTAAAACAAATCATAGTGTACTGAGGGGCCCTGAAATAGTTGCTGGGGAGTCCAGCAATGTCTAGTCACTGCCATCAAGTAATGTGAAAACTTCTGAACTGTTACAATCCAGTGGGAGAACAGCCCAATGAACTGTTATTTCTACAACAGGTTATACAGTATCCTTTTAATGCACAGAGGATGGCTGCTGGTGAACAGAAGAACTTTGATAAAAATCATGGGATTTCAGATGGCGTTTGAGCGTAGCTGTACTGGCAATAGGTATAGACCAGGGGTGTCCAAACTGCGGCCCGAGGGCCACATGCGGCCCAGGATGCATATGAATGCGGCCCAGCTTGAAACGCTTGGTTCCCGAGGAAATAGGAGGAGGGGGGACTCTGCCCATTACCCAGTTAGTAATAATAGTACAATAATATGTCTATTTAATATCCAGGTGTCCCCTATTCCAGTGTATAGCTCCAACTGGTTATCCAACTGGTATTGTAGTTCTTTTCTGTGTATTTCCTTTACTTTTACAAATCAAACTTGTTTGTGTATTTCATGTGTAGCCCCAGAAATTTTTTCTTTTTCCAATATGGCCCGGCAAGCCAAAAGTTTGGACACCGCTGGTATAGGCTTATAAATGAGGCTTATAGAGAGCCTTCTGCTAAAGGAAGGGTTAATGAGCGGTAGCCCCTCCCACAGGCAAGTATCTGGTTAGTGCTGGGGAGTGGGAGTTTAGTACAGACAGCGATCAGTGAAGAGCAGCTGCAGTTTCAGGATGAAGCCCATGATTGTAACTGCGATTTCTCTCCTCCTTTGCCTGATTCTTGTGCCGGCAGGTCTGTGCTCTTTATCTCTTATTCTCAACGCGATGTAGTAGAATAATATGCAGCATTTGTGCGCAACATGTGCGCCTCTGATCTGGGGAGTGGGAGGATGAAAAGTTTGCTGCACATCTGCTGCTGCTTGTGCAATGATAGGCAATCCTGCCCCTTTAGTCACTTTGTAGCCCCCATGGGGGGGGGGGTCCTTCCTCAATACATTAAATACAGTGTTGGGGCACTTTGAGCATATTCCCACCAGCCCTTTGTTGACTGTCCCCATAATATTTTCCCTTTTCAAAATCTAAAATGGCCAAAACTATACCTGGATACCCATCCAGGTCATGGTATATCTGTAGAAAGTGTAGATAAGTGTTTTTTTTCCTTGAACATGTTTCACCAGTCATCAAACTGGCTTTCTCAATTCACAATAACTTATTCTGAATTGAGAAAGCCAGTTGGATGACTGGTGAAACGTCTTCAAGGAAAAAAATATACAGCAAGTCTAGTTGATTCAACTTATTTAGGGCTATTCCACACGGGGAGATAGCGACGCGTTTGCGGTCGCGGCGACAAAGCGCCGCGACAGTCGCCGCGACCGGCGCAGGCGACAGTTTTGTATGGGCGCCTATGTAAAAACGCCTGTGCTAACCACACGAGGCGATGCGCTTTTCAACAGTCGCCTGAAAAAGCCTGGCGAGGCATTTTCAGGCGACTGTTGAAAAGCGCATCGCCTCGTGTGGTTAGCACAGGCGTTTTTACATCGGCGCCCATACAAAAGTGTCGCCTGCGCCGGTCGCGGCGCTTTGTCGCCGCGACCGCAAACGCGTCGCTATCTCCCCGTGTGGACTAGCCCTTATACAGATAGGCCACAACTATACATAGTTACAGGCACTATAGGGTTAAGATTTAGTTGTGCCAGATTCTCCGCCTACTATGTCCCTTCTCCGCACGCAGGTAAAGGTGACCACATACAGCCACCCGCTCGTTTGGTGAATTGCCAAACGAGCAGATCTCTCCCTTGAGGTAGCGATAAGTTGATCCGATCGTGGGCCCTAGAGCCCAACAATCGGATCACAACATGGACAATACAGACTGTTGGATAGACACAATTTTTAAACCTGCCTGATCGACATCTGCCCAACTTTGGGCCATATATCAATCGGGAAAGGCAGTTGGAGGGCCCCTATACACTGCTCAATAAGCTGCGACTTACTCTGTCGGCCGCTTATATCTGCCTCTGGGGGGAGAGGGATTTTCAGCTATAGAGGTAGCAGACCCCATGGTCTGGGTCCCCCTCAATGATCATGGCGTCTGCTTTATCTATAGTTACGCCTCTGGCTACATCTCTCACCTTGCTTACTTCTGATCTTGCCCATTCCCACACCTTATACTTCAACCCCTTCTCCTTTTAGATCACAAGCTCTTTTGGGCAGGGCCCTTTTCATCTTTTGTATCAGTTACTGGTGGCTATGTTTGTAATTCTGTGTGTTCTTTGTATAAACCCATTTATTGTTCATCTCTTCGGAATATGTTTGTGCTCTAAAAATACGTGTTAATAACAATAATAATACTTATTTACCATATCACTGGGAGTTGTTCTATAACATGTGGAGGGTCACACATTGCCCAGGACTGGTTTGTACTGTCTGGAAAAGGTTATTATACTGGGTATATAAGTCAGATGTGGCTAGGGTTTCCACCTGGCATGTAAAAATGATCATCAATGCCAATGTTATCAATAGGCAATAAAATAAAAACCATAGGAAGACCAGTATTTTTTTTTTTTTTTTTTTTTACAGAAAGTAGCAACCAATGTTCCCTCTGTGGTGTGCACATGGAATTTTGTGTGAAAATGTTAAATTTTGTAACAATTTTGACCTAAGCACATAGTTTTTAAAAACTGCGCACACAAGTTTAAAATGTGCGCACAAAATACGTTTTTTGTGCACATAACCGAGAGGGAACATTGGTAGCAACCCCATTATAGTTATGTGCTGCTAGTTGCATTGTTTTATCCTCTCCATCTGAGGGTGTGCCATACTGCTTGGCAAAAGATTTCTTGCCATAAATTATTTGCGCAATTTCCTGTTTAACTCGGACAATGGTGTCTTTCATTCTGCCCCTGTGAATAATGTATAATCCCTGCAAATGGCTGCTCTATATAAATAAATGATAATAATAATGCTCCAAGAAATCTACTGTTTTACCCAAAAGGGGGACCTCTTAGTGATATCTCTTCTTATACCCAAAAGGGGCTGCTATTGTGTTTGTGTATTGTGTTTGGGGCTGTTGGATTGATTTTTGCTCCCAAATGACATTACAGTACTACCTAAGTAAAATGAATAACAGGTATATTAACCCTATATGTGCCAATATAAAAAATGGATAATCAGAATGCTAACCCCAGCCGTGCCAGGAACATCACTGTAGAAATGGGCAATGATCACTCTCATAGTCCCAGACAATCAATTAAGATCACTGGAAAATGGGCAATAAGCACGCCATTAACTCCAGACATGCCAGTATGATCAGTGGATAGATTGAAAGCATAACCTACACTTGCACAAGCAGAATACCAGTAGCAAAGTTTTCTTCTTTTTTTGTGCTCCAACGCTGCTAGGTGCTATCGCTTTTTCTACTGTGTTTACACGCCTGTGAAAAAATCTGTCTGTGCGTTGCACGTCCAACTTAGCTTTTTTTTCCAAAGAGCAGCCAGTAAACACAGAAGAATGGAAAGAGGAGGACACCAGCAAAAGCATGGGGCTAGGGCTACAAGGGAAGGGGGGGTTGTAAAGACCTAGTACCACTTGCAGGTAATCACAGCTGTACAGGCAATTAAAATGACTGCCTAAACACAATACAAATTAATATGTAATCCAATCTGCCCTAAATACTTTATGGCAACTCATGTCAGGAGCAGTGTTCAATAACCGGGTGCTGTAATGTCTGTATGTGCATATACAGTACAAACTATGGAATGTACCTTTCTATGGGCCAAGGTTTGTAAAGCAGCATCTGTTTGGACGCAGGTCCAGACTGAGAATTAAAATAGGCCCTGGCATTTCAGGTACACAGAGGCCAATCAGCCCACATAGAAGCCCAAACAGCCCCCACCAGCCCATTAAATAGTGACTTGCTATGGCACCTTATTACAGCCCCTCTGGCATTTGCCAGAACCCACAGATTGCCAGTCCGGGCCTGTTTGGACCTGCACAGAAGAGTCTCTCCAAGCAGGTTGATACATTAGGTTTATTCAATAGAGACCTAGATGTCTGTGAAACATCCAGTTCCAAATTCACCTTATTAAATTAGAATCAGATGAGAAGTACTGCCGCTCGCCTAGAGTACATTGTCCAATCATGTGCCTCTATTTCTCTGTATCACCAATCAAAAAATCTGTGTGTATTATTCATTAATCCATAAACTTTCATGTGATATGTCATTCTGTATCTTTTTTGTATAAACCCATTCATTGTACAGGTCTGCGGAATATTTTGGTGCTATAAATATACATGTGAATAATAATAATCGAAAACACAATTCACAGGAAAATGTATCAGTAATATGGCCAGCACTCTGTAACAGAGAATGCAGGTTTGGATTGAGATTTAAAATGGTGCTTTAAGGCCACAGAGGCACAGATATCCCCCAACAAGGTGAAAAATATTGAATATGACATTTTAGAGCAGTCCCTCTGACATTTGCCAGACTCTTCATATTGCTAGTCCAGGCCTAAAGTAATGGGTTCCATATCTTATTTAAAGGAATAGTTCAGTGTGAAAATAAAAACTGTGTAAATAATTAGGCTGTGCAAAATAAAAAATGTTTCTAATATAGTTAGTTAGCCAAAAATGTAATATATAAAGGCTGGAGTGACTGGATGTCTAATAAAACAGCCAGAATCCAACTTCCTGCTTTTCAGCTCTATAACTCTGAGTTAGTCAGTGACTTGAAGGGGGGCCACATGGTACATTTCTGTTCAGTGAGTTTGTAATTGACCCTCAGCATTCAGCTCAGATTCAAAAGCAACAGATATGACCCACGTGGCCCCCCCTCAAGTCTCTGATTGGTTAGTGCCTGTTAACCAGGGTAACCAGTCAGTGTAAACCAAGAGAGCTGAAAAGCAGGAAGTCGTGTTCAGACTGACTTGTTATACATCAAATCACTCCAGCCTTTATACATTACATTTTTGGCTAACTAACTATATTAGAAACATTTTTTATTTTGCACAGCCTATTTATTTACCCAGTTTTTATTTTTACACTGAACAATTCCTTTAATATTTTATATTTATTCTTTTGCTTAGCTAATGAGTCTCTCCAAGAAATTGTCTGGTCTGGTTTTGACATGTTAACGTGGCCATAGACGCAAAGATCCGCTTGTTTGGTGACAACGCCAGACGAGCGGATCTTTCCCCTATATGCCATTAACGAGCATGGCTATATCGGGGGTAATCTGGCCCGGCCGAACGATCCAATTACGATGTGCATTGGGCTCCGGTGGGATCGACCGATCTTTGCTTTTTCTCCTGCTTGTCTGCTTTCCTTTTGTATGTATTGTCACCACAGACTTTATTTAGAAGTTTCCACATGGCCCTTATTAGGGACACACTATATACAAGAGTGTCGCCCCAGTCTTTACTCTGGAGCACCCTATTGTGTAAATATTGTCCCTCCCTAAACTTTAATACTGACTCCAAACGAATATTAACTGGTTAGGGGACAGTACTTAACCCCCCCTAAAACAAACGTGTTATGCATTTTGGGCTTGAAAGGAAGGGATTAAAGTATTTCCTATCACGCCATCAATTTTAGGATAATGAATAATTTTTATTCCCTACCCTGGGGATATAGGGGATGGCACTGCCGTTCCATTTAAGGACCCCACAGCTATCCACTAGCCATGCATCATCTTTTACTAGATTTTGGGAAAGGTAAATAATAAAAACCTCAGCAGCCCCTAGTTTTAACAGCATCTTATTAGAATTTGCAGTGGGCTGTAGATGTATGGAAGAGATTGTAACAAACTTATTTTCAAGGTTTCCAACCAGCTAATGACCAAACAGGAAGGTAAGCTCTGACTTTAATCGATATATTGTCAAGGGGTAGAAAAGAAAAACTAACAACTTTTGTACTGATCTCTTGCTGACCTAACTTTAGTGGCACATATTCATCCACATGGATGAACTAATAGAATTGACCCCACTCTTTATGATCACTAACTGTGCCCACCATAACACTGTACCTCTCCAGGTTTGTTTACTTGAAAAAATGTAAAATGGGGGTTCTGCTGTATTTTAGTGCATTCAAATCGGTTTATATGAGCCATAACATCTTGAATTACTATCAATAGATAGACATACCCTGATTTTAAGTTGTTGTTTTGTGGTCCCACCTATATATTATGCAAAATACATTTCCCTGATTTTACATTTTTCCTGGATTTTACATAAAACATAAATTGGGGGTTCTACTGTATCTCTCTATCTATCTATCTATCTATCTATCTATCTATCTATCTATCTATCTATCTATCTATCTATCTATCTATCTATCTATCTATCTATCTATCTATCTATCTATATATATATATATATATATATATATAGTCAAATACAAGAGTCCTCTGCACTCAACCCATTATCAATATATTTAAGACAGCGACATTTTGTGCATACTGCTACTGAAAAATGCCTTACCCTTTAAACAAAACAGGGATTGTTTGTCCATATATTGCAATATATTTAAGCTGGCCAACTACGTCAAAGTCATCCCATATCTGGCCAGTCCTATGCTCAATTTTATCTGATTCATTAAGAATTCTATTGCTTCATTATACATTTTACAAAGGGACTAGATTTTACCTGCAACTTACTAGCTGCTTTCAAAGTAAAACGCCCAAACTTGGCTGCCCTTTTATTAGACACCAGTGGGATCACCTGACTATAGCTGGGAAGGGTGGGAGCTACAACATGGAGCTGGTCACTGCTCCTGTATAACTATAACAAACAAGGGAAAGTTGTGCTCATGTATAATGAAGCAATAGAATTCTTAATGAATCAGATAAAATTAAGCGTAGGACTGGCCAGATATGGGATGACTTTGACGTAGTTGGCCAGCTTAAATATATTGCAATATATGGACAAACAATCCCTGTGTTGTTTAAAGGGTAAGGCATTTTTCAGTAGCAGTATGCACAAAATGTCTCTGTCTTAAATATATTGATAATGGGTTGAGTGCAGAGGACTCTTGTATTTGACTATATGTATTTTGTGGTCACACCCTCATTGCACCCCCACCTAATGTTTTTAAAAAATAGTGGTGAGCACAACTTTCTCTTGTTTGTTATATATATATATATATATATATATATATATATATATATATATATATATATATATATATATATATATATATATATATATATATATATATATATATATATATATATATATATATATATATATAGAGAGAGAGATATATATACACACACACACACACTCTCAGGATTTGCATAACAAGTCAAACAATTGATGTTGCGAATCAAGAATCAGGTTTCAGTTCTTTATTTTGTCCTTGAGAAAGGTTCCTGTGAACTGAAACGTCGGATTAATAAACCTGATTCTTTATACGGACACACTTTATCTATTTTTATACCAGTGCACCCAGGTTGTTTTTCTTACTTCAAATCTCTCTCTCTCTCTCGATATATATGTGTGTGTATTAAATGTTCTCAGCCTTAGAAGGATGCCTGTGTAACAAATTAAACTTTTTTTTAGGTGCCTTTATTGACCACACAACATGTTTCAAACTACATGGGCTCTTTCTCAAGTGTTAGCATGAAAGCCAGGTCTGGTCTGAGCAAGGGTGACATTAGCAGACAATACAGCAATAACTATAAAAGTGTTGAGGAATTCATACCGACATTTATATTTCTAACTGATTAGGCCATGCCCCCAGCCTGTCCTGCCCACTCTAGTTATGCTCCTTCTTGCCCAAGTCTGCCCTAAAACCCTTCTGTTTTCCACAAGGATCCAACTCATTTCGAGTCTGTGAAAAAAACCCATTTTGTGTTGTTGATGGTGATAGTGGGGTTAATCAGCGTGTCAGTGCTAACAAGCCTGCCTTCTCCCTTCAGCTGATGTAAAATTATAAATTGCAGTCAGATGGTGCTTAGAGCTGTGTGGTACTGTAAAAACAGTTATGATTATGGGTTATGGGCTGGGATAGTCAAGACATTTTTAAATCAAAACTTAAAGGACATTTGCTTTTGGATATGTGAGACCAGCTTTAGTTCAGCAGGGACAAAGATAACAAATGTATAAACTAAATGTATCCATTTAGAACAGTTAAAGAGTCGGCAACCCCGTTCCCAGGCTCACTTCATAGCTGCACTATTGGCTCAGCTCAGTCTAGTCAGTGGCTGACTCAGGGCCTATTAGGAGAAAACGTCACCAGCCCGGGATTCTTCCAGCGAGCACCACAGGGCTTATTCTTTTTCTCACGGCTGCACATGCTCAGCAGCGAAAAGCTGAACTTTAAACAAAAATGTCGGCTATTTCGTTCTACTGTGCATGCGTCTGCCCCGGGAAATTTGAAGAAAGAAGAAGAAGGAAGCTGATCGCTCTGTGGTGCTCGCTGGAAGAACCCCGGACCGGTGCAGTTTTCTGCTGATAGGAGCACTGGGCAGGAGTTTCAGGTAAGTACATGCGGTCACTTAACTTTTGGCACCCCCAAGGAAAAATAACTTTTCTTCTTCTTTAATTGTTCACTTACAGTTGAACTCCCTGAAAGCAAAAAAAATAAAAAAAATACTGCTGTGGCATTACATCTGTTGCTGGGAAGACTAACATATTTCATGGTTTATAATCAGTAGGGATGCACCGAATACAGGATTTGGCCTTTTTCAGCAGGATTCAGATTCGGCCAAATCCTTCTGCCCGGCTGAACCGAATCCTAATTTGTATATGCAAATTAGGGGCGGGAGGGAAATAGCGTGACTTTTAGTCACAAGACAAATTAGGGTTCGGTATTCGCCCGAATCTTTCGCGAAGGATTCTGCGGTTCGGCCGAATCCAAAATTGTGGATTCGTGCATTCATAATAATAAATGACTGCACATGCACATAATACAAGGAATATTTTGTGGTTCTAACAACTATGTTTCCCTTTTAGTACTGGCTGAGGACTGCGCCCCGTACTTTGGTTCTGATTTTCGCTACCATGAAGCTCAAGTCTGCACACTGAGCACTTGCTCTGGATCCTGCACGGAAAGGTTTTGCGGTATCATCCCTGTCCTGGATCAATCCCAGTTTCTATGCATACTGACCAAGTAAGTGCCAATAGAGATGAATTTGGAAAGGATGCAGAGGGCCAGAAACATCATGTGCTTTATGCTCCATAATTTAGATCATAACCTTTTACACTTTTTATTGTTACTGCTCCTTTAAGTTGGTTGCTTTGACCTCAGCTACTTTGTGTATTTGGCTAAAATATGAATTGTTGTGTTTTTGCTACTGTGATATTGGCTACTCTTAGGGAGTTATTTATTAAAATCTTAAATATTTTTTTTTTTTAAAGGGGACCCCTCACCCAAAAAAATATTCCAAATCCTATTTTATCATGTTAGTCAAGCAAAATGAAGTTTAATTACACTGTATACATTTTTTGAATCTTGTTTCCTTCAGTCTGGTAACTCATAATTATAGCAAGCAGGCAGGAGATTTTTTGTGGACACTGTTATTAAGACAAGCCTTGTATCATCTCAGAATCTTGTTTGTGCACCAGAATGGGGGACCTGATGTCCATCCCCATGTACTGGTTACACAATTAAACACTGAAGAGAATGGGGGAATGTGGGGAGAGCAGTGACCTCTAGGAAGTGCTGAATGGAAAGTGAAAGTAATTGTCTGCCCCGCCTTTATGCCTAAGACATAGAGAAGGGGCAGGCAATATTTGATTGACAGCTGAGATTTTTTAAATGTGTTTACAACAGCTATGAATGCTTTAATAAAAAAAGGAATTTGGATTTCATGTTTAATTTGAAAATGACTTTTATTATAAAGCTTATTATGTCTGGGTGACAGGTCCACTTTAAAACCACTTCGACCAAACTTGCGTGCACATATTTATCATATTTAAAGGACTCTATAAAATTGTAAAAAAATCCAAATTTCGCCCTAAAACCACAAATCCTTTGGATTATTGTGTGAAAGCCAGCACCAATCATTATATCTTCCAACTGTAAATGGGACTTCTGCCATTCTACATGACCTCGGCACATTTGAGAGGGAGTACTTTTTTATTCGGAAATTTTAGCAGCCTCTGGGTTTAATAAAGCACAAAAAAAATTTTTTTTCCTCTGAAAAAATTGTGTTTTCCCCCCTTTAAAACTCTGACCAGAAAAAAATCAGACTTTAATAAATAACGCCCTTAGGGTTGCCACCTTCTCAGCCTTCCTATTTATTTTTTCCTCTGCTTCTCTTTTAGTAACATTGGCATCAAGCATCATTTTTACCAACCAGGCCAGTAAAATACCAGCCAGGTGGCACCTCCAAGCTACTCTTGGTAACGTACTTCACATTGTAGTGGTTGGACTTGTGACAAGGGCAATCAAAATGCTGTGTATGCTTTAGTTCCACAGAATACATGGCTTTATGCAGGAACACAGTCACTCTTCTTTTATCTTACACAAAGCCATTGGCACAGGGGATGGTACTTTGTCCGCCCCTTTCATCCAGAGGCAAATTTGGATGAGTGTCCCATTAAAGGAGTACTATCACCTAAATGTACTTGAGTGCTGTAGCTAGTTACTTGTAGAATCCTACTTGTGGAGTCCTGTTTGAAACAGAATTTTACTTTTATTTTAGTACAACTGATTAGACACTAATTCAAAGGTGATTAAAGGGCACCTGTCACCCTAAAATAGTTTCCCCACCAGAGGTGTAGGCTATTTGAGACCCCACCAGCACTAGACTGCCTGTACTGGGAAGGAGCTCCTGGCGCGAGTAGCCATGTTGTATAGCACACATGTACATAATGAGTTTCTGACGTATGTGCATCATGAGGTCTCATATTGAGTACGTTGAGACCCTCACTCATTATGTATGTACCCAAACATGGCCTCCTACAACCAGGTGCTCCCTCCCAATGTGGGCAGCCTAGCACTGGCAAATTTAAAAAGAAAATAATGAACTATCGATTCCCCCAGCTGGAATGCGTGCTCTATTAGCCCACACTTCTGGTGAGGGAAAACTATTTAAGGTAACAGGTGCCCTTTAAGGCATGTGGTCAAGCTGTTTAATCCTATATATTGAGAATGTTGTGTGAGTGGCATGGAACCGGAAGATGTATATGTTGCATACATGGTTTATTCTTATGGAGAGGCAATGGTTTTACTTTTACTTTTTCTTTCAACAGTTTTTGGGTGATCCTTGGATTATTCCTTTTGGCAGCCATCTTAATCATAGCTGGAATTATCACTTGCATTTGCAAATCCGTCTGTTGCCTGTTCAGTGCTTGCCTTGATTGTATCTGCTGCCGCAAGCAAAGTAAGTATTTGCCACAAGTGGCTGCAGTCTAGTCAATAAAGTACCCCCTATTGTAAAATATAGGGATATTACTGTATAAGTCACTGAGGCGTTCCATGACCATATATATAGACTGAGTGCTTTTACATAGGTCATAGAACTCTGAGGTTATGTCTAATATCCTCCCTATTTTCCAACAAGATTTTCTTTATTATAATACACAAGTTTTAGTGAGTTATGTGACAGATGACATCACTAAGCTCTGTTTATAACTGCTGACATCACTAAGAACTGTTTATAAGGATGTAATTTACAGGATATTCATGGCTTTTTTGTATTATATAAATAGATTGCCTCTCTGTACACAAAGCATTAAGGAGAGTGTATGCTGATCCGTAATAACCTGTATCAGACATGTTTATGTGCTTGAAGCAGTTCTACTTGTGTTAGGAACAGGCAGTCAGTCATCCTCTGGATCTGCTAGAAGATCAGTTGCTAAATTAGGGAATAACCAGCAGCCTGATTTTCAGTATTTCATGAAGTCAGGCCTATATTTCAACTTGTTGTAGCTCAAACAATACAGCGATTTTAACCAAACTACCAGCCCCAGACAGTGTTCATGGATATGGCAGTCGGTACAATGGCCATAAGTGTTGCTTTAAACTATTTATGCTGATGCCTATGAACTCTGGAACAGTGTATTCATACACCCTGGTGCTATAGATGAACTGTTGTATTTAGCTACATGAAGTCTGTTTGCCACGTGACTGGTGCCCTGCAAACAAGCAAATGAGGCTTTTTGGAAATTCAGAAGTGTCTTTCAACCTTCAGGTGGTGGCAATTGCCGTGTAGAATCGCCTGCAGCATTATAGGACGGGGTTGATAGGTTTTGCATACATTTTGCTAGTCTTTAAATATTTCTCAAAATATGTTGCCATATATTGAGCATTGAATTGCAGTTTTCATCACAAGTAGGAGCAACCACTCGTAGGGGCACAATCACACTGTCCCAGTAAACTTGTGATGTGCAATTGCTGCATGTATTGCAATGGTAAGATGTGAACAGGGTCAGATTTCGAGCGCAGGTGCCCCTGGGCCTCACGGTCATGGCGTCTGCGAGCGCACGCCCCGGGTCACTGGATGAGAATGTGAGTTTTCCGTGGCCCTGGAAACACAATTTTATTTGTAATCAAACTACTTTGCCATATATACTTGTATATTCCAGTTTAAAGGAAAACTATACCCCCAAACAATGTAGGTCAATATAAAAAGATATTGCATAAAACAGCTCATATGTAAAATCCTGCTTCATGTAAATAAACCATTTTCATAATAATACACTTTTCTAGTACTATGTGCCATTGGGTAATCATAAATAGAAAATTGCCATTTTAAAAAATAAGGGCCGCCCCCTGGGATTGTAGGATTCACTGTACTCACAAACATACCAACAAACCATACATGTTAGGTCACATGAGCCAATTAACAGACAGAGTTGTGTCTCTTGCTTCCACACTTCTTCCTGTTACAGTTGTAGTATTTCTGGTCAGGTGATCTCTGAGGCAGCACAGAGACCATCACGAAATGGTGGCTCAAGGCAAGAGATGTAAAAGGGCAAGATTTACTTAAATATATATTCCAGTTTGGTAAGATTCTTTAATATGCCACTTAATATGATATGAACTTAATATGATATGAACAATCTGTTGCTTAAGTGTTCATTTTGGGGGTATAGTTTTCCTTTAAGCTCTCTGTGGCCTTGTTCCTCTTTCCTATTTCTGGTAAAAACAGATGAAAGGAAATTCTGCTCTTACAGTTACCTCTATTATACAAGAACAACACTTTTTAGAATGCTCGGAATCAATTTATAGCAACTCTCTGAGACGCTGTCCTTCACTCCCCCAAAGCCATATCTGTGCTTCTCACATTCCAATATTATTACAAATGTGGTACAAGGACATAGGCCTTGATAAGTTTTTCAGAAAAGCCTTATTAGAATACAGTGTTAGATTAAAAGAAAAAACAAAATGGTTCCTCAAAAAAAAAATTTAATCCTAATTGTGTGTTTTGCTTTTTTTAGGTAGAGTTACTGTGAGACAAACCACCACCACTGTGGCTGTAACCAACGTCATGCCTCGGCAGCCAATGATGCCATTAGTGTATAACATGGTCATGCCCCCCCCAGCAGGATACCAGCCGCTGCCAAGCCAGCCTATGTGCGCTGCCTCTGAAGATAAATATGAGCTCCCACCTCGATACCCAGGTGAAATGATTTAAGGTGCACCCTTTCCTACAAACACCTGCCATGACATCATCAGTCATATAGCAGACTGGCTAGAACAGAGATTATTCCATTTAGAGTCCTGCAGCGGGTCGGGTACCCGCCAGTTACCCGCAAAAATCTGCGGTACCCTGCAGGTTGTGGGTATTGGTTCCGGGAGCAGGTATAAAAACGGGTCAGGCCGCGGCTCTTCTCAATAGTGATTTTTACTCATTTTTTCTGATCACATCTACTTCCCATGATGGCACTTCCTGTTTTACTCCTTTTTTTCTGATCACCCCTACTTCCGATGATGTCACTTCCGGTTTACAATGACAGCGCTTTCTGATTCTTGATGGTCACCGGGTCGCGGGTCCGGGTTGCGGATAAGGTACTTGGGGTTGGGTAGCGAGTAAGAATGCAGGGTACGGGTTCCAAAAAATTGTCCCGCGCAGGACTCTTAATTCCATTTATATTTGGCAGAGAATTTGGGGTTTCAGAGGGTGTTCAAATACAGGTATAGGACCTGTTATACAGCATGCCTAGGATTTTCTGGATAAGGGACCTTTCCATAATTAAATATACTGAAAAATCATTTAAACATTCGTTAAACCCAGCCGTTTTTGCTTCTCCGTTGGGACTTTTGTTTTATTGTTAAACGGATTCTGTTCTGAGAAAACATTTAATAGTGCTGCTCCTGCGTAATGCTGCACTAAAACATTTTTTTTATACTTAATTTTACAATCTAAAAAAGGGGCCAGATATCTTGTCAGTTTCCCAGATGCCCTCAGTCATGTGACTTGTGTTCTGATAAACTTCAGTTGGAGTGATATCACCCCCTCCCTCCCCCCCAAAGCCTCCCAACAGAACAATAGGAAAGTAACCAAATAACAGCTCCTAGGTATATATGAGAACAGCACTCAATAGTGAAAAAGCAAGTCCCTCTGCGACTCCAGTTATAGTGAATAGGAGAAAACATAGCTTATCTGAAAGCAGTTACATTGTGAAGTGCTGACTCTTTCTGAAAGCACATGACCAGGTAAAATGACCTGACATGGCTGCCTACACACCAATATTACAGCTAAAAAAATACACTTGTTGATTTAGGAATGAAATTTTGAGTAAATGATTTGTAACGTAAACAGTGTAATTTAGAAATAAAAACACCATAAAAAAATCCCTTTAGAGAAAAAAAAATGGAACCACAATTTTACATCCTCTTTTTTTGGTTCCCTGAAAAAATATAAATTGGGGGTTGTACTGTAGGTGGCTTTATCACAGCTTTGCTAACAATAGCCAATAAAGGGAGAAAGTAAATTGCAGGACCCTTTTTGGGTCAGGATGTATTTTACTTTGGAATGTCACTTTCTAGTATCTTTCTTTACCTCAAACTCCTAAAGGGGTACTTCACCTTTAAGTTAACTTTTAGTATACTATAGAATGGCTAATTTGAAGCAGCTTTCAAGTTGGCCTTTTTTAAAAACATTTTTTTTTAATTATTGCCTTCTTCTGACTCTTTCCAGCTTTCACATGGGGGTGTGTGCCACTGACCCCATCCAAAACCAAATGCTCTACAAGGCTATAAATGTGTTTAGTGTTATTTTTTTATTACTCCTCTTTCTATTCAGGCTCAACTCTCAGTCCAGATCCACATTCATTTGTTAAAATGGGTTTACAGATGCTGAATGATGCAGGTGTAATTTGCCCATTATTTACCTTTTTCCTACTCCATAACTAGAACTCACCCCTTTTATTTCTTTGCAGGTGAAGAAAATGTGGCTTTTGTGGAATCCCCTTGAAGCATTGAGTTTCCTTCTCTGATTATAAGCAAGACAAAACGCATATAGAAAACACCTCTTCCTCTGCGTGTCAGAATTTCAATTTATGTATATTTTGATATGACAATTTTGTGAACAACTTTTTGCTGAGCTGATATAGATGAGAGATCTATGTCGGAGTCCTAGTGCAGCACTGGCGGAAGAGCATGTAAAGGGCATAATAAAAAATTTTTCTTGATGGTTTAGCAACCTTTTAATAGATGAGAAATAGTTTTATACCATGTTTTGTTTCTGTTGTGATAATAATGGTGCACTTGTTGATTTAATGAACACTTTAGTTTCCTCTAAATGTAGGAGTATGATCTACAGTTTTAAAAATTCTGTTAAGTTTAAATGTCTCTTTTAAAATAAACTAATTATGGAGAAAACAACCACTGCAGTGTTGCTGATACGGTTGTTACATGTTCTATCTAATAAAGTTTGTTTTTTCATAAAAAAAGAAAAAAGCTTACTCCCTTATATCAAAATGTTGCATGTTGATGTCATTATGACTGCCTGGTGAAATAAGTACACCAACCTTCTGCTAACAAATAATTATATGCCAAAGAAAAAGCAAGAACGGGTGAAATTCAGTCTCCCAAAAAATGTGGAGTCTAATAAAAAGTTTAATGGAGAAGTTGCCCATACGTTACCTCATGGTCAGAATCAACTACAGTGTCTGTAGAAATCGATCTGGCCTACATTATATATCTTATGAGTAGGATAACCACCCTTTAGTTTTCGTTTAGGTTTTGGTGCCCCATGACTTGGAGCTAAAGTAAGTGCCACATGGAGGCTGAAATTTGCAGGAGGCCAGTAGCCTCTGTCACATTCAACTATTGTTGGCTCCAGCGTGAACACACTCGGCTGACTTTGGTGTGAAATGCAAAGTTTCTCATTTCTTTGCAGCGTGTGCTCCCACTAAAGCGGACACAATGGTTCCAGGTGTGAAATGAAGAAATAGGGCTGAATTCAGCTCTCATGTGGCACTAACTAGACGTAGATATTTCACCCTTGTATTGGACGAATGATCGGACATCCCAATCCTCCAACCTGCCACTAACCATTTAGATTATATTAGTAAAAGAACAAAACAGATGATGTTCTGGCCGTGACAGTAATCGTACGAAATTTATGTCCGACACATTCTGACAGTCACCCATTGATATCGTCAGATAGGCAATACATGTACAAATATTATCGTTAGCCGATAGAAATCCTCTAACCTATACGACTAAAGCTCCCCATAGACGCAACAATTCTCCTTGCAGAACAACCAATTTTAGAGAAGTCCGACCAATCCTTCGAAATTATCGTGCGGTTAGTGGGATTCGAACGATCGTACATCTTACGATTTTTCAGCCGACATCTGTCAGGAAATTGATTGGCCAGGTCAGAAAACCTTTGTCGGTCCCAGTGCAATCTATCTATGTTTGCAGGGCCAAGCAGGCAGCTCCCCTTTGTTTTTCTGGCAAATTGGTCTTTTTAGTTGATGGTTAATTCGTACGATCGTTCCAAGAAAATCGTGGTCTTACGATGAGGATCGGATCTTTTAAAAATCTCAACATCTATGGCCAGCTTAAACGACCGAACGACGATCCACTCATGGTGCAAAAATCGCATGAAACTTAAATTTGTACAGCTATATCTGTGTCTAGGGCCACCTTAAAGGGAAACAGATAAAGGACACATTCACTCAGTCCAAAATGTTGCAGCGAAAGAGGCATGTATCCAGAAACTATTCATTCAAGCTCTGATTTACTTCAGGGGCCATGTGCTGTATTGATTTTATGGTTTCTGCTTAACCTCTGAAAGACATCATATATTGCATTCTGCATTGATTACAAAGATCTCCCCAATTTATTTCAGCTCTAGCACCCTTTACATATTATTTGGATATGTTCTAGAATACAGCACATCTGTATACAGTGGTGTGCAAAACTATTTCCCCCCTTCCTGATTTCTTATTCTTTTGCATATTTGTCACACTTAAATGTTTCTGCTCATCAAAAACTGTTAACTATTAGTCAAAGATAACATAATTGAACACAAAATGCAGTTTTTAAATGAAGGTTTACGTTATTAAGGGAGAAAAAAAAACTCCAAATCTACATGGGCCTGTGTGAAAAAGTGATTGTCCCCCTTGTTAAAAAATAACTTAACTGTGGTTTATCACACCTGAGTTCAATTTCAAAGGTTATAAAGCCATTTCTAAAGCTTTGGGACTCCAGCGAACCACAGTGAGAGCCATTATCCACAAATGGCAAAAACATGGAACAGTGGTGAACCGTCCCAGGAGTGGCCGGCCGACCAAAATTACCCCAAGAGCGCAGAGACAACTCATCCGAGAGGCCACAAAAGACCCCAGGACAACATCTAAAGAACTGCAGGCCTCACTTGCCTCAATTAAGGTCAGTGTTCATGACTCCACCATAAGAAAGAGACTGGGCAAAAACGGCCTGCATGTCAGATTTCCAAGGCACAAACCACTTTTAAGCAAAAAGAACATTAAGGCTCGTCTCAATTTTGCTAAAAAACATCTCAATGATTGCCAAGACTTTTGGGAAAATACCTTGTGGACCGACGAGACAAAAGTTGAACTTTTTGGAAGTTGCGTGTCATACCAACAGTAAAATATGGTGGTGGTAGTGTGATGGTCTGGGGTTGTTTTGCTGCTTCAGGACCTGGAAGACTTGCTGTGATAGATGGAACCATGAATTCTACTGTCTACCAAAAAATCCTGAAGGAGAATGTCCGGCCATCTGTTCGTCAACTCAAGCTGAAGCGATCTTGGGTGCTGCAGCAGGACAATGACCCAAAACACACCAGCAAATCCACCTCTGAATGGCTGAAGAAAAACAAAATGAAGACTTTGGAGTGGCCTAGTCCTGACCTGAATCCTATTGAGATGTTGTGGCATGACCTTAAAAAGGCGGTTCATGCTAGAAAACCCTAAATAAAGCTGAATTACAACAATTCTGCAAAGATGAGTGGGCCAAAATTCCTCCAGAGCGCTGTAAAAGACTCGTTGCAAGTTATCGCAAACGCTTGATTGCAGTTATTGCTGCTAAGGGTGGCCCAACCAGTTATTAGGTTCAGGGGGCAATTACTTTTTCACACATGAAAATGTAGATTTGGATTTCTTTTCTCCCTAAATAATAAAAACCCTCATTTAAAAACTGCATTTTGTGTTTACTTGTGTTATCTTTGACTAATAGTTAAATGTGTTTGATGATCAGAAACATTTTGTGTGACAAACATGCAAAAGAATAAGAAATCAGGAAGGGGGCAAATAGTTTTGCACACCACTGTATATGGATATCTGCTCACTTCAAATATCCTAGCCATTCCAATTCACCTAGAGTAGACCAAATTATAGTGCCTTGAACCAAGTCTCAAATACAGTTCCAATGGCAGAATGAGCCTTTATTTCAATACTTAGTGCAGCCACCAAGAAGTGCATTTACTCTTTAAGGTGATGCCTCGAGAAGTCTAAAATATTGAGACTGAGACATGTCCATCAACTAAGGCATTTAAAGTCAGACACTCTATTACCAATCCAGGGAATCTTATAAAAAGCTATCTTTTGTTAAGAGTTTGATTTTGATCTTCACAAAAAAGTTTCATATTTGATATATAAAAATTCCAGTCTGTTTGTAACGAATTTTGCCAGACTTTTCAGCCCAAACTGAAAACCCCTTTTCCAGTTCCAATCTGGCAAAAAACCATAGTAAGTGAAACTCTCCAACTCATGAAAAATACACAATGAAGTCACTTAAATTCTTCCTTCAATGCATTCTAAATTGCTTTATTTTGACCATCTACAAACTGGCCCTTGGGCTCAAGGAGTCAAAAGTTGCTAAATATTTATTCTTGAAAATTACCTGGTTATGAAAAATTAGTTGTGTTCAGAATAACAGTAGTGTTTAAAAAGTGACAAAATGTATTTCCATACACGCAAATGTATTCGGAACACTGCACATTTTATTCCAAATCAAAATGAAGAAAAATGTATCAAATTTGAGTTATTCTTTTACAGAAAGTGAAGAAAAGGGAGTATTAGGCTGTTCCAAAAATTAGCAGCGTCTGCATTCTTCTTTACAAACTCACAGATTCACTGTATAAACTGAAATGTTTCAAGATTTAGCTTTCCTTTGAATTACAGAACTAATACTTAGTTGTATAAGCAGTACTCATGTACTGAAACTGATCCATGATCCCTGGTATGTGATAAATAGGCTCAACACCATAGTATGAGAAACATCCCCATATCATGATGCTTGTGCCACCAGCTTCACACTGTACTGTGGCTTTAATTCAATGTTTGGGGGTCGTCTGATATACGATTTATGGCCCCTTGACTCAAAAAGAACAACTGTGCTTTCATCAGTCCACAACGTGTTGTGCAATTTTTTTTTTAAATGGCAGTTTGCGGGGGCTTCATGCGGATAGTTTGGCTTCACATAGGCGTCTTCCAATTGTAACAATATCACAGGTAATTTTAGACCTTCTTTGATCTTCCTGGAGCTGATCATTGGCTGAGGCTTTGCCATTTTAGCAATTCTTCTATCCTTTGGAATGGTAGTTTTCTGTTTTCTTTCAGGTTTTGGTTGTCATTTTAAAGCATTTGAGATCATTTAACTGAGCAACCTATCGTTTTCTGCACTTCTTTATTTGTTTTCCCCTCTCCAATCTACTTTTTAATCAAAGTACGCTGTTCTTTTGAAAAATGTCTGGAAGGAGCCATTTTACTATAAGTGTAATGCACTATAACCAGCATGTTACAACATTTGCTCCTTCCTTAAATAATAATTGACACCTGCTTTTTTTCACAGAATGAATGACCTCACTAATTGAACTCCACACTATTATTTGGAACAAGATTCAATTACACAGAATCAGCAGCATGCATGTCACGCATGCAGTTCTATGACTCTACTACACCTACTAGTAAATTATTTGCCATGTAGAAATATAATTTCTACCAAAAACAGTGATCAGGTTATTGATGTTGGACTGATATTATTCTGAACACAACTGTACGTAATTCTACTGGATAAGAGACAGTCAAATAAATACAGCAGGTTTCATGTGTTTTGTAGAAAGTTGGAATTTATTATTTTTTTTTTTTTTTAGAGTACCGTATTCATAGTTACAAGAACGTCCTAAAAAAGTTCCACAATACTGAAAACAAAGGGAAAAGTGTTTCCAGAGAAAAATGCCCTGACATATAAAGTTCATTAAACTAGAGTATAGTTGATATGAAGACCCAAGATAAAGACAGTCACGTGCAATCCATGTATTCATCCTCTGTTTCCACTTCAGGGGGGCAAAGCTCATCCAAGGCAAATTCTGTAACACAAATATAAAATGACAACAATAAAGGGAACAAAATGGAAATCACAATAACTACAATAAGCCTGCCATGCAGTTATACTGAAAACCCATAGGAAGCCAGGAAGAAACCTAATCAGAGCAAACGGCATTCCATCCTATGTGCTTATAAATGAGTTTGTGAACAGACTGATGAAATGTAGAAGGAAGAAGTAACAAGGGGCAAATCAGTATTTATCATTCACTGCAATCAGAATCATAAAAACAAAGTTTTAATTGGCCGTGGGTTACATGTTTTAAACTAAACTGTTACTATATTTTGCATTTACTATCTGGTAGTATACATAACTTAATTCAAGGACAAAAGTGAAAAAGTGTGGAACAACATTTTGTAAGAATTTTTACCTTCATTTTCTTTCAACACCTGCACCTTTTTAAAGAGGGCTCGGACCCCGGGTAAAGCCTGATCATACTGGTGCAGGACCTCCAGGCAGTGCTCATTAAAGTTTCTGTCTTTCTGTGAGAGTGAGTGCAGCAGCAGCACAGCGTCCCGTAAAAACTGCACCACTTTGCTTTTAGCGACAGTCAGTAGATGGAGAGACAAGCGACGCAAACCCAGCCATTCTCTGTGCAGCATCAGGACCACGGCTTTAACAACCTGCATAGAAAGGAGACAAGGGCAGGACTGGTGACTACCAACAGCAAATACTTATCAACTCACCTTACAAAGACTTATCCAACCCTCTATTGTATAACACGAGACATTTTTATCCAGACTTATAAACAGACACAAACATAACATTCATTATTTTAACATTTACTGGTTATGTTTGTATCAAGGAGGACACTCAATCGCATTTTTCTAATTTATAGCGATCCAGATTTTATAATGCTACTACTTCACTAGGCAACTCCGCACCTGCCATTTAGTGTAAAAATTAAAAACTGGGTAAATAGGCTGTGCAAAATAAAAAATGTTTCTAATATATTTAGTTAGCCAAAAATGTAATGTATAAAGTATGTCGAACAGAACACTACTTCCTGCTTTTCAGCTCTCTAACTCAATTTGCAATTGATCCTTAGCATTCAGCTCAGACTCAAAAGCAACAGTTATGACCCCTGTGCTCCCCTCAAGTCACTGGTTGGTTACTGCCTGGTAACCAATCAGTGGAAACCAAGAGAGCTGCAAAGCTAACTATATTAGAAATCTTTTTTTATTTTGCACAGCCTATCTATTTACCCAGTTTTTATTTTTATACTGAACTGTTCCTTTAAGTGCAGAGGGAAGCAACCCATGCTGTAAAAATGTCTCCATATAATATGGTAAAGATGGTGTAGATGAAAAAGACCTCCTCATTAATAATTAATAGAGATTCACAAGTGCCCCCAACTATAACCACATAAGTCACGACTTCCTTACTTTGATAAGCAAAACTCTTTGAATACAGGATGATCAAACACTAACTAGATTCTCACAGGCAGTGTGCTCAAATACCTACCAAAAATTCTACATCTTCATTTGATCAAAAGCTTTGGAATCAAAGACTACCTTTAGGCCAGTGTATTCAGTAAGCTTCTTAAGAATATGTGGTAATGTGTCCCGGCAACTTACCTCCCGGTTACACTGGCATACAGTCTCTGAGCTGGTGATGAGAGGGTTCGAGCCTATTACAGACAGTTTGGTAAGAAAACGGACCACCTAAAATGCAATCGTTATGATACATATGTTATTAGTATTAGTATAAACAACTCACAATATTATACAGTTGAGTTCAGAATAATAGCAGAGTGTTCAAAAAGGTGAATAAAGCTCAAAATCCTTTTAAAAGCTTTTATTTCCATACACGCAAATGCATTGGGAACACTGCACATTCTATTCCAAATCAAAACATGAAGAAGAATTGATCAAATGTAAGTTATTCCTTTACAGAAAGTGTAGAAAATGGAATATTAGGCTGTTCCAAAAAAATAGCAGTGTCTGCATTCTTCTTTATAAACTCAAACATTCACTGTAGGAACTGAAAAATGTTTCAAGATTTTGCTTTTCTTTTGAATCACTGAACTAATATTTAGTTGTATAAGTGTTTCTGAGAACTGCTGCACATTTGTGTTGTATGGAGTCAACCAACCAAGATGTTGCTCATTTACTGGTGTTTTTGGGGTCGTTCACTTGATAAAACCCCCCATATCAAGGACATTTCCTCTTCGGCATAAGGCAACATGACCTCTTCAAGTATTTTGATGTATTGAAACTGATCCATGACCCCTGGTATGTGATAAATAGGCCCAACACCATAGTATGAGAAACATCCACGTATCATGATGCTTGTGCCTCCAGCTGAATTCAGTGTTTGGGGGTTTTCTGACAAACTGTCTGCAGCCCCTAGACTCAAAAAGAACAATCTTGCTTTCATCAGTCCACAAACTGTTGCACCATTTCTCTTTAGGCCAGTCAATGTGTTCTCTGGCAAATTGTAAGCTCTTCAGAACGTCTTGTTTTTTTCAACAATGGGACTTTGCAGGGGCTTCTTGCCGATAGCTTGGCATCACATAGGTGTCTTCTAATTGTAACATTACTCACAGGTAAAATTACACCTTCTTTGATCTTCCTGCAGATGATCATTGTCTTTGTCATTTTGGCTATTCTTCTATCCATTCGAATGGTTGTTTTCCGTTTTCTTCCACGTCTTCTTTTGGTTGCCATTTTAAAGCATTTGAGATAATTTTCTGCACCTCTTTATATGTTTTCCCCTCTCCTATCAATTTTTTAATCAAAATCAAAGTCCTCTGTTCTTCTGAACAATGTCTGGAAGGACCCATTTTACCCAGATTTTCAGAGACAAATTCAGAGAAATCTATTTGGTAGTTTCTGTGTTGACTGGCAGCCTACAGGAGTCTCTGTTTGGTAGCACATCTGTTTTTTATGCAACCAAAACTTGCCTCCAAGCCTGGAATTCAAAAATAAGCACCTACTTTGAGGGCACTGAGAGCAACAGCCAATGGATTGGTGAGCAACATGGTGCTTGCGAGTCACTGGTTGGGGATCACTGCTCTAAATGTAGGAGTGCTGGTCTAGTAATCAAAGTGTGCAAAAACAGGTTACTAACTAATATCTCAAAGTATGGAAAAAATAGCACCAACAGGTAAATCAAGAATCCAGAGTATATCTACAATTTTGTAATTTGTAAGAAACATTTGCTTAATAGAATGAAGTGAATTCACACACCCCTAGCCAGCAGCAAAAAATCAACCTATGGATTTTGTAAATATTTAATATTATGTACGGTTTCCCAGCACTGGAACAATTGTGTGTTTGGTCCTAAACTACTATAGTTTGAATAAATACAGGTTTGATGGTCGGCCCTGGCTAAATGCCCCTTGTCCATTTGTAGTGTTAAAGGCAAACAGCAGAGAAACACAAGGCCACCCCAGTGCTGAACAACATTGTCCAATATTTCTAATAAACAGCCGGTGTCCCCTATTTTGCAATTAAAATGTATCCAGTTCCCTGGTTGTTGGTCCAAGGTTCACCACAGACCAATTTTCTTTATTGCCTGCCTTATTAAATTAAGTTCACATGTTGAGGAAAGTACCATCACAAATTTCTTGGTATGGCTGTAGGGCCCCATCAAGTGGCCCAATATAAATGAGCTGCTGCGTAGCCATAGGGGCAGCCATTGAAGATGAAAATGTACTATAGGAAACATTTACATAGAAGATAACAAAACACTGTGTAGAATATAGTGGTTTCATTTCTTACACGGTAAGAAAACAATAGCTCAAATACAATTCATGGATCTCTACGGAGCTGTATAACGAAAACCTTTAAAGGACCAGTAACATCAAATTTTTTTTTTCAAAAATTCGTTAGTGCATAACGAAAAAATAACACCAACACAAATTAAAATTTAAAATAGCAAAGCCTTTATTAAGAAATAACTTACAGATACTCCACTTCCTGTCCTCTTCAGAAATGGCGAAAAGGCGACCATCCTTCCTGCAGCGCTCGATTTGTCCTCCCTGACAGCGTGTGAAGTGAGGTGAAGAGAGTTGAAGCTGCGGATCAAGACCCTGCGGGACCGACACATGAAGACCTTTCTGCTGTGACACGACTGGGAACTTGTAGAGGAGACGCGCGTAGAGCCAGTGGAAGTGTTTTTGTAGCGGCGGTGAACCTGCAGCCCCGTGTGACTGGGGAGGAGTCGGTACGAGATGTAACCCGACGAATGGGATGACAGTAGCTCCACTGCGGCCGAGGAACCAGCTGGTCCGACTTGTGGCAGTTGCTCGGGCGGTTACCATGACTACGAAGGCTCCGGCAGCAGCAGATTCCGCTTATCCACCCGCTCTGACCTGCCGCCCGGCCCTTACTCCGCCTCCATCGCCGCCTCACAAGCCCCGGGCAAAGGCTCCGCCACGGTCAGCCGCAACCTCAACCGCTTCTCGGCCTTCGTGAAGAGCGGCGGGGAGGCGACGGGGTTCGTGCGTGACGGGGACAAGCTGTGTCTGGTGCAGGGGCCGGACGGGCCTGAGTGGCAGGAGAATCCCTACCCGTTCCGCTGTAACAGACGAGCCCACGAAGCAGACCAAGTTCAAGGGCATAAAGAGTTACATCTCGTAGCGCGTCTCCTCTACAAGTTCCCAGTCGTGTCACAGCAGAAAGGTCTTCGTGTGTCGGTCCCGCAGGGTCTTGATCCACAGCTTCAACTCTCTTCACCTCACTTCACACGCTGTCAGGGAGGACAAATCGAGCGCTGCAGGAAGGATGGTCGCCTTTTCGCCGTTTCTGAAGAGGACAGGAAGTGGAGTATCTGTAAGTTATTTCTTAATAAAGGCTTTGCTATTTAAAATTTTAATTTGTGTTGGTGTTATTTTTTCGTTATGTACTTAGGAATTTTTGAAAAAAAAAATTTGATGTTACTGGTTCTTTAAAGGAAAACTATACCCCCAAAATGAACACTTAAGCAACAGATAGTTCATATCATATTAAGTGGCATATTAAAGAATCTCACCAAACTGGAATATATATTTAAGTAAATCTTGCCCTTTTACATCTCTTGCCTTGAGCCACCATTTCGTGATGGTCTGTGTGCTGCCTCAGAGATCACCTGACCAGAAATACTTCAACTCTAACTGTAACAGGAAGTAGTGTGGAAGCAAAAGACACAACTCTGGCTGTTAATAGGCTCATGTGACCTAACATGTATGGTTTGTTGGTTTGTTTGGGAGTACAGTGAATCCTACGATCCCAGGGGGCGGGCCTTATTTTTTAAAATGGCAATTTTCTATTTATGATTACCCAATGGCACATACTACTAGAAAGGTGTATTATTATGAAAATGGTTCATTTACATGAAGCAGGGTTTTACATATGAGCTCTTTTATGCAATATCTTTTTATAGAGACCTACATTGTTTGGGGGGTATAGTTTTCCTTTAAGGAGAAGGAAAGGCCTTTTACTTGGAGGTTCCAAAATAAAGGCACCCCAAGTGACTTACCTCACTCCCCAGGCTGGCAGGAAAAAACTGCACCTTTCCAGGGGTTATTCCAACAAGCACCACTGAGCAAACGGTTTACTTCTTCTTTCTACGAATTTCCAGGGGCAGACACATGCCCAGTAGAATGAAATAGCCGACTTCCTGGTTAAAGTTTGGCTTTCCGCGCTACTGCGCATGTGCACCCACATGAAGAAAGAATAAGAAAGAAGCCGATCGCTCTGTGGTGCTCACAGGAAGAGTAAATACAATCACTAGGGGGTGCCTAACTTTTGGCACCCCCAAATAAATACAGCCTTTCCTTCTCCTTTAAAGGGGCAGGAAAGCTCCAATCACTTACCTGATACCCTGGGCCAGTGCTCCTTTTAGTAGAAAAATGCACCAGCTCGGGGGACTTCTGCTCGAGCACCACAGAAAGATGCTCTTCTTCCACTTCTTTCTTCAATACCCTGGGCTTATGCATGCGCAGTGACAAAAGTCCGTTTTTTTGTTAGAGTTCAGCTTTTCACTCTATTGCGCATGTGCACCCACACGAAGAAAGAAGGAGGAAGAGGATCACCCCCCTCTTTGTTTGATTTAAACAAACATTGATTTCAAACTTGATTTCAGTAGGGAAGCACAACGTTTCTGCTCACCACACGTGAAAGGTGCAAAAATGTCTTTCTGTAAAAACGACTCTAGTGGTAGTACCAGTCCCTCTTTGATAAGAGTGTCTGCTCACCAGAGGTAAAACCATTAAAGGAACAGTAACGCCAAAAGTGTTTAAAAGGAATGACAATATAATATAGTGTTGCCCTGCACTGGTACAACTGTGTGTTTGCTTCAGAATCTCTACTAGAGTTTATATAAACATACTGCTGTGTAGCCATTCAGCATTTAACAAGAGAAACACCAAGATAATGCAGTCATGCTTAATACAGGAAGTTATGGAAGTAGAAATACTTGTCAGACTTCCTTACAGAAATCAAGTTTGCTTATCTAAGTTTAAAACCAGACAGATTGAGTAGTGAAGGGAAATTCCTTCTAGATCTGTCTGTTCAGAAAGTACAGTATATATCTTAAAAATAACATTGAATATTGCCTAAATTATGTTTTTTTTTATTTTGGTTACAAAATGAAACCATAGGACAAAGACTAACCCAGCGGTGTAGAATATAGAATGCATGACTTACGGCAAGAACAAGGAATTTATTTTGCAGCAGAATTAAGGAATTATTTTGCAGCAGAATTAAGGAACTAAAGGGGTGGTTAACCTTTTACATTAACATTTAGGTGGTTATTTATCAAAATCTGTAAAATCTCACTATTTTCTGAAAACTACTTCCGACCAAATCCGCACAGACTTTCCCCCGTTTAACAATACATTTTTCCGAAAATTCCTTGAGCGTGAAAAAAATTGATACAATGTGAAAAATCGTACAAATTTTTCGGATGTTGCCAAAAATTGTGACTTTTTCGGATGTCGTAGAAACTTGCGACTTTTTCGGATTTGTCGCCGATAATTTTGACTTTTACGGATTTGTCACCCAGAAAAACCACTAAATATTCGGATTATTTAACGAAACCCAGCGCAGATCAGAATATTAACATGACATCTAACATTAACTTCTACATAAACTTGGTAGGTCTGAGTTGGAGTACTTTTTATTTAGAGTTTTAACACCATTTTAGTTTAGTTTTTTTTTCTATGAAAAAAATATGGTTTTCCCCTTTAAAAGTCCGACCAGAAAAAATGCGACTTTAATAAATAACAACCCTTTGTATGAAACTGAATGGCTAATGCTAAGCAATTTTTTAACTGCTCGCCTTATTTTTTTTTTCTTATTGAAAGTTGTTGAATTATTTGCCTTCTTCCCTAAAGTGTGGAAATATTATTACAGTTGGACACACCTCATGCTCCAACTGAAGCCAGAGCGATTCTGATGCAGACTTATCCGGTCCTGAAGTGATGTATGTGTAGAGTGCAAGCAGGATGCATGTTTCTGCAAGAAAGAGGAAACAGCTTTTATTTAGCACAAATCATCTGAAGTAGAAACTTTAAATAACAGGATGATAATTTAAGAAACATAAAGACAAGGTCACAAGGGGTGTTTTTAATTACACGTGGTCGAAATGAAGCCCTACTGAAAATTATGGAATACGCCATTCTCACTAGGCGTTTGTGAGCCAACATCCTCCACAAGACACCAGTATTTGCGTTTTTCAGCAGCAACGCCATATGCCAAGGAAGCACTATATTATTGAACTCTATGTGATCAGCAGGTTTGGAAATACACTTTGCTGAAATACGCTGGGTATTTTCAATATGGCGGCGAAACTTTCGCAAGATGGAATGCACATATACATATTTGTCTGGAAATTACGCTGCGTATTGACAATCAGTTTGGCTACAATTTGCATGTAAATAATTTTAATAAAACTTTAATAAAAATCTTCCAGTTGGAATTGTGGGGAATGTGAAAAACCAGAAATGCATGTTGGGAAAAGAAAACTACAAGCTGAAAAACACACATTATCATGCGCATGCGGTTTCATTGGTGTATTTACGCTCGGCCGTGCGCTTTTAAAAACTCCATGTGTGACCTCGCCCTTAAACTGCAAAAAAAAAGAGAAAATATTAAAAAATAAATAAATACAACTCATGGATTCAGGGGCGTAACTACAGAGGAAGCAGACCCTGCGGCTGCAGGGGGTCCCAGGAGGTACAGGGGGCCCCATGAGGCTCTCATTGATGAGCAATTTGAACATATATTGGTAAAACAGGACAAACACTGGATATGTTGGGGGCCCCAAAAACGCCACTGCATGGATTCATTGTAAAAAATGTGTTTTCCCATGACAGAATCCCTTTAATGCTTTCATAAACAGCCTACATGTGGCACCTACCTGAGCAGGAACAGAACAGGGAAGACAACTTCTGGTGATCACCGAGTACAGCCAGGAGTCGGACAATCATCTGGGCCACAGAAACCGGGGACTCGGCAGCCAGACAAAGCAGCAGTGAAGGCTTTTTTAATAAGTGCTGGAATCTTTTGAAACATGTTAGAAAGAAGCAAGGAAAATGTTATTGCCAGCAGCCTGCTCCATGGGTTGTTTTTATACTATATTGTAGCTAATCACATTTATAAATCATAAAAAAACAAGATTAAATTCCCACAGGATTGGCTATGTCAAATAGACGCTTTCATCATATACAGTTGTGTTCAGAATAATATCAGCCTGACACCTATAATCTGATCACTGTTTTTGGTATAAATTAGATTTCTACATGTCAAGTAATGCAACAGAAAACCAGCAGATCCAACAGTCATGTCATGCATGCTCCAAATAATAGCGGTGTTCCAAATAATAATATCTTGTTCCAAATAATAGCAGTGTGGAGTTCAATTAGTGGAGTTCAATTTTTTCATTCTGTGAAAAAACAGGTGTCAATTACACCCCTTATTATTTAAGGAAGGAATCTGAGTAAAATGGCTCCTTCCAGGCATTGTACAAAATAGTATACTTTGATTAAAAGTGATTGGAGCTATAAAAACGTGCAGAAAATGATAGTCTGCTCAGCTAAAATGATCTCAGATGCTTTAAAATGGCAACCGAAACCTGAAAGACATGAAAGAAAACGTAAAACGACCATTCGAATGGATAGAAGAATAGCCAAAAATAGCAAAGACTCAGTCAATGATCAGCTCCAGGAAGATCAAATAAGGTCTAAAGTTACCTGTGATACTGTTACAATTAGAAGACGCCTCTGTGAAGCCAAACTATCGGTAAGAAGCCCCTGCAAAGTCCTATTATTGAAAAAAAGTTTGCCACATTGACTGGCCTAAAGAGAAACGGTGCAACAGTTTGTGGACTGATGAAATCAAGATTGTTCTTTTTGGGTCTAGGGGCTGCAGACAGTTTGTCAGACAACCCCCAAACCCTGAATTAAAGCCACAGTACAGTGTGAAGCTGGAGGCACAAGCATCATGATATGGGGATGATTCTCATACTACGTTGTTGGGCCTATTTATCACATACCAGGGAACATGGATCAGTTTCAATACATCAAAATACTTGAAGAGCTCATGTTGCCTTATGCTGAAGAGGAAATGCCCTTGAAATGGGGGTTCCAACAAGACAACGACCCCAAACACACCAGTAAATGAGCAACATCTTAGTTCCAGACCAACAAGATTGACGTTATGGAGCGACCAGCACAATCCCTGGACTTTATTAATCCAATAGAAAACTTGTGGAGTGACATCAAAAATGCGGTTTGTAAGGCAAAAGCAAGAAACACAGAATTGTGGAATGTAACGGGTGCCAGAAGTTGGTGGACTCCATGTAACACAGATGTGCAGCAGTTCTCAGAAACACCGATTATACAACTAAATATTAGTTCAGTCATTCAAAGGAAAGTAAAATCTTGAAACATTTTTCAGTTTATACAGTGAATGTTTGAGTTTATAAAGAAGAATACAGACACTGCGATTTTTTTGGAACAGCCTAATATTCCCTTTTCTTCAATTTCTGTAAAGGAATAACACAGATTTGATACATGTCTTCATATTTTGATTTGGAATAGAATGTGCAGTGTTCCCAATACATTTGCGTGTATGGAAATAAAAGCTATAAGGATTTTGAGCTTTATTCACTTTTTTTTTTTAAAACACACGGGTATTATGAACACAACTGTCAATACCATTGAAGTCTCACATGATTTTACGTGTGCTATTTTTAGTCCCATTAGTGTAGATATATTCATGCATTTATAGATTTGGTGATGTTGTCTCCTCCACTGAGCTCTGCTTTCTTATACTCTCACTCTAGGAGCATGACGCCAATAAGGAATATTTTATCAGCAGTGTGAGGCTGCAGCCTGGGTTTGCTTAACAATCACACTGACTTGATAATTTCTGTTCAACACCTTAGGGACCCTTTGTAAAATGAATTGTTTCAATGACTTACTGAAGTTAAAGGGGAACTAAAGTCTAAAATAGAATAAGGCTAGAAATGCTGTATTTTGTATACTAAACATAAACTTACTGCACCACAATCCTAATAAAACAAATAATTTATGCTTTCAAATTTGGCCACAGGGGGTCACCATCTTGTAACTTTGTTAAACATCTTTGCAAGACCAAGACCATGCACATGCTCAGTGTGGTCTGGGCTGCTGCTTAGGGATTGTCATAAATTATCAAAATAACACAAGTCAAATAATATCTGTCATAGAAGCTGATATATCAAGACTGATTAATAATCGGAATATGCAGACTGCACTGGGTCCTGTGTTATCGAATGTGGATTTTACAATTCATGTATTGTTTAATACAAACTTTCTCCAACTCTGCAGAACCAGTGGCTGCAGCAAAATAATCCTTTAATGAGAATTCCAGTTTATCTGTTTTAATCTGGCTCCATGATGAAGGCAAAAATAAAATCCAACTTGAATCTCCATACAGCTGCCGACTGCTCTACAGGGAAACAAACAAAGCAACTTGAGTTCTGCATGGCTGGGAAGTAAGGTGGGGGGGGGGGCTCCCCATGCTGTTTGAAAGTATGATTGTTTCCCTGCAGAGCAGTTAGGGACCATCTGAAATTTCCTATCTGCAGCAGTCAGAACAAGTAAATGAAGGGGGAATTTCACTGCATACAGTCAGGCTTCTTATAAAAACGGTACACATTTTTTAATTAAAGTATATTGAAGATAGGTTTCTTTTTCATTAAAGAAAGTAAAAATGGGATTTTATTTATATATATATTTTTTTTTTAAGAGTAGCTGCATGATGTCATTTTGGTACAAAATTAAGCAAAACATTTTCAGACCTGAATGCAAATACTGCAGAGATTTACAGATTTTCAACTGAGTAGAAAAATAGTATAGAGAAGCCATCATTCCGCACTGCTGCAAGGCTGTTTCTCACAGGTACTTTCTTGTTAAAATATCCTTATACACGGTGTACATATTGGAACATTTGCCAGCAATTACATTGCTCCACATGTAACTTTCAGTGCATCAGGTCTTTAACACATATTTTATCTGTTCTGCTGCCCCATGCAATCTGGATTAGTTGTCAGAGTTTAGGAGTCCTACCTCCATGGTCAGGCCTCAGCCAACCTCAGTCCTCCCATGTGTAAAATACACAAATAAAATGTTCCAATAGCTCAGGCCAGACACGGTGAAAAGTACATGCAGGACATTATAATTGCCAGAATATGTCTCAGTATATATATATAATACACAAAAGCCATCAATCCTGTAAATTATATCTTTATTAGGGATGCACCGAATCCAGAATTCGGTTCGGGATTCGGCCTTTTTCTGCAGGATTCGGATTCGGCCGAATCCTTCTGCCCGGCCGAACCGAATCCAAATCCTAATTTGCATATGCAAATTAGGGGCGGGGAGGGAAATTGTGTGACTTTTTGTCAGAAAACAAGGAAGTAAAAAATGTTTTCCGCTTCCCCCCACTAATTTGCATATGCAAATTAGGGTTCGGATTCAGTTCGGTATTCGGCCGAATCCTTCGTGAAGGATTCGGGGGTTCAGACGAATCCAAAAAAGTGGATTCGGTGCATCCCTAATCCTTATAAAAGGCTTAGTGATGGCATCAGTTATAAACGGAGCTTAGTGAGGTCATTTTGTCACATGAAATGTGTGTATTATAATAAATAGAGTACCCCTTGTTGGAAAATATGGAGGATATTAGAAGTAATCTCAGAGTTCCATGACCTGTTTAAAGGCATTCAGTGCATTTGTGCTTTTATATGGTCATGGAACTCCTCTGTGAGTTATAATATCCTTATATTTTACTTTATTCACAATATATTATAATCTTCATTGACTATAAAATATTAGCTTCTAGGGCTGGCTGATCTTTAACTGAATTCATAGCTCCGTCCACAATAACAAGAGCAACATTTCCTGTGCAAAACCTGGAACATTCAGTGGTTTATGGGCTCGGCAAGATGGATGTAACTACCTAAGCCTCCTACCCCCACTTTTTTTTCAGTTTTTCACAAATGTTTCCTGAACCAGGTGGTACCAATGTAAAGCACACCTCTTGCACCATGCACCTGCCAAGCACCCATGAGAATCTGAATAAGTTAGGCGCCCCAAAATGTGGGTCCTAAATCTCACAAAGTGATGAATCTTCATCAATGAATTTTATTTGGACAGCCCTAAACTTTGCCATTCACGTACTAATAAAAGTTGTCATGTCATTTTCAATATATATAAGATTCTGACCAATGTCCACGTACTATGGACATGAGTCAAGTTTGAAAATGTCATCTACTTATGTACCGGATCTGTCTGCTGATCTGAGCTAATGGTACAATAGAAAGGCTGCCATACTTGGCTTCTTGTAGTTTATCCTTCGGTATTGGTTGGCTACTGTAGTACTATACAGGATTGGCTTGTGTATGGATGCCATGGATTTCTGTGGTTGCTGTTACCCAGTTGTGTTAAACTGCAGTTGGTTTTCAGAGCATTTTATTTGCCTTCTATAAAGGTTCAAATTCACAGATCATAAGTTAAATTGCTTCACTAAGAACAAGGTTCTCTATGTTTAAAGGACCAGTAACAGCAAAACTTTTCTAAAAAAAAAAATTGTTAGTATGCTACAAAAAAAAAAAAAAAAAGACGCCAAAACATATTAAACGTGCTAAGTTAACTTACCGAAACCGCGCTTACGCTCCTCTTCAGAAACAGCGACGATCCATCGTGTGACGCTCGATTTCTCCTCCCTGACTATCTCCTATAAGGAAGGCAGGGAGGAGAAATGGAGCCCGCACAATGGATTTCCGATCGCCTTTTCTGAAGAGGAGCGCAAGTGGAGTTTTGGTAATATATTTATTAATAAAGACTTAGCGACTTTAAAGTTTAATATGTGTTTAAAAAAAAATTACTGGTCCTTTTACTCAATGCGTGAGTGAGTAAACATTACCAGTCATTAAATCATTACTGTTAAATATATTTTATCCCCAAACTTTTTAAAATTCAAACCTTTTGAAAAAACAGAAATATTCACTTTAAGGTTGCATTATTTTCGTATATCTTTTCTTCTGCTGCCCATGTTATAAATATATCTATATCTCTTATTTATCTTACCTGGACAACAGTTCAGTGGGTGAGTTTTCTGCTAATTTTACGAGTACTCGCAGAGTTTGGTGGAGAATGTCTCTATGGCAAGTGGTGATATTGAAGCACAAGAGCTGTATAAGTTTACCAAACAAAGAATGCAGACATTGAATATCACAGTTCTGATCACAGACAGTATCGGTGTTAGATTTTGAAGTTCTGGAGTCCTCTTCAGCCTCAGAGGAATGTGTTGTGCACTTCAGTAAAGTACTCACTACTTCCAGGCTGTAAAACACCAGATGATAAAGTATCCCAAGAGAGGCCAAGGCAGGTTCTACAAGATGAGAAAGAATGTCCTCAACACTGGAGGCCAGACTTTGATCTGTTCTGGAGGAAGACATAGACTGGTTCTCTGAAGGGCCTGCTACAGACTTCTCAAAGGTCTGCTGGGCTTGACAGTATGCAGTGATGTGATATTCAACTAGAGGCAGAAGGTGCACAGCCCCTGCAATGGGTCTCAGCTTGTTCAAGTGTAATAACCCACCCTGGATTGGTGATTTCCTCTTGTAAGGCATATCTTCGCCCACTGCAATGGAATTGAGTGCAGTAAGGGCTAATTTCTGAGCATCTCTAAGTGCAGAGCATTGAGCCGAGGACAAGACACTAGAGCAGGATGTTCCACTGGTACTAAGCAAAACAAAATTAAAAAGCAAATCTTAATGAGAATATGAGCATACATTACGAAATGTAACAGAGACAAAAGCACAGCATAGTAACACAAACAGGACATACAATCTTATGCTAAACCCCTCCTAAATACAAATACTGGTACATGACCTAAAAATATTAATGTATACTACAGTAAAGTATACTGTACATACAGTATGGCATATTGAATACAGCACACTACCAGTGATTTAGGAGTTGATAAATAATGCAGTATGTGCTGCAAAACTCTCTCCCTTTCGCTACTGTAAATACGATGGTCAAAATGTCAGTTTGCCCCACTGAGCAATGTACCGGCATTGCAGCCTTATTGAAAGCCACATATAGAAAAGCAACATCGCCCTCTGCTGGATGAATAAAAAAAATGCTGTAGTTACAAATGAAACACAACGGTGTATTCGCATAGAAGCGAAATACAATCATACTTCTTAAGTACTGGGAATTGGTTCACCAAAATTATTTTTACACCAGTATACAAAAAAGGCTTTTAAAGTTGTCTTTAATTTATACTGAAAATGAAAATGTAAGGAGATACATGATGGATATGTAGAGCAAACAATTCAATACATTAATTCATAACTATAATCGAGCTTATGTTTCTTCCTTTGTTACAAGTCAATTTGCAACATACAGACATCACTGAGATATCATTCTTACAAAGAACAGTGCCTAATTAAAAGGGTTGTTCACCTTTAAAGTAACTTCGAGGTTGTTGCATTATGCTTCCCTCTGAAATAGCAGTTTGGTGTGTATTTTTGAAGCAGATGGCATATTAAGGGAATACTGTTTATTGTTTCTAGTGCAAGTTACAGTGTAAAGTGCAGACAGTGTTACTCACTTTTTTGTATGGGTATTGCGTCCGGGAGAGCCAGGTAAAAACTCTGTGCTGCTACAGAGAAGGTGACAGAGGCCAAGAGATCCTGGACGTTTGGGCTGTTGCATCAAAGCGTTCAGCAAAAGAGAACCTGAAAAGACAAAATATTTAAGCCAGGGCTGCCACTATCAAAAAGTAGGTATAAATATAAAAGTCATAACAGTCGTAGATTTACATGGTAATGTATAAGGGGGAGGGGACGTGGCTATGTAAGGTTCCTGAAAGAGGAGGTGTTCAGCTGGAGCTCTGTAAAGAATCCAACCTGATTACTTACCCAACACTGCTCTTTGCTGCAACAGGAACCCAGAAGCTTGGGGAACATATGTACAACGGCCCTATGACAGCCCGGAATCTAAAAAAATCCAAATAGGCAGCGCCATTTTGGGTAAGCCAGTAGCTCCAGCTGATGCGGTACCTCTGCCCGCCATGACCGAGGCCTCGGGCCCGGAACAGACACAAAAAGCAGACCTCTCGCCGGAATCTAACATGCTTTTAAATGCCATCCGAGAATCCAAAGAAAAACGCAACTTAATATTTAAATTTATTAAAAAGCATAAACCAGATATTCTCATGCTCCAGGAGACTCACCTTCTCCCACCATATTGTTAGGAGACTACAATGCAGACCTACATCCTCATTTAGATACGACTACTGGGACACTATAGTAGACTCCCGCTGAATAACTGGGCCAACAGCAATGTTTTCACAAAAGCCTGGATATGGAAATACCCTAATAAAAGGGAATACTCCTGCTATTCAGCCACATACAAATCTCATTCTCAAATAGATTTTGCCCTTGTGTCCCCCGAGATCCTCCCCAAAATCAACACAATAGAATATTTACCAAGAGACATCTCAGACCATTCCCCACTCGCACTTACACTGACCCTACACCCAGACCCATTGGACAGGGTCTAAAAATTGCCCCCAAATGGGATAGGCACTACCAAGGTTGAGGCTATAGTTCAACTAGCCTTAGTACAATTCTGGCAACCGAATCCAGGAACTGCAGATACCTACACAGTGTAGGATGCATTTAAAAATCCAGCTAACAAATGACAACTTATCTGACACAGAGCGCTTACATCACATGGATCCAACCAGAGACATCAATTATAAGAGAGGATGCAGACTACGGGTACATGGTTTCACGTGGTAGGGACATGTCCCAATGGCCTGTCACTGTTTGCACAAGCTGAAACTAGGAAATGAGCAGCAGTGCCAATGACAAAACACTGGACATAATTCAGATGACTGCACCATAATATACTTGCCAGCACGTTATATAACATTAAAGGAATTGTTCAGTGTAAAAATAAAACCTAGGTAAATAGAAATATTGTGCAAAATAAAAAATGTTTGGAATATAGTTTGTTAAAAATGTATAAAGGCTGGAGTGACTGGATGTGTAACATAATAGCCAGAACACTTTTACCTGCTTTGCGGCTCTCTTGGTTTCCATTGATGGTTACCAAGCAGTAACTAATGAGTGATTTCAGGAGGGGGCACATGGGCCATAACTGTTGCTTTTGAATCTGAGCTGCATGCTAAGGATCAATTGCAAACTCACTGAAAAGTTATGTCCCATGTTGTACCCTTAAAGTCGCCGACTAACTCAGAGTTAGAGAGCTGAAAAGCAGGAAGTAGTATTCTGTTCTGTTAAGACATCTGGTCACTCCAGCCTTTATAGATAACATTTTTATAAAAGAAACATGTTTTATTTTGCACAGTCTGTTTACCCAGTTTTTATTTTTACACTGAACAGTTCCTTTAATCATACCATGAGGTGAGTGGTTTTTGTCACAAGACGTAACTACTGGTATTCTTTACTGAAGATAGTTAGTTTAGATGACAGGTTGGTAACCCATGTTTCACGAGTATATCAATGTAAATAAGTGGCTCGCATTGCCCACCTTGGCAGTTTTTCCGTTGGGCATAGAAGAGTGAAGAGAAAGTTTTCGAAGATAAAGGTAAAGCTTCGGGTTCTGTAATAAAAAACAAGATTTTAAAACACATTTTAGAAAATATTTCTATATGCTGCCCCTTCCTACAGCCGGTACAAATTCATCAAGCTGGCAATTCCTACCTTTGCTTATAACTGGAGCTCGTGGACCAATATGAGGTGAAATTAATGGGGGTGTTTTGAGGTTCATATCTGAGCAAAAGGATTCCTTTGTGGGAAAGCTGCTTCTCCCTGCCAGTGGAGATGAACAAGCCTCTAATTTCAGGCCTGTAGAGGGGCTTTTCTGAGGGCTGAAATTAGAAATAGAAAACAAATGCGTTTTAGCCAAGAAAGGGATGCTTTACTGCATTTTCTTTTAATTCTTGATATTTGTAGATATCTACATTTTATTCAAGTGATCGCATTAATTCTGAGAAACAAGCTAAAGTCAACTATTAAAGGAGACATATTGTGTCGAAAACACAAGTGCCATTATAATCTTCTTAATATAGAAGGAAAATGTTAAAGTAGTGTTATGAAAACTTCAGCAACAATCATTAGTTCTGCCCATTTGTTCCACTTGCTGCCTCCTTTCCCAGGCTGTGCAGGGGAGGTAGGACTCAACACACTGCACTGTTAGATAGGAACCAATCAGCAGCAAGGTTGACCTAATAGGGAACTGAAGCCTGTATTTGACTGTGTGACTTAAGGGCTGTGATTAGCTGCCCCCTTCTTACTGTGCTTCTGGAAGGGAATAATATGACAAACCAATCCGTTATTTGCACTTTATTAATGCTGGGAATACAGTATCTGTGGCTGCTTGTTTTATTTCTTGTATGGATTAATAATATTATTGCTTTTCCAATTTTACTTGCAAATCTTAAAATCTGGATTCAAGCACCATGTGTCATTTTGCATAGTACCTTACTATGTGGGATTTACTGGTGCATAACTGTGGGTCTCCATATGCAATTAGTAGGCATGTAATGTTGCTGCAACCAAGCTCGAAAACAGCAAATAGTGATGTGCATGTAAATGCTACCTGGCTGTGTAAACAGTACAAGATTACAAACATAATGTTTTTTTTTCATGTATAGATATAAATGGACATGTGCTGCAGATCATAATACACGGAGACTTACCTAATGGTGAGGAGAAAAGGTTTATTAAGTGTTATATCACTATGATAACAAGGAGGTTAATTTATATGCTCTAACTTATTAAAGACAAGAAATAGCATGCAAACAGAAGCTCACAGGTATACTTTGTGTGCTCTCATAATAGATTAAAATCTGCAATTGTGCCTTATATAATTTCTAAAATTGCAACAAAGAGGAAGAGGCTCGCTTTGAATTTTATTGGACATACCAACAATAACTGCAGCCAATAATCTTATTGGTTGTGTTAAAACCCATCAAACCCTGACTGTGTGTAAGAGCAGAACAATGAGAATTAACTTTGGCTGCCATCCTTGTTACTGTGCCCTGGCTTTTAACAGAGCTCTGGCACATTATCAATTGTATGCCTTAAATAAGAGCAAGATCTGAGTATAGCCAAACCTGTAATGGTTGTCACTACTTGTACTAGATTATACCTAGTAAAAAGGATTTTTCCATTTGCATGGTGATAACTGAATGCCCAGTACTTTTACTTTAGCTAATGTACCAATACACGCCTCGATCACATACCTAACCACTGGTACTGCTGTCCTGTTGTTGCGTTCACAGTTCTGTAGTTTAGCTTTTAGTTCATTCATTTCTGCATCTTTAAACTCCAACTCTGACTGCAAAGATTGCATCTGACAAAAGAAAAATATGAATGGTCTTATGAGAGAAAACAAAATGGCTTATGTTCAAGCCCTGGTGCCTATCTCAACAATTCTTGAAACATTCCTTCGACTCAAAGTCCAGCAAAATTGGTTAGCTGCTTCATCAAATCTCCTGAGGTACAAATAAGCTCTGTCTATGTTCTAAAAGCAAAAATATGATCTGCTTCTTAGCATATTTTGCAGGTCAGTCATTTTGGTGGTGACTTTTGAGAGGGGTCAGGCCCGTTATTCAAATGTGAGGCCTTTGTGAAAATGGTACAAACTCACTGGTCACATGTAGCTCCTTTGTAAGGAGTGCAGTACCCCTCTACAACCACAGATCCCATTCATTAGACACCAGAATTTCATTTGGGTCAGTAACCACTTAAAGGTAAATACTGTTCAAACTGTATAATAAGCTTGACTAGTAGCTGCCCATTCAATTCACAACAGGCCTACTACTTGCACCAACAAAAAAATGCAACTATATCACAAGCTGCATGATGCTCTACCTAGGACTAAATACCTTTTTGTTAAGCTCTCGCTCCCTCACACTTTGCATCTGAGATTTTTCCTTCTCCATCAACACATGAGTGATTTTTTGCTGCTCCAGGTTGGACTCCGTCTGACGCAGGGAATCACGCAAGACCTTGATTTCCCCATTTTTAACAAGTACTTCATCTTGTAATTCTTTCAGCTGAATGAAAAAAGCAATGGAGACATTACACCTAGCAATGCATATTGTAAGAACCAAGAAATACAAATGAAAAACATCACATTACAAATATATCAGTGTGAAGAAAAAGGTGAATACAGGCAGTGGAAAAAGAGGGGATCTTTTTTCAATGGAGAACTAAGTAAAGCTGCCAGAATAATGCAGCTATTTTAAGCAAAATGTATAATTTTCTGCAGCATGCCAGAAGACTGCAAATAGCGACAAGCAAGTTTAACTTATGAAGTAATGTCAGGTAGCCACTTTCAATGTGCAAGTTCATATCTGTGCTACTTGCTCAGTACAGGTATGGAACCGGTTATCCAGAATGCTCAGGACCTGGGGTTTTCCGGATAAGGGATCTTTCCATAATTTGTATCTTCATGCCTTAAGTCTTTAAGAAAATCATGTAAACAATAAATAAACCCAATAGTCTGGTTTTGCTTCCAATAAGGATTAATGATATCTTAGTTTGGATCAAGTACAAGGTACTGTTCCAAAGTATAATAAAAGGAAATAATTTTTACAAATTTTAATTATTTAGATACAATGGAGTCTATTGGGAGCATTCTGGATAATGGGTTTCCAGATAATGGATCCTATACCTGTATTAACTACCTGCTAGTATTATAAGCTGCCAATAAGGTTTCAGAACCATGTGTAGGTGTTCAAACACAAATGCTTTACTGGGTTTACAAAATGTGTGCCCATGTCAAGCACAGGTTACGTTAAATGCACCATTGTCCTGATGTCAAGTGAAGCATGCATAGGCTCACTGTGTATATATGCACACAGGGAAGTCAGAAGTACATGGACAATGGAAGACACATATGAAAGGACAAAAAGGGTGCTTGGATAAAAATAAAACTTGCCCTTTAAAGGTAAAAAAAACAGGCTTGGTTGGCTCTTGCAGTCTCTAATAAATCTGTAATTTGACTAGAGATTTGCAGCTTGTTCAGAGTATAGAAGTCTTTTTGTGACATTATAAGAGGTTGATTTTGTTACTAATACAAAAGCTTCTAAAATGCAACAAGCTTTAATAAGACCTAAGATAAGAAATGCGAACCTTATGCTTCAAATCTTCATGATGAGCTTGCAAAACGTCCAGCTCCACTGCATATTTTTGAGATACTGAAACAGACAAAGAAGAGGGAGAGGGAAAGAGAGGAAAAATAAAATCGTTTCACACTTAACCTGAAGATTGCATTATAAGGACACTACTACTCAAAGCATATATCCATGAACTAGGAGTGCTGAGACTTTATCAATAGGAGTCTACATAACATCAGGGCCTACCACCTGAAGTGTTAAAATTACTATGAGAACTTCATTGCATTACTAATAACTCATACAGAAGAAGAATAGAAGCGAATTTTCTGGATTTACTTTACAAACTCTGTTCTTCTTCCACACTCCAAAAACATACAGGCAGTTTAAAAGGCTCCTGATAAAATGTAATGTTTTCCTCATATGTCATGTGCTCATTAGCAGTAAGAAACATGTGGGCACACACATCACTCTCCTTGGGAGTCTGTCTGAGGGGTTTAACCCTCTGTCTATAAATCTATTAGAATATCCCCCTGAAGTAGCCGATACTCTGACTCTGACGTCGGGCTGCTGTAACTGGTTTTATACTTCTATGCTGGAAACTTTGCAACTTAAAGGGGTTGTCCACCTTCAGACACTTTTTTCCAGTTCAGTTGGTTTCAGATCGTTCACCAGAAATAAAGATTTTTTGCTATTACTTTCCAATTTCTATTTGTAATAGTTTTTCTTTTTTGAAAGTATACTTCATTTTTCTAATATTGAAGTGTAAAGTTTAATTTTTCACCTTCTAAAGCAGCTCTGGGAGGGGCAGACTCATTAACTGTTCTAAATGGATACATTTAGTTTGATACATGTTTTATCGGTGTCCCTGCTGAGCAGAATCCCTGAGCTTCATGAAAGGCAGAATTGATACAATAGTTGCTTTATTCCACAGATACTGTGGAGAAATGTATCAACTAAGGGTAGTAAATTGTAACAGTTCAGATTCTCCCAGACAACTGAGCTGTCAGACTGAAACACTAGGCACAGGAACATTAAACTTTAATTATGAAAAAAACAATAAAAAAATGAAAAGCAATTGAATAAAGTCTTTATTTCTAGTGAACAATCTGAAAATATCACAGCCCTGCTTACATCTGTAAGTGCATTACATTTATATAAATAAAGAATCTCATTGATTTTATGCTATGGGAGCAGGCCCCACTTTTTATATTTAATTGTAGTGCTTTACAAGTCTGACCAACTTTTTGAGGAGGCTGCACTCTGCTATCAATACTGTTTTATGATAAAAGAACCAGGGGATTCGATGATAAAGCAGATTATCAATTGACTGTGGACTTTAATTTATACATTACATTCATCTTCTTTTAGTGTGGGAGATTGACAAGTACATTGGCCCTGTGACCCCCTTTCTTATTGAATATCCTAATAAAATTGACCATAGTGTGTGTTAGAATGTGATAGGCACTTTAGACTGTAAGATCCACTGAGGCAGGGACTGAATGATGTATAATCTCTGTAAATTAATATATTGACCCTATATCAGTCATAATAATAATATTTGTAGATGTGAGCAAGTGATCAGGTAGAATTGTTTGTGGCCAATGCCAGGCTGCAAAGTTAATTACAAATAACTTTTAAAGCACTAAAAATTAACAATTTCATACTGGAAAATTGCTTATAAATGCTCTTCTTTTTTTTAGCTAAAAATAATTTATTGAATTGACATGTCCTTTAAGATGAAAAAGATGAAAAGGCACAGGTTACTGAGCAGATAAGTTTTGTAACAGAATACAATGGTATTCTACATAGTGCATCTGTTATCTGCTATGTAACCGGAGAATTGAATGGCTGCCCCCATGGCTACACAGCAGATTGTTTATATAAACTATAGTAGTGTTTTTGAAGCAAACACACCCATTTTACTACGGAAACAGAACATTATATTTTAATTACTTTAATGCACTTGTTTGGAAGTTATTGTTCTTTTGATTTATTAGCCTATTCTTCTACATTCCAGCCAGCAACCAAAAACTCTGGTTGTCGGGGTCGCCGATTCTGGGAACATGTTCATCTTCCGACACCACATTCCTGTCTAGTTGCTAGGGTAACTAAACAGATTCTAAATTCAAAGCATAAGAAAACTTAAATCATTCAAAAGAATACTAATATCTTCACTATAACAAAGGTTAATTTTGAAGTAAGTAACTTCATATTTAGAGAAAATATTTTTTGATATATCACCTTAGTATGATTAGATATAATCATATATATATATATATATATATATATATATATATATATAAAAAACAAACAAGGGAATGTTGTGCTCACCACTAATTTTTAAAAACCATTAGGCGGGGGTGCAATGAGGCTATCACTATATCTATCTATCTATCTATCTATCTATCTATCTATCTATCTATCTATCTATCTATCTATCTATCTATATATATATTATTTCCTTTTTTTAGTATAATGCAATATCTGCAGAACCTTTCATTCTTTCATATATGCCAAGATTTCTAAAAATTTGACGTCTACTTTCTGATACATTTAAATTACCACTAATAATGCAATGGGATAAGATATTTGGTGTGCTGGAATACAGTGAATGGACGTGTATAGACACATCTTACTTACCCTGTTGTTCCTTTTTTTTGTGTGACGAAGACTGTGGCTTTGTGGCATTTAATGTATATGCTGACTGGTTATTTATAACCATTTTCCCTTGCTGATAATTGTTTTGGATACTTGTCACCGCCGTGTCCTGCGTGCAAGCTTGTGATGCAAGGATGTCAATCTCCTCTAGGTCGTCAGCTGTAAAATCTTCATTGTCATCAAAAGGGTCATCCATGGCCTTGTAGTTGACATCTGCTGCTCGGTGACGCTTTGGAGGAGGATACCTGCTTCCGTCATAGCTAGTGCTTTGGACACCTTGTGGTATACGGAAAGATGAGCCAACTTGTGCCCGCCCTGGGCCATACAATATGGAGTTTTCCCTTTTCTTATTGGCAAACAAGGGGTTAGCAGACATAGTGCACAAGAAGTTCTGTAACTGGGGATAAAAAAAAGCTAAATTAGAGCACAGAACACAGTTTATGTCGAAAAGTAAAGGGTATAGTATATTTTCTCAAGAAGACAAATACCTCCTTCCGTATCTGAATAATTGGAGTATACAGCCAATTTTCAATATTATAAGCTGCAAATTGAACGTTTGCCGTTTAATATAGAGCTCCTTACTGCTTATTCTGAGAGTCTGAGCTCTAATCTCAGGGAGGGTAGAGTTCCTTAGAAAGATATGTCCCTTCACTTTGCAAAATCTGATGTTTGGGTTAGTATGAGCAGTGTCAAACTGGCCCACCGGGAAACCAGGAAAACTCCCGGTGGCCCAGAGGTCAGTGGGCCTCTTGCTTCTAACCGTTTGGCCTATTTTAAGCCTCTTTGGAAACAAAGAGGCTTAATAATGGAAGACTATAGTACAGTATGTAGAGAAAAGAAACTAGGAGAATAAAGAGGTTGAGTGAGGCGAGGAGTAGTTTGGAAAGTTGGCCCTCAGCCTAAGGTTTTCTGGTGGGCCCCTGACATCCCAGTCCGACACTGAGCATGAGGGTGTATGACCCGCTTTCGCTATTAGCCCTCCCCTATATTAAAAGCACACAACATATTTACAGAATATACAGTATATTACCATTTTCTATATAAAACACAGCAATGAATTTAGCCCAAGGCTATGCTACAGCTTTGCCCTATGAACTACTATTGGTTCATATGAGCCTATAAGTCTTACAGCACATTGCACAGGTCGGCTGGGACACTCTTGTACTTTGTGTAGAGCTGCTAAGAAACATGCTTGTGTTTAGCCAGAGTGTCTACCAAATACAATGAGGGAACAGCAAAAAAAAATGATGCAAACTATATCACCCAAATAATGAGAATGTCCCACGCACGTTACTTATTTATTATACGTTTAGCAAAAAAAATACCTCAGTATAAAACCCTCTCCATGCTCTGGGAAAAGGCGATAAGGTGACAAGCGCCGCTACTGGATGATGCTACATGCCCCGACGTCTCGCCCCTCCTCACACGACATCCGGCTGTAACCGGAAGTCGGTAGCCCCGCGTCCACCGGAGCATTCAGATTGTGACGCGTAAGTTTTCCCTCTTCTTGTAAAATGTACTGCTCGTTTGGGCTGTGTGGATTAGTCGCTGTACGGGAGAGGAGAGGTGAGGGGAACGCTGGATCAGATTAACGCTGAGGGGAAGGTTAGGGGAGTGGAACGGCTGTGTTAGGGCAATACAGAGAGGAACGCTTGGGGAGGTAAATGCTGTGTGAGAAGGATGATGAGGGGAGGGTTTTGTACAGACAAATGCTACGTAAGGAGAAGGCTGCGTATGGGATATAGATTTTGTTGAGGAAAAGGCCGTGTGTGGGGAATACTGTTTTGGGGGGGACAGGTGTGTAGGAAATGCTGTTTGAGGGGAATGCTGGGGAATATTCTGTTTGGAGACTGTTTAAAGGAGACATTTTGTGTAAAAAAAAAATAAGAACATACCATTGAATTATACTCATTTAGATATAGAAGAATTGTGCTTAAAAAAAAATAGTGTTTTAGCCTGCTTTTTTTAATATTTCTGCAAAAACCCTAATATTCCTCCCTTCCACTTCCTGCTCCCTGAATTCCCATGCTGTGCGAGGGGAGCCGGCGGAACCAATCAGCAGCTAGCAGGACCTGATAAAGAACTGAAGCCTGTGTGACTGCAGGGCTGTGATTGGCTGTCCCCCTCCTACTGTGCCTCTGGCAGGGACCGTTAGGACACGCCCACCCCTCATTTGAAACACAGACAGGGACCAGAGAACATCTATAGGGAGCTCCAATAAAGGGGCTATTTTTAAAGATAATATTCATTTTTAGCAGCATGGAAAAGCAACACCATATATTACTTATAATTGCCTACAAAAATAGTGTTTTTTTTAGTTATCCTATATGTCTCCTTTAAAAAAAAAAAAAGTGTTGAATGGAGAAAAAAAAGTGCTATGTGGGGGTTATTTCTTTTATTGTGTGCAGCTGGGACTATAGGGTTGCCACCTTTGCCAGAGGCTAAACCTGAACTAAGGAGGCGCGGCAGATAGCATTGGGGGTAGGGCAGTGATGTTGGGGTGGGCATGATGACATCAAAGGAAAGCACAATGATGTCAGTGGAGTTATGACACCGGGGCAGGGTTAGTGCATCACTTAGATGCAAATGGCTTGAATTCTGTTGAGTTTTCTGAATGTTTTAATCTGGACAGAAAGTTTTGAACAGACAAAAAACAAACAAACTGAGATGTCCAGTTAAAAACCACAGGGGTGGCTGTTCATCTGTGCTGAATCAATCTGCTGGGCAAGTTGGGTTCCTGGATTGACTTCTCCACTGCCAGTTCCATCCAGATGAATTTGATCTGCCCCTGGCTCCTACTGTGGTGGAACGCACGGTGACGTAGAGCGGAAGGGCAACCATAGCAACCAGCCGAAACGGCTTTTAAGGAAAATATGCAATGCTCCCCATGCCTCTGAGGAAGCTGATTGGACCAGCAAAATGCGTCCGATCTTTCTCTTTCTTTGAAAATACTACACTATATATTTTTTGTTTCTGGTGTTTGTTTATCTCCGTTGCCAGAGGTGCTGATCCATTTTTTACACACAGGGGTGGCAACCCTATCTCTGTCTATATTCTGCCTGACAAGTAAGCCTGATTTTGTTCGGGTTTCACAAGGCTGAAAACCGAACAGAAAGTTGAGACCCGAACAGGCTTTAGAAAAACCAAACAGGTGGGAACCCTAGGTACAGGTCTGGGGGTCTGTTATTAGTGTGTTTAGCAGGGAGTGAAGGGAATGCTGAGAGATGGTGAATGCTGTGTGACGTCTATTTCTATAAGTTCTAGGATCTGCTATTCCTAACTGTGCATGGAATGGGGGGGAGGGGCACAGATCTGGCCTCTACTTTTTCTATCAGAGCTTTGAGATGGGCGTGAGGGGGGCAGCTGTGTGGAGGCAAAGACAATGTGGGGGACAGCTATGTGGGGAAGTCTGATTGGAATGCTAAGAAGAGTGTTTGCTCTCTAAGTGTCTCTGAAACTGTTGGAACAGTATTTGTTTGTCATATCCTTATATACATTTCATTTGTTTTGCAGAATATGGCACCAAAGATGATAATTATGCTGATGGAAAATGGATCTGAATCACAAAGAACAAGCATGGTTGGTATATGCTTATATTTGCTAACCCACTTTGTGTTTACATTTTGCATACACTGTGGCATGGTCCTGTTATATACAGATATATTCACCCACTATTATTGCTACACTAGGCTATTTACACTATACTATATAGTGCTGATGTATGCCACAGCTCTTTACATAAATTATACATCATTCACACCAGTCCCTGCCCCAGCAGAGCTACCAAATTCACAAACACCCTGTGTGGCCTTCGTATTTAGTAAATAGCTGGTGGGGATAATTTAAAATTAATTACTCCCTTTTCATACATCTGAATATGTTACTCCCTTTTCATACATCTGAATTTGTTCTAACTTTATTTTTTTGTTTTTTTCATAAATATAGCAAGTTGACCTGGCATGTTTTGACGATGACCCTGTATAAGACACACCATGTAAATGTCAAAAGAAAGAACTTGGAGAATCTCGTCGGAACAACTACATGATGTAGATGTGGGAATGGCATGTCCTTGAAAAACAGAGGAAGAATCTTACTGTTCCATAGAACCATCATAGCAGAAAAAGTCCCAGGAGATGTCTAAAAACATAAAAAAAACACACCTTGGATATTTTGGAAACTGCAACGTTTCATGGATGAAATTACCAGCCAAAACAGGCAAGTTTATAATTATAGTATAGCTACTGTAACATTAAAAGGGGGTTACTACTTATGTGCAGGGAAGGGTGTTCCGTTGCCTTATATATATATATATATATATATATATATATATATATATATATATATATATATATATATATATATATATATATATATATATATATATATAATAGCACATGGATTTGTGTTTAGAATTTATCCCCTTTAGGTGTGATGACTTGTGCAGAACAAAATTGTTTGTGCGATTTTTAACACACATTTTTTCTTTCTTCCACAGAAAACTACAGACTGTATATCGCACATTTATCTTCTGGGTTTCAAACCCTTCCTCACTGCAGCTCCTGCACATACTTTATCACATTTGTACTAACTGACAGGCATAGAAACCGGAGGATTGTTTACAGCCAATCAGGAATGTGCCAGTATAGGCGATCCTTCTTCATTTTTTTAAAAGAAACAATGTGATAGGAGTGAATGCTTCTCAATAGGAAGCGGTAGACCCCACAAAATTCATTGGGTGCTGAGATGGGCTTTGTGCAAAACTGCTTCACCAATTATTGGTGCATTGTCCTGACTTATATGATGTATGCATAGGGTAGACTTCAAGATAAAAGTGTGCAAGAGCCAGACTATATTGAAGGGACTTAAGATGAAGTTTATAAAAAGGCCAATGTTTTTTCCCGCAAAAGGTGAAATCTCTAAAAAGAATGCAGCGGTAAACACAGATCCAACCACCAAGGAAAGGTTGCCAACATCTAATAAAGGACTTGAAGAATTCATGCCTAAGATAGGGCAGTATAAATTTCAAAGACTATTTTCTGAGGCATTATGGCACATGGGGCTATTTTTATACTTTTTTTTCACTCAGCTGAAAGCTCTGGTGAACTTCACGTATTATCCCTAGGAATTGCTCACTGACGCATTTTCATTTCATAGTCGTTTGTCAGAAAGTTGCAGTGATGTCACTCCTAGAAAAATAAACAGAGGGGCTGTTTTGGTTTGTACCCCTAAGCTACAAAAGGTAACAAAATGTTGTTTGTGTAGTGTTTTTGTAGTTTGTTGGTAACTACACCATCTTTATCTTCACCAGATCAGGCATTGCAGATGGTGCTCTGGCTGGAATTGAACTCCAGCTGTTGCAAATAGTTACATTTGAAAACACTGCTTCCTATTTGGAATCGAGTGCTGTAGCACATCACATGTGGCAGTCATAAATGAGTCACCAGTTCTCCCAAGAATAGTGGACCATTTATTTTAATCGGCTAGAAAGATTACTCATTTTTGTGTAAAAGGGGAAAAGGTGAAAAGCCCATTAAAGACATACAGCAGGGAAATAAGTATTGAGCACATCAACATTTTTCTCAGTAATATACCTTTAATGGGACTATAGACATGAAATTTACACCAGATGTCTATCACAACCCAAGTAATCCACACACGTACAAAGAACTCAAAACAAATAATTCAATAAATTAAGTTGTGTGGATTGATGAAGGGACTAATTATTGAACACGCGTACTGAAATGTATTTAATACTTAATAGAAAAGCAATTTTTGGTAATGATAGCTTCAAGACACCTCTTGTACGGAGAAACTAGTTGCATGCATTTCACCAGGTGTGATTTTGGCCCATTCTTCCACACAAACTGTCTCCAAATCTTGAAGGTTCTGGGGGCCTCTTTTATGAAGTCTGATCTTCAGTTCTTTCCATAGATTTTCAATTGAGTGTTTCCTTTGCTGTGTGTTTGGGATCATTTTCTTTCTGAAATGTCCCCCTCCTTTCATCTTAAGTATCCTGGTAGATGGCAGCAGATTCTTATCAAGAATGTCCCAGTACATTTCTCCATTCATCCTTCCTTCAATCATATGAAGTCTGCCAGTGCCATATGCTAAAAAAACAGCCCCACACCATGATGTTCCCAACTCCAAACTTCACTGTTGGTATGATGTTTTTGGGGTGATGTGCAGTGCCATTTCTCTTCCAAACATGGTGTGTGCAATGAAGAGTTCAAGTTTGGTCTCATCTGACCAGACTATATTCTACCAGAATTTCATTGGCTTTTCCAAATGTTCTGCTGCAAACTGAGCTTCAACATGCTTTTTCTTTAGCAGTGGAGTCTTGCGCTGTAATTCAAGGTTTTTCTGAAGCTCTCTGCTAGTGATCCTTGGCTCTTGGACAACTCTTCTGATTATTCTTTTGACTCCTCTATTGGAAATCTTACAAGAAGCACCTGGTCGTACCCGGTTTAAGGTGAAATTAAGTTCCAGATTATGGCGCCAGCAGTGCTCACTTGAACATTCAGAAGCTTTGACATACATCTGAAACTATTGGCATCAGTATGTTTTGCAACAATAATGTTGTGAAGATCTTGAGAGAGCACTTTGCTTTTACCCATCATGATATACTTCTTGTGTGTTACCTTGGTAATGAGAAATCTTGTTATAGGCCAGCAATTAGGACTAAACCAGGTGATATTAATTTTCACTGATAGGGGGCAGGATTGCTTTCTAAATACTGACTGATTTCAGCAGGTTGCTTGGCTTTCCATGCCTTTTGCACCCGCGCCTCATTTTCCGTGTGTTTGGTACTTTATCTCTGTGTTATTCCACTTTACTACACAAAATTTATGGAATTATTTGTTTTGAGTTCTTTGTATGTGTGTGGATTATTTGGGTTGTTACCAACATCTGGTGTACATTTCATGTCAAAAGTCCCATTTAAAATATATTTACTGAGAAAAACGTTGACATGTTCAATACTTATTTTCCCCACTGTATTAATGAGGCTTTAATCGTGACATTTAAGCAAGCTGTAAATGGTAGGTGTGGAATAGTATGACCACTTTTTTGAAAAGATCTTGCATGAAACAAAGACAAGGGAACAAAACAGCCCATAAATCATGTTTAAATGTTGGCAAGTAGAAATTGCCATTATTCTAGTCAGAAGCACCAGCGCTGCATAAATACCATAAACATTGCTCAACAACCCCTTGGATGTTGCTCTCAGTGGCTTGTTTTTGAATTCCAGGCTTGGAGGCAAGTATTGGTTGCATAAAAACCAAGAGTACTGCCGAAAAGAGTCTCCTGTAGGCTTTGCATGCCTGTGTTGCTCCCCAACTCTTTATATTTTTGAATGTGGCTCATGGGTAACAAAGGTTGGGGACCCCTGTTATACAGTATACACCACCACGGTGTATTATTAATAAGCTAAAGGACAGTGAAGGTCCTTTCTCTGAATACCTCTAGCCCAGCTTCCTATGCTACCCCTTTTACTTGCAGGTGGTTTCTCTCAGAGTTTATGCTCTCTGCATTTCCTGAGATGAGTGAATATTGAGTTGATATCAGAGCAAACAGTAAGCATGCATTTCTAACTTAAGACTGTTCATGTTGACCACATCCATGAGGCTGTAAATTGACGTATATGAAGACCTTTACTTTTCTGCATATTGTGTAGTCGAGTTTCATGCTAAATTGTGCACATTCAGCATTTTCCCTAGAAAATTGTGGAAATGTGTTAAGTTGCAGCCAATGCGGACACAAATAAGCATCTGTGTTGGTATACTACATGAAGGTTATGGTGCACACTATTCACCAAGATTAGCAGCCCATTTACCAACAATCATTTTTAGTTTTTCTTTTTTTTTTCCACGAATCTCAAAACATTAGTGGTTCTCCTATATTTCTTAAATGCCCTAAACATTTGATATTTATTAAGTGTAAAAACCACAAAAACATCTAATGCAAAACTTCCCCAAGTTAAAGTTGTCGAGGTCTTCTAGTAGTCAATGGGAACTGTGCTGATCATATTGGATTACTTTTAATACATTTGGTGTTTTAGAGGTTTTCAAAATTTTTCTTTGCTGGGAATGATCCGAAAAGCTTGCACTTTGAGGTTTTCGTATTTTATAGCATCATTCAGCATATTTTTTCATTCATACTTTTTATATTCGGATCTTTTACTAAATTCAGTGACAATCGCTGTTTGTGAGTTAAGTTGTGGTTTTAAATTTCTCAAATCTGACCATTAAGAAATAAGGTTCTTGGTGTTGGAATAGTCACTTTTAGTGTACATAGTTAGTCATTCACATCTGATTCCCTTAATGAATTTGCACTGTTGCTAAGGGATCCTTGGATTTACAAGCAGGTCCAGGCTGCTAGTAACTACAAACACATGCATTTGCACAAACCTTATCAGAGCAGGTGGAAAGGGTGCGTGCATTGGTGCTCTCAAGTTTAAAAGGACCCTGTTTCCACAGACAACCAAAATACCAGTTTTCACTGAGGATGGTGGATGCACCTACCAGAATATGTCTGGCAGTGAGGGACCGATAAGGCCTATAGGGCTTTATGTCTTTTGCCTTTTATATGAGAAAAGTACATGTATAAGTATTACTGAGTGCTCAGTTTTGCAGCCATTTGTGTACTGGGTACATTGCACATGTGATCGTAAATGAGGCATATTGAGTAAATCATATAGCTGCAGTGGAATAGTAAATGTTCTCCAGACAATCTTAAATATACACATTTCTGAAATGCTCCATAAACAAAGCATGTTCCCATGTGCCCTGCATTCCTTCAGCCTTGTCCCCATGTATACAACTAATCAGCAGCAGAAAAGGAAGCTTTAATTTGTAACAGGGAAGAAGTGGAGTGTTCTTTGCTCAATCCCCCAGTGACTGGTTGTATGAATAGAACCTTTTTTTTTTGTCCTGTACCAGTTCTAGCTTGAATACAAGGTTCAGTTTGTGCTCAGTTGGAGAGAAGAAGGGAAGTGTGTGGTTGTATAGCACACAAGCAGGCGGGCATGGCATTTAGTGAGCATGTGTACAGCGCTGAATCCTCAGTTTGTTTTTTGTGACACACTTCAGAGAACAGGCCGGATGTTCAGTATGAACAACATGTACTGATTGTTGGAGCAGCCAATGCACAAATGTTATACTATGCAGTGACATATCTCATACAGTGTTTGTTTTTCTTAACTTAGTGTGGCGTTATGTAGATACAGTAAAAATCATATACAAAGAATGCAATGCCCACTACGTTAAATATACTCTCCGTTAATTTTTTGGTTTCCTGTTCCTCCTGCTCCTTCTTCAGTTCTTCATACCACCTTTTCTCATTTTGTAAATGTTCCTCAGTTTTCTCACCCTACCCTTCTCTCCCCTAGCCCAAAATGTTGTCTTCCCTAACTGTTTTTAATTCTCTCTTTTCGTCTTTTGCATTTTTTTAGCCATTATACCTATTCTCTGATGTTATGTGAAAAATCTTCTGCAATTACAATAAGTATTGTTCAGCATTTTTGGGAACTTTTTATTCCAAAAAGAACATCTACATTCCCATTCTTTTTTTTTAAGGAAAGTTTTTTATTAGCACCAAAAAGAAACATACAATACAGATTGAAACATGCCAAATAGTCATGGATGGGGTTACATATTTAAACTGGAGTAGGTCTGCACACATTCATCAACCTACCCCAATGGTTAAGGTAAGTGGCAAAAAAGGTTGTAACCTGACATTCTCTCTTTAAGGGCAGAGACACATGGTCAGATTCGGGAAGATTAGTCACCCAGCGACAAATCTCCTCTTCTTCGGGGCGACTAATCTCCCCAAACTGCCTTCCCGCTGGCTAAAATGAAAATCGCCAGTGGGGTGGCACTCAGAGTGATTTGAGTGCCATCCCACTGGAGACTGTCATTCTAGCCGGCGGTAAGGCAGTTTGGGGAGATTAGTCGCCCAGAAGAAGAGGAGATTTGTCGCCGGCAACAAACCAATTCATATGATAAGCAAAATCAAGTTTAGTAACCATCATTTCAAGTGATGGGGACAGACTTGATATCCAACAGTGAAGTATGGCTTTTCTACTAACTGCCAAAATAATATTTGCTAATTTATTATATGCCTTTGGAACTTTTGTGGTATTTCCAAAAATTGCCCAGAGAGGTGTGGGATGTATCTGAATATGTAACGTGGATTTACAATAGGATATGCCCGTGTCCCAAATTGTTGAATCAAAAAACAGGACCATAGACAGTGGTCGATCTTTGCTATTAGCCACTTTTTTGTGCAGCTCAGAGGAGAAGTAGCCCCTATGTAATATATTTAGAAACATGACGTGGAAGTGACTAGACATAAGGAATTAGAGAGATTTAGAATGTGAAGTAATGTGAGGTCTGGGATTTGACACTTCTCTCAAAAATCGTTATCCAGCAGTGGATAAATAATAAAATATTATAAAGAAGAGAGGTGGAAGGTCGTGTAGTAGCCAATCGAAATAAGCAGTCAATCACGTTATCTAGTGCCTGTGATGCAATAATGTGAATCACTGTGTGGGCATAATGCCTTGCTTGTAGATATAAGAAGATATCCCAAGCTATTATGGGGTATTGGTCTTTAATTAAGATCTGAGGAGGAGTAAAGATTGGTGGGAGTACGCAATAAAATGTCTCACCTGTGTAAGACCCTGCCCACCCAAGCAAGAAATGGGTTGCCAATGTAAGCATTCAGACATTGTGGGTTGCCTATGAAAAGAAGAAAGTGTGATATTAACAGTGAGAGTCTGCGACGTGCTACACGCCAGGCTCTGCTTCCCATCCTTTTTTATTTTATATAATTAAGTTACCCCAACATCCTTTTCCTATGAGTGCAAATTGCAAAGTAGGGTTGCCACTTGATCTGTAAATATGATGCTGGGTGCCACTATTATTAATAGGGCAGGTATAAAAATATAGGAAGGTCAGTGTTTTCTACAGAAACAGTAAGAACCCTAATGGCAATTGTCTGGCAGACACCCAGTTTTCGTAGACAAACTTTACTTACTGAGTGGGCCCTAGGCTACAATATATCGTAACTACTAGGACTGAGCAGCATTGCAGAAATGTGATTACACAATGCTACAGCTGGCCAGAGCAAAATCAAACAAGGCACAGGCAATGTTATTGGTACTAAAGGCAGCATATCAGGAAAAGTACTTGGAATAGCAATGCATGTGGAGCAATGCAGATAAATTTGTCTCTGCAGAAGGGAAAATGTGGGCTGCAGTTACGGACAGTATTTGTATGTACGGTAAAGATATGTTCAAAAAACGAAATCGTTTTAAAGAGGAAACACCTGATGCACTGACTGGGGATAGATATACGTCTTACTGTGCCAGTTTATTCAGCTATTTAATTACATTTAAATAATCCAAATAATAAAAATATATCATTTTCATTACCTTACTTTTATACACTTTACTGTGTGTGTTGTATTGTGCTGCAGGGTGTAAGAATCTCCCCTTGGAATTGTAAAGGTGTGAACTACATCCTCTACCCTAAAATCGGTAACATAGAAGTTAATTTTGGTCACTCTGGTCTCCTCATGTATTGAGCAAATGCTAGACATCGTTCTGCTTGTTTACATTAAAGGAAATCTATACTCCCCGAATAATATGGATCTCTATAATAATATATTGCATAAAACAGCTCCTATGTAAAACCCTGCTTCATGTAAATAAAACATTTTCATAATAATATACTTTTTTAGTAGTATGTACCATTGGGTAATCATAAATAGAAAATGTCCTATTATTCATGGTGCACACAAACAAACCATACATGTTAGGTCACATGAGTCAGTTAATGGACAAGGTTCTGTCTTGCTTCCACACTTTACAGTAGAACTGCAGTATTTCTGGCCAGGAGATCTCTGTGGGAGCATAAAGAATATCATAAAATGACTCAAGCTAAAAGATTTAAAATATTTACTTATTTAAGATTGCATAAAAATGTGAGGAACTAAAGCCTTTTTTTTAACACAATCACTTCATTTCAGGGGCTCAAAAGTAATTGTACAAATTAAAAAACTGAAAATAAAATGTTCATTGCTAATACCTTTGACAGTCTGAAGTCTTAAACTCATGGACATCACCAGATTCTGGGTTTCCTCCTTTTTAATGCTCTTTGCAAGACTATGGAAGCTGTGATTGATTTGCCCCAAATCACAACAAAACAAAAGCATATACACAAGTACACACTTGATGAAAGCATGTTGTGCTTGCAAACACTACCCAGGCGCATTCTGAGAGCATTAGAAAACAAATACCAAGTTTGTGTTCAGCAAAACACAGGTTTTGATTGTTCAGTACCCATAAATACATGTCCCCAAGGGATACAGGAAGCCTCTCTTACTGCTGCTGGGGATATGTAGCATTGCTTTTGTGTGAGACCAGCCCAGAGCACTAAAAAAGGAGCAGGTTTCACAACTTAAAAAGGACGTGTCAAGATAAAGTATTTACTTTTCTTTAACAATAAAGTGAAACCTGTATGACCGTGAAATATGATGTGTAATATTATATAAGTATGTATGGATTCGAGAAAATGTTACTTTTTATTCTCTTTCTAGCAAACAACAGAGGTCCTTCAAGCAGGCCATCTGAATCACCCTATTGATGCACTGCAAATCAGCAGACTAATCAATTTGTCAACATATTAGGTGATTTACCAATGCAAAATTAATAAGCTATTATGAGCTATTAATAAGCTGTTTGCTTTTTTGGCCAGACCCTAGGCACGTGCCTAGAGCACAACTGGAGGGTGCAATGCATATACCTCTTCTGTCGCTTACACCTTGTCCCCCACCGGGTGCTGATTCTTTAGATTCTTACTCCCCAAAGTGAGCAAGCAAGCAGAGGGGGAGGGGCGTTGTGGCCAGCTGAGTTGCCTATGGCCCTGCTTGTAAATGTGCTATCACTGAAATTTTATTGCTTATGAGTAAATGTTGCTCTGAAAATATGGAAACTATTCAAGCCAGAAAAGTGTAGATATTAAGCCTGCATATTTTTACATGAAAACACCATCATTTTAATGCAGTTTTAAATGCAAAGGAATTGTTGTTTAACACTTTTTCTGCTACAGATCTGGTGGTTTAGTTGCACTTTGTAAAATCAAGGCATTTTCCTGTACAGTAAATAACCTTAAACCTGGAATCATAGGTTGACAGAATATATCTTACCCTACCAATACTATAGTACTCTTGTGTATATATATATATATATATACGGTATATATGTGTGTATATATATATATATTCACTATGTTTCCATAAATATTCAGTAACACAAGTTAGCAAAGGTTATTACAACGTTGCTTCAAATTACACTATTCAATATATATATATATATATATATATATATATATATATATATATACATACATACACACAAACACAATAGAATCATTTACATTACTCTCACAGTTTCCAAGGGCAGTCTATTGCTTTCACAGTAGAAATCGGACACCTCTAGGAATATGGGTTTTCATATGTAAACAGATCCTCGTCCTCCCCCACAAAATCCATTTAGCAGTCAAATGCCAAGCCATTGGATGTTTAGACATGGCTGTGAGTAATGGGGTGGGGTGTGGGAATGACCCTGTTTGAGTCACATACAATGCACGTGATGCATTTCCATCTGTTTTGTCTGCCAGTTGTTACTTGGAGGATTTAGTGACATTGCACCAGTCAAAACCTAAAATAATGACTTTATACAAACCCTTGGCAACTTGAGTTAATACACAGCAGTGCTGCTGTTATTATTTTCTCTTGAACATAGTCTGCCATACCATATCTGGTATGAACATTGTTTACTAGAAGTGCTATATTTGGATTTTTTTGTGTGGTCTATCCTTATATTCTTCTTACAGATACTGCTCATACCTTTGCTTAAATTCTCAACTGAGACCCCTACAATCCCACCAATATTCTGTCAGTTTTAGAATTATTTATATAGCCCCATTGCTTCCTGCAGCACTTTACAGCGGGAGAGGATACGAAATACAAGACATAATAGTTCACATGTATAAAACACATTTTTTTTTAGAATCTGATATTGTTGAGCGCTTGCAATAATGAAAAATTGAAAACCAGTAGTTGAGAGCGAGTGAGAAAAGGGTAGTCTATGCTTACAGCTATTTGTGAAAGGCAGACGATGTTCTGTCTGGGATGGCAATCATATGAAAGCTACGTCCAACAAATTCTAGTGACAGTCACCTATTGATATCATCAGATGCAATACATGCAGAGAAATTATCGTTAGCCGGAATAAACCTTTAACCTGTCCAATTGATTAAATGATCAATCTACATGGTACGATAAATTTTGAGAGCTTCCACACATGATCCGAAAATCATACGATACATCAATTCATACGACTATATAAGGCCAGCTTTCATTTCGGATCATGATCCTACAGCTCCCTCACCTTATTCCACTGTGAAGTGATGAATTCTGGGACTTGAAGTCGCTCTGATTTCCAGAAAATCTGGAAAACAGAGGGACATCAAAGCGTGGAGGCCTATTTATCAACAGTATTGTTTTAGACGTTTTGGAAACCACAACTAAACTCACTTTCTCTAAAACCACAAATGTCATGAAATTTATTAAAAGATCCAAACTCAAAAAAAGCACGAACTGAAAAAAAAACCAAGAAAGCCGCAACTTTTTGGACAAGATGCACAGTAACTATGACTTAATCATATTGTCGAACAAAAGCCAGTACCAAAAAAACACCCGCAAGCCTCTCAACCCATGGAAGGATCTTGCGGTTGTAAAAGGCATATTTGCCATTGATTGATACACGATTTCAAGTTCAACAGGTTTCAGCTGGAGTATTTTCAGATTTGGAATTGTTGCAGTTTTGCTGCATAATAAATCCTGGAAAATTCTGAAAATGTTGCAGTTTAAAGGGATACTGTCATGGGAAAAAATGTTTTTTTTTCAAAATGAATCAGTTAATAGTGCTGCTCCAGCAGAATTCTGCACTGAAATCCATTTCTCAAAAGAGCAAACAGATTTTTTTATATTCAATTTTGAAATCTGACATGGAGCTAGACATATTGTCAATTTCCCAGCTGCCCCTGGTCATGTGACTTGTGCTCTGATAAACTTCAATCACTCTTTACTGCTGTACTGCAAGTTAGAGTGATATCACCCCCCGTCCTTTCCCACCCAGCAGCCAAACAAAAGAACAATGGGAAGGTAACCAGATAACAGCTCCCTAACACAAGATAACAGCTGCCTGGTAGATCTAAGAACAACACTCAATAGTAAAAACCCATGTCCCACTGAGACATATTCAGTTACATTGAGAAGGAAAAACAGCAGCCTGCCAGAAAGCATTTCTCTCCTAAAGTGCAGGCACAAGTCACATGACCAGGGACAGCTGGGAAATTGACAAAATGTCTAGCCCCATGTCAGATTTCAAGATTGAATATAAAAAAATCTGTTTGCTCTTTTGAGAAATGGATTTCAGTGCAGAATTCTGCTGGAGTAGCACTATTAACTGATGCGTTTGGAAAAAAAACATGTTTTCCGATGACAGGATCCCTTTAATAAATCTCTCCCCCTAGATGCCATCACTACACAATGGAACAAGGCAAAGGAGTGGTTTCAATACACTGTAAGTCTAAGGGATGTTGGGAAACGGTAGAATAACATGGTTTGCGTCTCTCTTTCAGGAATGTCTATGAAAAAAATATATTTATATATTCTGGAAGTTCAGATAGTATTAATGTGTCTTTTCTGCATAAGCCCAACTGATAACAGGTGGTACATTTTGTCTTTTAAGAATCAGGCACATCAGTCAGAACAATTGGTTTTCATTATTTATTTTTTATAGTTATTTGCCTTTTTCTTCTGACTCTTTGCAGCTTTCAAATGGGCGTTGCTGACTCCCTTCTAAAAAAACAAATGCTATGTAAGGCTAAATATATTTATTATTACTGATCCTTCTATTCAGGCCTCTTCTATTCATATTCCAGTTTCTTATTCAATTCAATGCATGGTTGCTAGGGTAATTTGGACCCTAGTTACCAAATTGATTAAGACGCAAATTGAAGAGCTGCTGAATAAAAAGCTAAAAAACTCAAAAACCACAAATAAAAAATGAAAACCAATTACAAATTGTCTCGGAATATTACTCTCTACATCATACTTAAGTTCATTTAAAAATGAGCAACTCCTTTAAATTGGCAAATTGCTGTTCAATATGTGCAATTCAATCATTTTCTAGTGTGACATAACCTCAACTTTAGGGAACTTTTTAAAGAATTCACCCATAGTCTATAGATTGTAAATTCTGACTTATATGTACATTTTGGGGCTTTTTTTTTCAATTTATTGTATTTTTTTGAGTTGTACATTGTTACATTTAGGCACTTATATAAGAACTTTTTTTTGGCATTTCATATGATAGGGTTATTCACCTTCCAAACACTTTTTTTTTCAATTCAGTTGTTTTTAGATTGATCCCTAGAAATAAAGACTTTTTTCAATTACTCTCCATTATTTATTTTTTACTGTTTTTCCAAAATCTAAGTTTAAAGTTGAATGTTAGTGTCTCTGGTGTTTGAGTCTGGCAGCTCAGTAATTCAGGGGCAGACTCTAAACTGTTACAATTTTACAACATTCAGTTGATACATTTCTCAGCAGCATCTCTGGAGTATTAGCAACTATTGTACCAATTCTAACAGCTGCCTATAATGAAACTCAGGAATTCTACTCAGCAGGGACAAAGATAAGAAATGCATCAAATAAATATATCCATTTAGAACAATTTATGGGGTCGGCGACCCCCCTCTCAGTGCTGGTTCAGAAGGTGAAAAATGACACTTTACACTTCAATATTAGAAAAACAGTCACACATAGAAAGTCATTATTTCTGGTGATCTATCTGAAACCAGTTAGTTGGTTAAAGGTGAACCACCCCTTTAAAACCCTGTGTCAAGTTATAATACAGACAGCCAGAGGATTCACTAAGGAAAGACAGTTATCGCTGGCAGACTTTATCGGCCCTTGTTTTATCAGCCCTCGCACAGTATAAACACAGGTTCTTCCTACACCATATGACTGAACGGAATGTACCAACTGAAACCTCTTCCACCTGTTGCCGGGCAGATTCACCCACACAAGCCTCCGCCCACTCACCTCCTACTGGTTGCTAGGCAGATTCCCAGCCCATGACGTATCACAACGCTTCCGTGTGTTTATTTATACATTGGACCAAGCCCCGTGCCGACGGCCTGTCCCCCCCACGGCGTCACACAAGGCGTGTCTTCCTATTGGTCCCGCCCTGCTTCTTGTTTACCAGCTGCGGCCTGGAATGTTGGCGCTTAGTTAGCTGGGCAGTTGGTGCCAGGGCGAGTCGCAGGTAACGTAGCCTATGTACAAGGCCCGAGGAGATCGAGCTAGTCTTAACTTCAAGCGAACACGACGCTAACGCCTGGGCGGGGCCTAGTGACAGAGGAGGAGAGTAAACAAACCCAAACAGTTTAATGACTTTATACCCCTTGTGCGACATCACTTGAAGCAGGTCCTCCCCTTACCCTTCCTGTTAGTGAGCGGATCCAGCTGAAGATCGCACTGAAAGCGCTTATTGTGGCCTGCTCCCCCCTCAAGGCAACACCATTCACGGGAGGACCGGGGGGTAGAAACTTGTCCTGCCTACACCATCAACAAAGAGAGACGCTGCTGCTGTTGATGTTGATATCCCCGCACTCCTTAGAGGATTCCTTGTTATATGGTGGGACCCTGCCTGTGCCACAATGATGACTGAGATCTCAACAGCTGCTGCTTTTGTCACCAGGTTACTGAAAACTACGGGCGTCATAGAGGAGAGGCAGCTGCAGCAATTCTGCCAGGTCCTACAGGAGGCCATGAAGGGTAAGAGAGGCCCCTGACTGTATGGAAGTAAAGCCTGGCCTCTCATTTTCACTCACACATGCCTGGAGCCTCCAATTGTAAGGCCCCATTGGCACAAAGAGCTTGCAGTTTAATGGCTGCCAAGATAGGAATGTACCAATGCTATCTGCAGCTCAAAAGGAATCGACTTGATTCTAAACAATTCGTTTTCAACCTTCCTTACATGGGGTTTATCTTGCGGCCCTCCACCTGTTGTTTTGCTAAAATCCCCCCTCCCTTCTGTGGCCCTTCCATATGTTGTAATTAGGGTTGCCAAAATATATATATATATTTATCTTTTTCCCCTATTTATAACATTGTGATCAATGATCATTTAACTTGGCAACCCTGGTTGTAATAAATCTTGGGTAGGGTTGCCACCTGGCTACCGGCCTGGCCAGGTAAAAATGATCATTGATCCCAATGTTATTCATAGGGGAAAAAAATAAATAAATAGGAAGCCCGGTATTTTTTTCCATAAAAAGTGGCAACCCTGATCCTGGGGAGTTGTAGTCAAACAATAACCCGAAGGCCACATATTGGACATCACCTCTGACCACTGAAAACGATAAGACTGATGGAAACCAATTTGTTCAGATGGACCCAGTGGTAACGTCTTATTTTTGCTTCCCCTTGAAAGATAATCAGCTTTGTTTTATTCCCCTCGGTGGAGCTGCAGCCTCATTAATCACGGATATTGTTACTGTGTCTAGTTCAGAGGTCAAAGGATTTATTTTTGTGTTTTTTTTTTTTACAAAACAACCATTTATTTTATACAACTGTAGTCACTGTATATTTTGTCCCATTAACCCTAGTAGAGATCAGTATAACAACCTACTCCAGGTTTTACTTGGTTACTCATATATAGAATGAATTCACTGCCAGAACTGTGTTTATACATAGGGATATTACTCCATTAGCCCTTCAGTCTTTCTTTTTGTTTAATTTCGATTATGGATACAGTTTAAACTCTTACCGTCCCTCTATATAAATACTTTTAACTAGTGAGTTTAAATGTTACCCAAGCACTCCTAACTACTACATTGATTTTTTTTAATTTCTTTTGAGTGGGGCACCCAAAATGGCTGTTTTATTACTTATTGTGTGAAGTATTCACTGTGAACAATACTTGAATTACTGGTTATGTGAATGAATATGTCTAAAGGAGTCTTTATCTGATCCCTTCCCCTATTCCTCCCCGCTACCCCCACCTCTCTTTGTTTCCAACAGATCATTATAAACACCACTGGTTTCCGCAGAACCCTTTCAAAGGATCAGGCTACCGTTGCCTGAGAATCAACCACAAAATGGACCCCTTAATAGGACAGGCAGCAGGTCACATTGGGCTCAGCCACCAGAGACTGTTCCAGCTTCTCCCCAGGGAGCTGACACTTTGGGTTGACCCTTTTGAAGTCTCCTATCGCATTGGTGAGGACGGGTCCATCTGCGTATTGTATGAAGGAGCTGCAGCAGGGGGCAAACCTTTAGAAAACCCCGCCAGCTGCAAGGAAGCACTTAGAATTGGCCGGAACAGCCCCTCCAAAAATTACAGCATAATGACCGTTTCTAGTTAAAAAGCTGAAAAATAAATCAGGAATTGTACAAGTATATATGTTTTCCTGTTCTGCCTTGATTTGTATTACTGTTTCATCTTCATTCCATAGACATTAAAACTGTAATACTGCCAAAAATGTATCTGTCTTGTTGCAGAAGGTGAATGTAGAATATCATCTGGGGCAAAAAAAAAGCTCTTATTGTCATTTCTGGTTTTATTTTTTTATTTTTCAATGACATTTTCTTGCGCCAGTCTCTGAAAATTGTACATTGTAAAATGAAATCCTGAGTCGAGAGAATTTATATTTTGGTATAACCATTGGCTCTTTTTAATAAAAAGAAAAACTAGTTTTATTTCTCTTTTGTATTTACTCTGTGGGTCTGGTAGTGGGCGTCTTTGTTCCTTAATAGCTAAATTGAACACAGCATTTGATTTTTTTATGCTTGCATTTATTCATAGGAGTGTTTGCCTCTGAAGAGACACTTTCTATAGACGGCAATGGCAACAGAACAATCTTTATGATCACAAGGGAGTTTATTTCTATCACGTGTGGAGTATTTATAAGCCAATATCTGTAAAGGCAAACACAATACAGCTTCTATAAATACGTTTAGGTAAAGGCAAGTTTGCAGATTGGAATGTTTCATGCTATTGGTTCAGCTGTCCTAGTTTTATTTTCCTTGAGTAATTAATAAGTAGGAATATTTATTCTTTGTGTTATTTTTCTTGTAGGTTAACTGGTTAAAGGAGGACTATCATAAAAATCTAATATAAGCGTCATCATACTGAAATATGAAACTTTCTAAATACAATCAATTAAAAATTCTGTTTGTTTCTGAGCTCACTCAAATAACTGATTCAATTCCAAAAAATCTAACAAAATAACTTCCTTTTGCATAAATTCTGCATGTAGAGAGACACGATGTCTGGTGATTTTAATAGAGTGAGCTCCAGGGCCAGAACTAGGGGTAGGCAGAAGAGGCACCTGCCTAGGGCGCAATGTTGTGGGGGCATTGGGCAGGTGTCTGTTCAAGATTCCTCTGCCAACCCCTAGTCCAGATTCGCTCCCTGATCTCTCGCTCGCCCATCGGTGCATCCCTACCCTGCCCTAAACTTCCCCTGTGCTTCCCTTTCGTTGCACCTATTATATGGTACGCACACGGGGGGCGGGTTAGCCGACCAGGTTGCCTAGGGTGCCCAGTCGACTTGGCCTGGCTCTGGTGAGCTCTAATACATCTTGTTGGCAAAAGGAAGTCGCCCTATAAGATATATTGGATTTAACTGTCAATGAATATCTAATACCCAAATCCTGCATGAAGACAGTATCAGAGAGGGGTAGTGAAGATAAACTTTATTATTTCAGAAACCGTACCGAATTTTTTATATTTAGAAAACTTCTTATTTCAGTATGCTGAAGCTTATATTAAATTTAAATTTTTGCGACAGGTCCACTTTAAGTATGTAACAAATTATCTTGTATTGGGCCACATGGATGTGTATGTGACTTGGTGTAACTGTATCTAATGTAGTTGGCTCAGGCTGAGAACTAGGTACAGCGGCATGTTGGGTGGGGACAGGAGATGAGCCCCTCCCCCATTGCTGATATTTGCAAGAGGCTCAGAGCAGTTGGTTGGTATCATGTGCTGCCTACGCTCATCTGATCACATACAACTCTGTTCTTACAGGCAGGTTACCTGGTTCCAGATTTAAATGGCCCTAGTCAGTGTGGATGAATATGACTGTGAGCGCCACTGTAACAAGAACTGATGTACAAAACTTAAGTAACTATTGGCACTTATAAAAGAATGATAATAACAGGCTGGCACTGGGAACTTGCCCACCTGTAAACTGTGCCCTGCAGGTCCTTTCAGGTTTTAAATAGTAATTAATTTAAGTGCAAGTTAAGAGATCTTCCAAATTATGATTTTCAGAATGCCATGAAACTTTGAATTGAATGTTTTCATCCTGTTTCTTCCACGTCCTCGGTAAGCTGACTGAGAGGTTGGCAATCTCTGTGTAATTCCACAAATGCGCAGTTGTCGCATAGCGGCAAAGTCTACAAACGACTAACGTCGTTCCTCTCTGACAATAACCTGCTAGACCCACTGCAATCTGGTTTTAAGCAACAACACTCCACTGAAACTGCCCTAACCCGACTATTGACCTTTTAACAGCTAAAGTCAACAACCATTTTTCACTATTTGCATTTGACACTGTGGATCACCCTCTCGTCCTCCAGTCCCTCCAATCACTTGACCTTCGTGACACGACCCTGTCCGGGTTTTCTTACCTCACTAATCATTCCTTAGGTGTCTCCTACAATGGAGTATCATCTTTTCCCCTACCTCTTTCTGTTGGGGTTCGTCTAGGCTCTGTCCAGTGCCCCTTATTATTTTCCCTCTATACTTCCTCGGCAAACTAATCAACTCGTATGGTTTTCACTACCACCTCTATGCTGACTCAGATCTATTTCTCCACTCCTGATCTCAACCCAGAACTCCTAACTCGGGTCTCCTCCTGCCTGTCCGCTATCTCCACTTGGATCTCGCAACGCTACCTTAAATTAAACCTTTCTAGAACTGAAATGATTATTTTTCCTCCAACTAACACCTGTAACATCCCAGAACTTATTAAACCATTAAGTCACTTATGAAATCATGTCACTTCCACCTAAGGAACATATCCAAAATACAATAATTTATCACCCAAGATGCCGCCAAAATTCTTATTCACTCTCTCATCATATCACGTCTAGATGACTGTAACTGTCTTTTAATTGGCCTTCCCCTCCAGAGACTGTCACCTCTCCAGTCTATAATGAACACTGCCGCAAGACTCATAAACCTCAACAACTGCTCCACCTCTGCCTCGCCATTCTGTCAATCCTTGCACTGGCTTATGCTACCTTTCAGAATAAAGTTCAAATTAATGACCCTTTCAAGCAGTTCATAACTCTGACCTTCCATAACATCTCTGAACCCATCTCTATATACTCACCCAATCGCTTACTACGCTCTTCTACTGATCTGCTCCTCAACTCCTCTCTCATTACCTCCTTACACGTTCGCATTTAAGACTTTGCAAGGGCGGCACCCCTCCTCTGGAATTCTCTACCACTGTCTGTCCGACTTTCTCCCAACCTTTCTGCTTTCAAGAAATCTCTAAATACGCACTTAATAAGAGAAGCCTACCCTCACTCTGCTTAACTACCAAATGCAATACCACATACAGTACTATATCTCTCACCCACTTAATTCTGATCTTGCCCACTCCCACACAGTGTGTCTTATTCCCTTCTCTTTAGATTGTAAGCCCTTTTGCATAGGGCTGTCCTCACCTTATGTACCTGTATTGGTTGTGATGTATGTAACTCCATATGTTCTACGTATGTATTGTGATTTTGTGGTATAAACACATTTACATTAGAGCTCTGCACAATATGTTGGCACTCTATACATACATGTTAATAATAATAATAATAATAATAATAATAGATTATGTGCCACTAGTGACATCACAAAGCAGCCATGACAACAGTAAGTTAACTCTGTTAATATATTTTACAGGTTATTCTTGCCTTTTAAGTGTTTTGAAGTCATATACAGCTCCAATTGTGAGCCCAGAGACAACATGGCCTCTGCAAAACCATATATCAGCAGTTGTATGCATAGCTGTAGGAGGTCACACTAATCACTAGGTCAGTATTTGTAATCAGACCAGCAACTCCTTTTGTTCTGCATAAGGTGATGGATCACTTTTAAAGTGCCAGTTTCAACAGGTAGTGTAAATGACCTGTGTACTCAGGGGTGTATTTACTATATATATGTGGTGACGGTATCGCTCACCCTACTAAAGGCACACCAATCGACATTTTACTTGCAATAGTTCCCAGAGGCGGGTCAAACAGGCCGGGCGCCCTAGGCAGCCCAGCCCGCCTGCTCGCCCCTTCCTTTCTCCCATTCCCGGCGCGCAAGTGCAGTAAGCAGGTTCCCGGCGCGCATGCGCAGTAAAGGCATTCACGTTCGCTTCAGCGTGCGGCGCTTACTGCGAACAGATATCCAGGTGGGTTCGGTCTAGGGGTAGGCAGAAGAGGTAGCTGCCCAGCGCCCCCCAATCATTGCGCCCTAGGCAGCTGCCTCTTCTGCCTACCTCTAGTTCCGACCCTGATAGTTCCAGAGTAATCTATTCAATCAAATGTCCATGTGGATTGCCTTATGTGGGACAGACAGCCAGGAGCATAAGGGGTTGATTAAATGAACATAAGAGTAATATAAAAAATTATTCCCCAGAGAAAGAAAAAGAAAGGATGAAATCAGAAATAAAGAAATACATAACTGAGCTATCGGTTGCTAAACATTTTTATTATGCTAAACATACAGGATCCCAATTAAAATTGGCTATACTGGAGCAGGTTAACTTGGTGTAAGGTATTTAAACTTGATTTGTGTTCACTAACGTGTATTGCACCCGAGGAAGGGGTTGGTCCACAAATCTTGTGCTATGACGTCTGCAATAAAAATGATACAGGCATAAGCCAGCGTAATTGGTGAACTTCCTCCTATCTATAACTTGTATTTACTATATAGGCACCCAAAGGCCCATGTCTTGTTTGGCAGCTTTTAGAGCTGTGGTCCTTGGTTGCCTATATTGCAAATAGGGATGGACCGAATCCAGGATTCGGTTCAGGATTCGGCCAGGATTCGGCCTTTTTCAGCAGGATTCGGATTCGGCCGAACCGAATCCGAATGGGGCGGGGAGGGAAATTGCGTGACTTTTTGTCAGAAAACAAGGAAGTAAAAAATGTTTTCCCCTTCCCACCCCTAATTGCATATGCAAATTAGGGTTCGGTATTCGGCCGAATCCTTCGTGAAGGATTCGGGGGTTTGGCCGAATCCAAAAAGGTGGATTCGGTGCATCCCCAATTGCAAATATAAATATATATATATATATATATATATATATATATATATATAAAAAGCGCACAAAAAAACAAAATCCCACCCGCCAGTCCACAGCCAAATACTGACAAATTTGGAGGTGAAGCTGAGTAGATGGGATTCCCATCTTTGCTAGAATCAGAGCATACTCAGGACAGCAGGACTTTCTACCTTGTCATGTCGCTTCAAGTTGCTACCGACACAGATGCAATATTTCCACTGTCTATTTACATTAATGCCAGTAGAAAGGCAACTCTGGATGTTTAGTTGCCAGTGCTGGAGAAGATTACATGGGCAACAAAATGTCCTGTCATCTATCTCAAAGCTGACATTATAACATCATATAATGTCATTTAAATTATTCTGTTGCTTCTTTTTGCACCTCTGTTCACTCTGAATTCATAAAGATACATAGGGTGGTGTAGCCACAATTAAGCAAACTGCATCCCTTAAAATCTTGTGTCGGATCCTGCATAAAAAGAATTTGCGTAGCTTACGCAAATTTCACAAACTGTGCAAGTTTCTATTCAAGTTTTTACACTCGCAGCTCTTTGTTTCCATTGCTTTCAAAGGGCTGCATAATCACAAATCCCAGTCCTTTGTTGTCGCTTGAAAGTAGCTTGCAGAGAGTCACAGGCATTTTAATCCCTGCTGCAAGTGGTAACAATAAAAAAAACAACAAGAAATGGGTCGTTTGTGAATGGAGGGAGAGGGTGCAAAGTACCAAAAAAAAAAGCAATTCAGAACATGGTGTGCAAAATGCTCTAGAATAGGGGTTCCCAACCTTTTTTACCCTCAAGACACATTCAAATGTAAAAGCAGTCGGGGAGCAACACAAGAAAGTCCAAGTGGTGCCAAATAAGTGCTGTCATTGGGTATTTGGTTGCCCCTATGTGGACTGGCAGCTGACAGGAGGCTTTACTTAAAAGTACATCTGGTTTTTATGCAATTAAAAATTGCCTTCAAGCCTGGAATTCAAAAATAAGCCCCTGCGTTAAAGCCACTGAGAGTAACATCCAAGAGCCACTGGTTGGGGATCACAGCTCTGGCATTTGCCTCTACCTCTCTAGCACTTGCAACCTGGTGTAAATCAAATGGCCCTTTTTGGCACTTTGCTTCTTGTCTCTTTGCTAGCATTTTTTGCATGAATAAATAACAGGCTGCATGTCTGAATAACAGCAGTGGGTGCAGGGTGCAAAGGAGAATTGTACTTAGGGCAAGCAGCAAGGGCAAGGCTGCCTTGTGCCCATCAGGGTTGCACTCTGCATCTCGCACCTGATTTGTAATCAGGCACAAAGTGTAAAACGCAACAGGACACAAAGGGTCTTAAAGGAAAACTATACCCCCAAAATGAATACATAAGCAACAGATCGTTTATATCATATTAAGTGACATATTAAAGAATCTTACCAAACTGGAATATATATTTAAGTTAAACTTGCCCTTTTACATCTCTTGCCTTGAACCACCATTTTGTGATGGTCTCTGTGCTGCCTCAGAGATCACCTGACCAGAAATACTTCAACTCTAACTGTAACAGGAAGAAGTGAGGAAGCAAAAGACACAACTCTGTCTGTTAATTGGCTCATGTGACCTAAGAAGTATAGTTTGTTTGTGAGTACAGTGAATCGTACGATCCCAGGGGGCGGCCCTTATTTTTTAAAATGGCAATTTTCTATTTATGATTACCCAATGGCACATACTACTAAAAAAGTATATTATTATGAAAATGGTTTATTTACATGAAGCAGGGTTTTACACATGAGCTGTTTTATGCAATATCTTTTTATAGAGACCTACATTGTTTGAAGGGTATAGTTTTCCTTTAATTTTATGCCTCTTTTATCGCAAACTATAACATTCGCAATCTCTATTCTAGTTACATAGTTACAATGGTATCAATACATATACTTAGATACAATTGTCATCTTGACAGCTGACCATACACGTTGAAATGGACAAGCAGATCTCAGTTCTGTCTGATCTTTAACTCGTTGGTCCAGTCATCAGATCATATGAACCCTATGAGAGCCTATGAACTATTGAGAACCACTGATTTGTAAGTAGGCACTTCTCACACAGTTAACATTGTTATCATATTTTTTTAAACAAAGGCTCCCCCCTTGTATGGTAATGCCTGGACAATCTTTTTTTGCAAATGGCCATATACAGAAACTGTCAATCACATATACTTATTCTCTTATACAAATGATGCAAAAGGAATGGATTTTTGTGGAGCCCATAAAGCTGCCCATTTATTCTGGGCCACTGGCCACTCTAGGACAATAGCCTGCCGTTTGACCTTCTGCAGAGCCAACAGTCCAACAGGAATGGTGAGTGAAAGTGGAATGGTGAGGATGATCCAATCATTTGACAGACGTAGGTAAAACAGTGAATGCAGAGATTATGTGAACAATAGGACTTGTTTATCAAGGGTCAAAGAGGCAATACACTACAGCAAAGAGAATTCCACAGCTCTATTCACTTCTACAGGATTTATCTTATGGTGAATTTTAAAGTGAGTTGTCTATTTCACCTTTGATGAATATGCTGTAGCACTGAAAGAACATTGCTTTGCTCACACTTTGCTCAAAGTTATAATTCAATTACAGTATGTATCTACACCTACAGAACATGAGGCAAATGAATGAATATTTGATGATAAAACATTACTTGCATCAAATTGTTTTCTCCTTCCAATTAGTGATGGGTGGGTTGGCCTGAAACTCACAGGACAGACCCACTGGTCATTTGTGTTTGGACCAACATAGCCCATACTTGCGCATAGCAATTTACAGTAGTTGCAGTTTATGGGGAATATTTATTGTGTAAAAAACAGTAGGATAATACACAACCCATCGCCCGGCTTCATTGTGTAAATAAAAATGCTTAAAATTTTGCTTTTGTTTTTTCTTGGAGTGAAGCAATGTAAAGTTAACAGCGTCAAATCTAGTGTTCGAATGGCATAAAATTGCACCCACCTTGTTACACTTTATTTTATCAAACTTTATTTTACACAGCTGTTTACATAGTTTTTTTTGGCGAATTTCATTTTACACAGTATAATAAATATTCACCTATATGTAGAGATACTCAGTAGCAATCAACAGTATCTGCAGTTCATTTACAAAATACATACACATGTTACACGTTTCCTCCCTATAATTACTTATAAAAACACTTCCGAGTACAGTAAGTGCTGCTTTATCCTCCTGCCATAATCAGCCCAACAATACATAGGAAATGCCATGTGTAAGATATTGATTGCACCGCCTGACAGCATCATTTTTATGGGAGAATGACCCTGTTTTAATTAGCAGATCCAGAGCCATTAGGCCCTTAATCCAACTGTGATTATGCTCAAATGACCTCTCTGTTCAGAGAGAGACCACCGCTGACTCCCTGAGGCCCTCCTTGACTCACATATGTGAAAGGTATCACTTGTGCAGTAACTCAGAGTAACCAATCAGGAATCAGTTTTAGCCTGATACAGTTAAGATAATGAAATCTATTGATTCCTTCGTTGCATGTAGTTTGCTATATTCTTTATTCCAATATCCAGAACTGCAATAGGGAACTTACTTGTGGACTAAATAAAGAATTCTAGCCATTATATAGACCTGGAGCCCAGATCAAGAGTCCATGTGCACGTGCCCAAGCATTTTAGGCCCAGCAATGCCCCTGGACACTGTTCACTTTATGTTTGGTTCTCTAAATGTACTAATATGTTAAACGGATTGTTCACCTTTAAATTAACTTTTAGTATGATACAGAGAGTGATATTCTGAGAAAATGTGCAAGTTATTTAGCCTTTTATTCAGCAGCTCTACAGTTTGCAAGTTCAGCAATCTGGTTGCTCGGGGCCCTACCCATACCATAGCAACCAGTGGTGTAACTATAGAGGAAGCAGTCGCAGGGGGGCCTGGACTGTGGGCTCTGCTTCCTCTATAGCTAATAAAAATACCCCTACTCCGCAGCCGCTCCCTTACCTGCGGTGAGGAAGGGGGACGCAAGTCGGGCGGGAGTGGGCAGAGTTGGGCTGTGGAGTGGGCAGGGCGAAGGCAAGACATGGGCTGGGTGGAGGCAGGGCAGAAAGTGGGCGGGAGGATGGAGATCGGAGTGCGCTTGGTCCCCTGCAAAAAAATCTGCACTCTAGTTACGCCACTGCTAGCAACCATGAATTGATATAAATAAGAGACTGCAATATGAGAGGCCTGAAATCGCAGCGGTGAAGGGGGCCCTGGGACAGCAGCCCCAATGGGCCCTAGGCCCCCCAGTGCGACCCTGATTCTATAACATACTAAAAGCTAATTTAAAAGCAACCACCTCTTTAACACAAATCTACCTTTATAATTAATTATGTCATTTAAGGTCCCCATAGACGCAAAGATTTCTCTTGCCGAACAACCGATTTTAGAGATGTCCGACCAATCCTGTATCGTGCGGTTAGTGGGATTCGAACTGATCGAACATCTTACGATTTTTCGGCCGACATCTGTCAGGAAATTGATTGGCCAGGTTAAAAAATCTTTGTCGGTCCCAGTGCAATCTATCTATGTTTGCAGGGCCAAGCAGGCAGCTCCCCTTTGCTTTCCTGGCAAATTGGTCTTTTTAGGTGATGGTAAATTCGTACGATCTTTCCGAGATAATCGTGGTCTCACGATTAGGATCGGATCTTTTAAAAATCTCAACATCTATTGCCAAATTTAGAGTTTAGAGATCATGGCAACCTGGACACTGCAGAAATCTGAAGCAAAAAGAATTCATGTAACTCAAGAGTTACTACTAGAGGACTGTAACAATAGTTGAACAATATAATATGTTCATTGTGGTTTAATAAATACTGTATTTTTCTCCATGGGGTGTTTGTAATGCTGGGGCCCCATTTTCCCTAATTAAACTATCCTTGTAGCTCATATTTTACACACATATTACCCTTACTGGTTCATAAGGTTTGTGAAGAATAATCCTTAGTCAAAGTAGTCATACTAACCCTTTGCTGCCTTTTCGGTTGAGGAACGTTGATATTTAATCACAGTTTCTTTTATCCGTGGTAACCCTAGAGAAGCAAACTTACACTTCAACCAGACTGTATTGTTCCTAAATATGCCTTTAGGAGAGGGGAGGGAAGCAAAGCTGCCCCCTGCTGCACCCAGAAATCAATATCTTAGTACCCATGGTGCATGTGTCATTAGCATGACATACAGGGGAAGGGCTAATAAATCCACTTACATTTGATATGCAGAGCAAGCCAGGAAACCAAAGCACACACTGGCCTTTTGTACTGGATTAGTCAAACACAGAGAACAAACACATGTCATTTTAGTCCATGAGTAATTACAGTTTGCAGGCAGGCGGCAATAGGAGACAAATAGATAGTAATGAATCACCTAGAAGCCTTATTACTGAAATGTATTGTACATTTGTTTCTGCATTTCTTTCTTTGCCCGGGCTCGGGGCGGGCGCTGATGGAGGGAAGGCGGGTTTGGGTCGGGTGTGCGTCAGGTTTTACCCAACCCACACTTCACTAGTGGACTTATATCATTATTGATATAAACGTTTCCATGGTGGAGCTTCCTAATGCAATGATCAATATTGATTTACTTTGCTGGAAAAGCAGAAGGTGGTAGGTATAGGTATGGGATCTGTTATAGGGAAACCCATTATCCAGAAAGCTCAGAATTATGGAAAAGCTGTCTGTAATAATAAAACAGTACCTTGTACTTGATCCCAACTAAGATATTATTAATCCTTATTGGAAGCAAAACCAGCTTATTGGGTTTATTTAATGTTTATATGATTTTCTAGTAGACTTAAGGTATGAAGATCCAAATTACAGAAGAATCCGTTATCCTGGAAAACCCTAGGTCCTGAGCATTCTGGATAACAGGTCTTATATCTGTACAGGTAAAATGTGCAGTACACCGATTCTCGCTTCTTTACTGCATTTACAGGTATAGGATCTCTTATCCAAAAACCAAGATCCAGAAAGTTTCGAATTACAGGAGGGCCATCTCTCATGGAGTCCATTTAAACCAAATACTTTTTAAAAATGGTTTAGTTATTTTTTTTGTAACTTATTTCTTTATTAAAAAGATTTAGGTTGTTGTACAGTATACATGTCACTATACATATTAGGTTGATACCATCAGTAACAACATGTTTGTAATTGTAAGGGATGTCCGAGAATGTTAATAAAATATCCGAACTGATTACAGCATATCCAAACATTCCTATGTTATCATATTACATTCTACATTAACATTCAACCTATATTTGCTTTTTCTCAACATGATACCAAAATGCATCCAAAAATAATGAAGTAATTAAGAATAAAATCAAATTGAATAAAATAAAATAAAAACCTACAAAACAGTGCTTCAACTATCCTATATGAGGCTTTAAATGGCTCCCTAGGGGGTAAAAGCTAACGCACCATATAAGTAATTATTCATCTGAGTTCAGTAGCTCCCAGGGTGTCCAGACATCTAAGAAATGCTGAGTATTGTTCTATATTATAGCGATACCTGACTCAAAAACAAAAATGGTTTCGTTATTCTCTGTAAATGAAACAGCCCCCTTTTACTTGAGCCAAAATGTATAGATTTTTTGTTGGTGTCAATGCAATCCTATTGGGGTTATTGAATATTTATATATTGTCTTAGTAAACTTAGAATATGGTGATCCAAATTAAAGAAAATATCTTCTCCAGATAACCTAAGGTCCTTAGCAGTATAGATAATAGATAACCATACCTTTATAATGTAATCCAACAAATGATATTGAATCATCCTTCCGAGTCCTACCCGAAGGCATGGGCCCTGTGCCCAAGTGTCCCAGGCACCGCCAGTGGACAGCTTGAACGTGTTGATCCCCCTTTGCTGAAGCTAGGGTGGGCCCACCATCCCCGCCCCCCAGAGGGGTTTGGGGTCGTTTGGACTCCCCTTCGCCGAAGCTAGGGGGAGTCCCGTCTACCCTGGGTTCTGCCGAAGCTTCCCCCAGGGCTTGTCATGGCCTGGGGTCCAGCCAAAGGACTATGACCCCATCCAGGGTGCTCAAACCAAAAACAAAAAAAGATGCTGGAGTGTGCGGTGCAAGGCCATTGTTTGCCTTTGGTAAGGCTCCAGCTGGCAGCCGGAAAAAACGAGATGCCGGCGCAGTTTTGCAAATTTTTCGCTGTTCTGCAAATTTCACGGGAAATTCGAGAATTTTTTGGCGAATCGAAACGCCCCAAATTCGCCCATCACTACAGAGGACCAAGTGTTTCTCCGTTTTTCACATAGGATCATAAGAACAGATACTCCTCCTTGATCTTGCCAGACAGAGGACCAAGTGTTTCCAAACCAACTACACTTGGTGGCCATACACAGGCAGATTAATGCTGCCGATATCTGTCCTCTGACCAAGATATTGATCGGGGAGGTTTGGTGGGCATACCAGGGAAAGATTTTCTTATTGTTTATGGCCACCATTTAGGGTTTGATATATTATGACTACTATTTGCCTTGTACAATTTAGTCTTTAATTAAAATCTTACATTTACCCATTATCCTCTGTCTTTTATTTATATATAAGTTATACCCTGAGGCAATGGCTGAACTGTAGAGGTCAAAAAGTGGGAACCAGGAGGCAGGTCAGTTTCACTAGTAAACATAAAAGAAGGGGCCACTCCCATTCAGTAAAATTGTATCAACACCTTTAATCAAGGAAATATATATTGCACTTACAATTAAGCAGAGAGTGATTGTTCATCAATAAAGTCTGTTAAATCTGTTCCCAAAGCATTTTATCGTGTCCCGACTTTCTCAAGGGTGATGGAGTGCTGTCTCCATACATGATGAACGATGATGAACACGATGAACAATCATTTTCTGCTAAATTGTAAGTGCAGAACCTTTGATTAAAGGTGTTTATTTGTAGATGTTCTCTGCTTGGGACCTGCAGATGAAGAAGGCAGCACCTCACGTGGAACATTTGTTGGAGTTGTCGGATAATTTGCATTTAACCCTTGGAGCAGCAAACATTTGTATTTGACCTTTGGAGTATTTGGACTTTGTTATTCGTGTCGTGTGCATTAATAGTTTCTACATATAACTACCCATTTCTCTTATCTACAGTTTCACAAGTGTCCTGCTGCTTCTATGTCTCCATTGTGATCTAAATTGTGATTTACAAAATAAAAACATGGTAATCTGCATCTCAGCACTTGATGGAGTTTGTGACAATAAATGGCTGGTTTGCCTTTCAGATAACTTTTAGAATGTTATTAAATGGCTAATTCAAAGCACCTTTTCAATTGGCCCTCATTTTTACTTGTCTATAGTTTTTGAATTATTTGCCTTCTTCTGAATCTTTTCAGCTGTCAGGTAGGAGTCACTGTCCAAATCTAAAAGACAAATGCTCTGAAAGGCTACACATTTATAATTGTTGCTACGTTTTATATCTCATCTTTCTATTCAGACCCTCTCCTTTTCATATTCCAGTCGACTCTTGTTCAAATGTGTGGTTACCAGGGTCATTTGGACCTTAGCAACCAGATTGCTGAAACTGCAAACCGGACACCTGCTGAATAAAAAGCTAAGTAAGTAAAAAAAACACAAATAATAAATAAATGAAAACCAATTGTGAATATCACTCTCTATCATACTAAAAGTTCATTTAAAGGTGAACAACCCCTTTAAAGGAATATTTCAGTGTGAAAATAAAAACTGGGTAAATAGATAGGCAGTGCAAAATAAAAAATGTTTCTAATATAGTTAGTTAGCCAAAAATGTAATGTATAAAGGCTGGAGTGAACAGATGTCTAATAAAACAGCCAGAATCCAACTTCCTGCTTTTCAGCTCTATAACTCTGAGTTAGTCAGCGACTTGAAGGGGGGCCACATGGTACATTTCTGTTCAGTGAGTTTATAATTGATCCTCAGCATTCAGCTCAGATTCAAAAGCAACAGATATGACCCATGTGGCCCCCCTCAAGTCTCTGATTGGTTACTGCCTGGTAGCCAGGGTAACCAGTCAGTGTAAACCAAGAGAGCTGAAAAGCTGGAAGTAGTGTTCTGACTGACTTGTTATACATCAAATCACTCCAGCCTTTATACATTACATTTTTGGCTAACTAACTATATTAGAAACATTTTGTATTTTGCACAGCTTATCTATTTACCCAGTTTTTATTTGTATAATGAACAATTCCTTTAAAATGGCAATATACCCTCCCCTTGTTCAACGTCAGTTCAATAAATAGAGCTTGTGCTGAAGATCTGTTTTGCCTATTGTTTTAATCACAAAATACTTAAGGTTACACCATGTTTTGTCCTTGCAAGGTAGATATTAGATCACCAAAGTTGCCTAACTTTGCAGTAGGAAATATAATTATAGACCTCGCAAGGACCAAGTCCTATTCATGTAGAAAAGGGGGTATACTGCCATTTTAAGTGGTGGGGTTGGTAAAGTGTGAGACTAACAGCTGAGGTTGTTGGAATGTGTTATATTATAGGCATTAGTCACAATCTAAATAATATGAACACAGAAAGACAGCTTTTCTGAATTCTGCAATATTATTCGGAAACAGGAGGTGTCAGCAGAGGCTCATAAATAACGGCATGTTTGGCATTAAAAGGGAAGCAGTTTTCAACACGTATAATTTTCCTACACCAGTCACTGTGTTTTTGGTTCTTGAGGCAAACAAAAAGCAAATCTTTGCTTTTGTTCAGAATTGAAGATTAACATTACTTTACTTTTTGGTCCATGCTGCTAAATAGTTATAATTAAACTTATTCAGACTAATGAAAGAAACAGCTGGCTTTGATCACATTCCTTTAAGAACAAAGAGATACAGTGCTAGTTACAAAAACAAAAGCAGAGAGTAAAAGTAATAATATTATTCTACATTAAGCTAGCCATAGAGTAGAGTGTGATCTGTCAATATAAGTGCAACATGTTAACACACATAGATGGGTAAATGTTACTAATCTAGCAGTTGAATCACGTGTGAGTAAGTAAAATATACTTATTAAACTTCATACATTGCAATAAACCTCTTTGGTTTCCTTGAAATTGGGATGTTTTGGTTATGGTGGGGAACAATTTTTATAAAGTATCCATATCACAGACCTGTTTACACGTATCATAATGGAGTAAACAGAACGAAGGACAAGGGGTGCATCAATGATGATCAGGTTTAAAAAGCCGCCTCCTGTAACTTTAAGAGCCGAATTTCTGTTTTTTAAAACGGAAATTCGGCTCTTCTAGTGCAGAAACCGCAGTACGCGCTTGTTGCACTAGCGATACCACCCCTTTGACCCGCTCTGACGCTAAACTTTTAGGGCTATTCCACACGGGGAGATAGCGACGCGTTTGCGGTCGCGGCGACAAAGTGCCGCGACAGTCGCCGCGACCGGCGCAGGCGACAGTTTTGTATGGGCGCCTATGTAAAAACGCCTGTGCTAACCACACGAGGCGATGCGCTTTTCAACAGTCGCCTGAAAAAGCCTGGCGAGGCATTTTCAGGCGACTGTTGAAAAGCGCATCGCCTCGTGTGGTTAGCACAGGCGTTTCTACATAGGCGCCCATACAAAACTGTCGCCTGCGCCGGTCGCGGCGACCGCAAACGCGTCGCTATCTCCCCGTGTGGACTAGCCCTTAAGCGCGGAGCGGCAGAGGGGGGCAGCATCGGGGTTGCTGCCTCAGGTGGAACAGCCCAAGGATTGTCCCCTGCTAAATGATGTAAACATTGGACTGGGGCCAAACTATCAGATCCACTGCATTGGTGCCCAAATCAGAAAATCCATTAGTTTGTAAGAGTAGATGTTATCATGTATGCACAAAATTAGACAGAAGGAGCAGTTGCAAACTGTATGCACCATTGTTATAAACTAATACAGAGAAATGTACTAGAATATCTAAATAGGATTACAACACAATGCTCAAGCATAAAATATCTTTATTACATGACCAGCAGAACACTAGCAATTCTTCTGGTGGTGTCCAGCCACATGCTGTGCCTTGGACAGAGATCTACGACTAAAGGTGGCCATTAGGGATGCACCGAATCCAGGATTCGGTTCGGGATTCGGCCAGGATTCGGCCTTTTTCAGCAGGATTCGGATTCGGGCGATTCCTTCTGCCCGGCCGAACCGAATCCGAATTTGCATATGCAAATTAGGGGCAGGGAGGGAAATTGCGTGACTTCTTGTCAGAAAACAAGGAAGTAAAAAATGTTTTCCCCTTCCCACCCCTAATTTGCATATGCAAATTAGGGTTCGTATTCGGTTCGGTATTCGGCCGAATCCTTCGTGAAGGATTCGGGGGTTCAGCCGAATCCAAAAAAGTGGATTCGGTGCATCCCTAGTGGCCATACACTATAAGATCCGCTCATTTGGCAAGGTCGCCAAAGAAGCGGATCTTAATCCGATATGCCCACTAACGGCTGGGCAAGAGGGCAATATCGGATGATTCCGAAAGTTCGGCCCTGGGAACGATCAGATTACAATAGTACGGATGGGCTCCAACGGGTAGCAGGACCGCATCAACTAGTCCATGCGGTCCTGGATTGTACAAAAAATCAAACTTGACCGATTGATATCTGCCCGGTTTTTGGCCTATCGATCAGGAGGACCCGTTGGGAGCCCCCACACATGGGCAGATAAGCTGCCGAATCAGTCTAAAGGACCAATATCGGCAACTTTAATCTGCCCGTGTATGGCCACCTTAATATAGTGCAGGGATCCCCAACCTTGTGAACCCGTGAGCAACATTCAGAAGTAAAAGGAGTTGGGGAGCAACACTAGCATGAAAATGTTCCTAAGGTGCCAAATAAGTGCTTTGATTGCCCATTTAGTAGCCCCTATGTGCATTGTCAACCTACATTGAGGCTCTGTTTAGCAGTGCACCTGGTTTTTATGCAGCCAAAACTTGCTTCAAAGCCTGGAATTCAATAATAAGCAACTGCTTTGAGGCCACTGGGAGCAACATCCAAGGGGTTTGTGAGCAACATGTTGCTCATGAGCTACTGGTTGGGGATCGCTGATATAGTGTAAGGCGATCAAGATTAGACCCTCATGGTGTATTAGGTCTGTTTAGGGTTGTGACGTTTTCTGGAAAAAAATACCGGCCTTCCTATGTATTTATCTTTTTTCCCTATTAATAACATTGGGATCAACCATCATTTTTACCGGCCAGGCCGGTAAAATACCGGCCAGGTGGCAACCCTAGGTCTGTTTAGAAGGCAACGGACAAGTCCAGGCACATACCCTATACTGCACAATTGCAATAAGCCCTTTTGGTGGCACAAACTGGAAATGCAAAAAGAAATGGCAGGTTAACACAGTTGAGGTGGACAAACAGCAACACATTATTATTCTAATTTAAGTGGAAGGGTGTGGATTACTATTATCAGCTGTAAGCGCTTGTGGTTTCTTTCTGTATGTGTATCTACAGGCAGCAGAGGGTTAGCTTTTACCAACTATTACTATTGACCAGGCCTGTGGGTGTGTTATTATTTCAAAACTGCTGCTTTTATCTCAATTTCCCTGGTAAATGCTTAGACCAGCACAATGTCCAAATTGCAACACAGCAAGGAGGCTCCACTGGCTCCACTGAGCAGAACCCATTCACCACTTGTGTGACTATACAAAAGCAGCAGCGAGAGGCATTTTGCACAGTAGGAGGATGCCCAATTACTCAGAAAATATCTTAATCCTTGTGCTGTTCGGGAATGACCTAATACTGATCCACTATTCTTATTGCAGGGCAGGGACTTATATCCTTGTGTGTTAGTGATGTGCTGCGAAAACAAGAAGAGTCACCTCGCACACCATGGCCATCCGAATTTTGCGAAACCTGGTGCTCGATGAAGGAGGTATTGGCAGCCTCCACAACAGACAGAGAAGTACCCCGAAACATTGCATCTGCAAATAAACGATCAAGGGTTTCCCTGCCAGAAATATCCTGTTGTGCCAGTGATTTTCTACTTCTCTGTCTTAGTGATGTGCGGGCCAGCTAGGTTTGCCACCTGGCCATTTTTTTACCGGCCTGCCCGGTAAAAATGAAGCTTGACCCCAATGCTATTTTCTCCAAAAAAGGTGGCAACCCTAGGGGCAGCCTGATAACCGCGGGTCGGACTGGTTCATCTCGACCTCGCAGCCCCATTTGCGGGTCGCGTGTAGGTTCAGGTTTGGGTTGAGCTCTTCTGCATATTTTCCCCTCCCGCGACCTCACACTGCTAGCTTTCGACTTCCAGTTTTAGAGGTAGAGGATCCATTATCCAGAAAGCTTTGAATTACAGGAAATTATCCAAATATTTAAAATGATTTTCTTTTTCTCTGTGATAATAATTCAGTACCTTGTACTTGAGCCTAGTTAAGATATAATAAATCCATATTGGAGGGAAAAGAATCATATTGGGTTTATTTAATGTTGAAATGATTTTTAGCAGATGCAAATTACGGAAAGATCCCTTATCTGGAAAAACCCCAAGTCTTGAGCATTCTGTATCCCATGTATAAACTGTATGTACCTGTATAAAGAACACATCACCTTGCCTAAGTCAAGTGGAAATTAAATGAAAAATTATAACAGCGAGAAAAAAATGGGATTCTAGCATAGGGGCTTCACTTCAAGTTGGTTCAGCTAATGGCCCTGGTCAGGTCTCAGTTAAGCTCCACTTGAAATTTGTATAGAAAGAGCAGCCACTGTGATCACTTGACAACTTTTATATCAGATGCTATATCAGTTCTTTGTAGCAAACAGACATTGGACCATGCCCCATTCCAACAGAAAGTTCAAGTCATACTGTCATGGGAAAAAATGTTTTTTTCAAAACACATCAGTTAATAGCGCTGCTCCAGCAGATTTCTGCACTGAAATCTGTTTCTCAAAAGAGCAAACAGATTGTGTTATATTTAATTTTGAAATCTGACATGGGGCTAGACATGTTGTCAGTTTCCCAGCTGCCCCCTGTCATGTGACCTGTGCTCAGATTAACTTCAGTCACTCTTTACTGCTGTACTGCAAGTTGGAGTGAAATCACCTGCAGCCAGCAACGTAACTAGAGGGGGGCGGGCCCTGGCCCCCGACCCTCTCCATACGTCTGGAACCGGTGGAATTAGTGGCGTGCGAGCTGCCGGGGAGGGCCCTGAGGGGGTGCGGGCCCTGGCCCAATCGTACCTCCTGCTCCCCAAGTAGTTACGCCATTGCCCCCAGCAGCCTAACAACAGAACAATGGGAAGGTAACCAGATAGCAGCTCCCTAAAACAAGATAACCACTCCACTGGTAGATCTAAGAACAGCACTCAATAGTAAAATCCAAGTCCCACTATGACACATTCAGTTACATTGAGTAGGAGAAACAACAGCCTGTCAGAAAGCAGTTCCATCCTAAAGTGCTGATTATTTCTGAAAGCACATGACCAGGCAAAATTACCTGAGATGTCTGCCTACACACCAATATTGTAAATTTTAAAAAATTACACTTGCAGGAATTAAATTTTATATTGTAGAGTGAATTATTTGCAGTGTAAACAGTGTAATTTAGAATAAAAGCTACATCATATAAATCATGACAGTATTCCCTTAAAATAAACTCCTTTAATACAAGTCTATGTTCTTTTAACTCCACATACCCTTACAACTATCCTGCTGCGACTGGACTCATGTTGTTGCCTCAATGTTAAACATCCCAGAGATGCTACAGGAAACTCCCAATAACCTTCATTTTAGATTTAGATTTTCGATTAAAAAGAAATAAAAAATAAACTGTAGTATATATACACACAATGATAAAGTATAGGTGTACATGGAAAATAAGTCAGAGGTCAGTCTTGTGTATAAACACACCAATACTTATAAACTGTTTCTGGCCTTGAAAGATAATGATGTTTGGAGTTTCACAACAAATTCCTCTCATACCTTAAAATGCAAACAGTACCAGTGTGTGGGCGGTTTCACCCAAGTTAATGTCTAGGTCACACTATGCATTTCTAATGGGAAGTCTAATATACAATAAAGATTACTATACTGTAATGTAAGATAAGAAATCATTTTAAACTCCAGGCTTGAGTGCTGCCTAACAGGGGGTCCCTAGACTATATCATTCACCCATTCAGGGGATTTTTATGGAGCCCTATTCCTTTTACTGCGAGTAGTATCTGCTATGAGTCAGGAAGACATTCCCAACAGTGGATGAAAAAGTTGCTGACTCAAGATATAGTAGTAAAATATAAAGAAATCACATTGGTGTTGTGATGCAATGATTGGGGATCTCGGTGATGCAATGATTCCTTGTGACCTTATATTGTTGAACTTTATGGTGATTGACTTCTCATTAAATTTTACAATATGTTAACATTGCATACTTGCAGCAGAGATTATATTCTAAAATAATGATCAACCCTAACGCTTACCTTTTCCTGCGTCGGAGGAGGTTGAGGGGGCGCATGATTATTGCAGAGAACGCAATTGTGCTCTCCTGTGCTAGAAAAGATGAATTTATGGTTTAAAAAATGGAAATTTGGCTCTTAAAGGAAGAGTAACACCAAAAGCTGAGTTAAGTGTCTTAAAGGAGAACTCACCCCCCCCACTAATAAAACCCCTATCCGAAGAGCCGGAAGATGGCACCCATGAGCTCCGCTGAGCTTACTCTGCACTTCTAGGTGAATAAAGGATATGGGGCACTTATAGGTGTTATCACCTATGCGGGAGAGAGCAGGGAGAGGGGACTATGAAGGGTACTGGCTAGGGGTTTTTATAAGTGGGGGATTGAGTTCTCCTTTAAAGTAATAACAATATAATGTACTGTTGCTCTGCTCCAGTAAATCTGGTGTGTTTGCTACAGAAACACTACTATAATTTATATAAACAAGTTTCTATGTAGCCATGGAGACAGCTTTTTAAAGGTATACTGTCATGTGAAAACATGTTTTTTTCAAACTGAATCAATTAATAGTGCTACTCCAGCAGACTTCTGCACTGAAATCAAATTCTCAAAAGAGCAAACAGATTTTTTTTATATTTAATTTTGAAATCTGACATGGGGCAAGACATATTGTAAGTTTCCCAGCTGCCCCAGTCATGTGACTTGTACCTGCACTTTAGGATGGAACTACTTTCTGGCAGGCTGTTATTTCTCCTACTTAATTTAACTGAATCAGTCTCAGTGGGACTTGGCTTTTACTATTGTGTGTTGTTCTTAGATCTACCAGGGAGCTGTTATCTTGTGTATGGGAGCTGCTATCTGGTTACCTTCCCGTTGTTCTTTTTTTAGGCTGCTGGGTGGGAGGTGATATCACTCCAACTTGCAGTACAGCAGTATAGAGTGACTGTAGTTTATCAGAGCACAAGTCACATGACTGGGGGCAGCTGGGATTCTGACAATATGTCTAATATGATGCCTTTTTGAACAGATTCTGAAAACCCCCCATTGTGTACAACAGAGCTTATCTGCTGTGTTTTCTCCTTTTTCAGCTTTGAATGGCCATAAAGCAGCTTGTTTATATAAACCATTGTAGCGTTTCTGAAGCAAACACACCATTTTTAATGTACATTATATTTACATTAGTTTAAAAAGCGTCTTCCTGATTAGCTCATGGGCCTTATGGACAGAGAACATATGAGGGGCCACACACACACTGTATGGCTGCCTTCATCTGCTCATGCATCATTGACTGCTAGATATAGTGTATCAGCAGAATACATTTTCTAACCTGCACATACCTGCACATAATACATAGTGTGGGGCACCATATATATTGTTCTATACAATAATATTGGTGTGTAAATCAGCAGCTTTAATGCTCGGCTCTACTGCTGAGCTGCACCAAGCACTAATACCACATGGAAAATGAATTACTCAAAGCAGTTAAGCTCATCCCAATGAACAGAGAAAGGTATAAATGTGAGTTCCTTAAAGGAACATTAACATCAAAAAATTAAATATAATGCAGTGTTGCCCTGCAATGGTAAAACCGATGTGTTTCTTTCAGAAACACTACTATAGTTAATATAAATAAGCTGTTTTGTAGCAATGGGGGCAGCCATTCAAATGAGTAAAATGTCAGGTAACACAGCAGATAGCAGATAAGCTCTGTAGAACATAATTGGCATGAATTGTACTCAGCAGTGTACTCGGTTATACTAGGATCTAGCATCTGTCATGATTTGTCATAATTTGCAGATATTTCTGTTCCTTCTTGTGTGATGAAGACAAAAGCAGCCTCAGCATGGGCCATTAATATTCTCTCTGCAAGGGACCAAATACTTCACTCAGTTTATAGGCTGTCCTTCTAGAGAGTTCTTTGTAGTTTGCTCTATCTCACAAGTAGTCAGTGAGCAGGAATAAAGGGCCCAACTACAAATCTCAGAAGAGAAAAATTGCACCCTTAGGGTCAATCCATGGAGCACCTGCATTCATGGGAATGGTTTTGTTATGCAAACTGCATTCTGCACCTTGTTCCACAATAATATCCACCACATGGCGCAGAGCTAAGCACTGTTGGTCACAAGTTGCACAACTCCCATGCGCCTTGTGGCACCATGGCCACCATCAGGGGGCACAGCAGGTACAGCTGTACCGGGTCCGGCAGTTTTTTAAGCTTGAACAGGGGCCCGGCCATGCTACACTTCCTGGGTTCGCCAGGCCCCCCTTTGCATCGCAAAGAGAGCCGAATCCCTCCGCTGCCGCCGGAATTAGACGATTGGATCCCAAAACTGCCACCGAAAGCTGCCGAAATGAGCTGAAAGCTGTATAAAGGACCCAAAAGCTGCTGAATGGAGCGTAAGAAGAGGAGAATGAAGAGGACCTTCCTCTGAACTCCAATGGTCATTTTTTTAAACCCCTGACCACCAAAGTTTTTTATTTAACTTTCATGGGCACCCAGTCCACCAATATTTGTTTTTAACTTATGGTGAGGGGCTGGCCACCAATGTTTTTTTTTACCTATCGGGGGCCTGACCACCAATTTTTTTTTTTTTTACCTATAAGGGGGCCCTGGCCAACAACTGCTTTTTATAACTTGGGGGTGGGGGGGTGGGCTGGCCACCAGTGGTATTTAACTTGTGGTGGAGTCAGTCCACCAATGTTTTTAATTTAACTTGTGGAAGTGGGGCCTGACCACCAATGGTTTTTAAACTTGTGGGAGAGTTTAATGTTTTAGCTTTAATCAATGTGTGGCTGTTTTACTGTGGGGTGGGTGTGATATGGGGAGGGGCTTTAGGATGGGCTGGGAACCAGGGGGCCAGAAAATGTTATGGTACGGGGTCCCGTGATTTCTGATGGCGGTTCTGTGTGGCGCCCAGCACACTTAGCTTACATATGTGTGTTCACACCAATGCTTTTGTTGGTCCTTTCATTTATGAAGCTTAGAAGAAAGCCCTTTACATCACTAACCCAACGTAAGCCCTATGGACCTGGGTGCAAAATTTACTCCAGTCAACCAATCCCACCATCCTGACCGATAATGAACTTAACAACACGTTGAGCACTTTGCTGCATTCTAGTAGTCCTCGTGGCAGCCCCTATTGCACCCCCAGCTCCCCTGCAACTGGTTTATATAATGAATGTCTTTACATAAAGGGAATGAGACACAATGGTGTTTAGACAAAATAGGGTCAATAAACCTTTCAATAATCATCTTTAGTGGCAGTAACAAGTAATGCTCTTTGGTTCACTCTACTGTAGTTATAGCACTGCTGGGTCCATTCCATTTTATATAGGAAGACAATGGGAATGAATCATAACTCTTACATACCACTCATGCTAGAATAAATACATGTACATCGATCAGTTCTAGCCTGTAACAGCCTAGTTATAGTTCAAGGCTTCAAATATATTCAGCTACAAGGCAACAATATGAGCATCTGCCACCTGTAGGGTTTAGTAATGCAAAGGGATAAAACAATAGTGTAAAACACGACTACATATTTTTTATAGTATACTCAAATGAAAATGTATTTTTAAGAACCATGCAGTAAGTCAGAGCCTGCACGTACATATAGTTTATGTTATATAGTGACAGTACAGTGAAATGGTCGAAGTTCAGGAAGTGCAATTTGTTAAAGCAATAGCAGCAGAGCACCCTGCCCTTGGGATTTCCACATTCTACCAGGCACTGAAAAGCCTACAGATAAGAGCAGGTTAGGGCAGTACAAATTGCCAAAGTCTAGGTTCATTTAGCAGCTAGTTGATAACTGTTGTGCTGTGTGTAGGAGTTTCCTTTGAATCTGCTTATAAAGATATATATTCATTTAAAAGATGTCTGTCACCAGTTCATAACCTCAGGAAAAGATGGCTTAGGCCAAATATAGGAGTTTGTGTAACACCACAACACTCATTTAATGCCATTTTCTATGCAGACCAATCATGTCTCTAACCAACATAAAGTTGCATGATTGAGTGCCACCGGACACACACTAAGGACAGAGGTTTCACCATAGTTATGAGTTGGAGGTGCTCAATCTCCATTGATAATTATGGGCTTAAAGGAAAACTTTACCCCAGAACAATGTAGGTCTCTATAAAACGACATTGCATAAAACAGCTCATGTGTTTTTTTAAAACCCTGCTTCATGGAAATAAAGCATTTTCCTAATAATATACTTTATCATAAATAGAAAATTGCCGTTTTAAAAAATTCAAGGCAAGAGAGTAAAAGGGCAATATTTACTTAAATATATATTCCAGTTTGGTAAGATTCTTTAATATGCCACTTAATATGATAGAAACGATCTGTTGCTTAAGTATTCATTTTGGGGGTAAAGTTTTCCTTTAAAGTGAAAGTTGGCGTTACATCACAGAGTCTTTTTACAACTTATGCCTGGACTGCTCCAGTCACCTGAAGGCAAATGTTTTTTTTGGCTGAACATTTTTTGGGACAACAAAACACCAAGCCAAGTTGTGGGCCTGCAAATTTCCCCACAGTCAGCTACATAAATAACTCATTCAATAAATGTACTTGCATTAACAGACACTCCCCACACTTCCATATAGTTTTGCTTGGCCTATCAGTGCATAAGAAAGCTGAAACAACCACCCCCTCAGAACCATGTGGTATCTCCAGGGTTTTCATGGTGGCCTGGGTCAATAGACACAGTGCAGATGTGACAATAGAATGGGGCGCACTTGTCACTCCCACACTATGCTGGAAAGGAAAATTGCTTTATTGTGGGTAAAAATCATGCCATTTGTGTCCAATCCTGCACTTTGCACACTAGTAATGTCAGGAAAAACTCTACCCACACCCCCTAAACTGCAAAGCCTTAACCTACACACGACCCTAACTCACATCTTGACTCACACCTGACCATAAGCTGCAAAATATTGCTATTGTAATGTACTTCTGTGCAGGCCTCTGATTCCAAGACAGGGAGCAGTGGAGAAGTGGACTTCTCCAGTCAGACCCGCACCCAACCCTAACACGATATGGTGGGCACAATTTCAACCCAAACCTGCCCAGCTGGCGGTCAACCCGCAGGTCACCGCAGGTATTGGGTCTACCTGCACATAACTATTTGTTGAAGCAAAAACCACCAAATGTTGGGAATTAGTATAGCAGTCTAATGGAGTGGATGGCTACTAGGTGAATAAGCAGGATAGCTTTGGCAGAATAGAAGGGGTTATAGTGGGGGTTGCCACCGTTTCTGGTAAAAAAAATACTGGCCTTCCTATATATTTGTAACCCTCCATAGCTGGTTGGTAGGTAACAGCTTACAGCTTCTGCCCTTACAGGGATAAGAGCAAGGGGTTTGCACAAATTCCCTACATTTTTATTTTTTTCCCCTATTAATAACATTGGGATAAACCATCATTTTTACCGGCCAGGCCGTTAAAATACCGGCCAGGTTGCAACCCTAGTTATAGTGTGGTACACGCTTCTCTTTCAATGTCCCAACATACCCACAGCCTGAAAGACATAAAAGAGTCTGTTTTTCTTTTTGTATGACATGAATCTATGTTGGCAAAAGAGACCTATTTTTATAGCACCTATAGGCTTTTATTGTTGCTGTTAGATAATATCACTTTATCATAATTATTATCCTTATAACATGCATAGTCCAAACAACACTGCTTGCTACCGATAATATATTGATTACCAGGCTTTGTTTTTACTTTGTTTTCATTTTACACACTGCCATACAGTATGTCAGCTACATGTAGTTGGTCAGAAGAGGTGCAGGGGAGGGGACATGATAAAAAAAAGCCACCAGGAAGTTGGTGGTAAACAGGTAAACAAAAATAAACTCAATCCTCCCCCCATTTCTGAGTCACACAATAACATGAGAGACAACAGAAAGGGCTGTAGGCAATGCAGAATGGGCCACTTCCAGAGCTATAGGGACATTGCACAAGGCATTAGTGATGGGCAAATTCGCGCATCCGTTTTTTGACGCTGGTGTCTGTTTTTTTGCCGAAAATGTGCCGGCGTCCAATTTTTTTTTACGCCAGCGGATTTTCACGCCTTTTGCGAATTTGCTGCGAATTCGCGCCTGGCGAATAAATTCGCCCATCACTACAGGGCATCTCCAATTACAAAATACAATACCATACCATAAGGGGCTTCTTGCTTCTTGCCCTTAAGATATAATCTTGATGTGTTTGCCAAGCTTGCATGGAAAATCCCAGGCTATTATTAAAGGAAAAACGAAACCCCTAGAATAAATACTTAACCAACAGATGGAGTGCTGCTCCAGCAGAATTCTGCACTGAAATCCAATTCTCAAAAAAGCAAACAGATTTTTTTATATTGAATTTTGAAATCTGACATGGGGCTAGACATATTGTCAGTTTCCCAGCTGCCCCAGTCATGTGACTTGTGCCAGCACTTTAGGATGGAACTTCTTTCTGGCAAGCTGTTATTTCTCCTACTTAATTTAACTGAATCAGTCTCAGTGGGACCTGGATTTTACTATTGAGTGTTGTTCTTATATCTAACAGGGAGCTGTTATCTTGTGTTAAGGTGGCCATACACGGGCAGATAAAGCTGCCAATATCGGTAGTTTGGACCAATTTGACAGCTTATCTGCCCCTGTATGGGGGCTTCCGACATGTCTTCCCGATCGATTTTTAACCGACTGACCCGTCTGAGCCCCTTAGCGTATTGTAATTTGATCGTTCGGCCATACGGCCGAACGTTCGAATTACCGCGATATAGCCATGCTGTTAGTGGCATATTGGGGAAATATGAGTCTACGGCCAGCTTTAGGGAGATGCTATCTGGTTACCTTCCCATTGTTCTTTTGTTAGGCTGCTGGGGAGGAAGAGGAGGGGGCGATATCACTCCAACTTGCAGTGTAGCAGTAAAGAGTGACTAAAGTTTATCAAAGCACAAGTCACATGACTGGGGGCAGCTGAGAAACTGACAATATGTCTAGCCCCATGGCAGATTTCAAAATTGAATATAAAAAAATCTGTTTGCTCTTTTGAAAAATGGATTTCAGTGCAGAATTCTGCTGGAGCAGCACTATTAACTGATGTGTTTTGCCATGACAGTATCCATGACAGTATCCCTTTAACAAACTAGAATATATATAATATATATTTAAGTAATTGTTTTGTTTTTACATATTTAACCATGAGCCCCCATTTTATGATGATCTGAGTGCTGCCCCAGAGATCACCTGACCAGAAATACTACAGCTCTATCTGTAACAGGACAGAAATGTGTCCATTAATTGGCTCATGTGACCTAACATGTATGTGTGTGTGCCTTTGGTTTGCTTGTGTGCACCGTGAATCATATGGTCCGGGGGGGGGGTGGCCCTTAGCTCTTAAAATGGCAATTTTCTATTTAGAATTACCCAATGGCACATACTACTAGCAAATAATTTTTTTATGAAAAAGGTTTATTTAGACAAAGAACGGTTTTACATATGGGCTGTTTTATGAAATATATCTTGATAGAAACAATCATTGGTTGGAGGTATAGATTTCCTTTTATGTAGCAGGAAAGTGTTTAATTGTTACATTGATTATACCTGTTGCAGAGCAGGAGATATTCCTCCTTAGGTCACTGTACTACCTTTACTCTACAACTGAGTTATAATTCTACAATTTAGAGTCAATCATTATGAATACTTTCTTTGTAATTGAATTATAGTACCTTTACAAGCAATATTATTTCAAAAGTAAATGCCATTGACTTTACTTTAGGATAATCATGAACAACCTGTAAAATGTATCCTAATAATGGGAATTAGTCATGTTATCGGTTATAAATGGTGCTTAGTGATGACACCATAAGTCACATGACTCATTACATATTGTATGAATTTATCTAAGATAATGTACCACCTGTTGCAAAATATGAGCATATTAAAAGGCACCTCCGAGTTCCATGCCCCGTATAAAGCATTTGATCTGCAGTCTTGTTCTTTTTTTCTATGCTCATGAATCTCTATGAATAAATATACTGGGATATACTACAAAAACATGATATTACAGTTGTTAGAGGAGGTATAATCAGGTATACCCACATCTGACCTGGTGACCCACACCTGGACCTGCAACCCTATCTATCTTGCAACAGATTTATCCACAATGTGACCTGTTACCCATTGACTGCTCAGCTGACACACCACTGTAGTAGCAATACAATAAAACAGAATACTGTATATCATGTCCTGAAAATTCTTCCCCTGGCTCCATCTTTGATACCCTAAACTGTCTACAGTTATCTGTTGTTCCAAACTGAAGGGCACAGACTTGGCACAGACTTAAGAAAGGTAGGGTCACTGGGGAGTGCCAAGTTGTTAGGCACTGTCAGCCATTCAAGTCACTTACCATACCCCTCTATCGCACCAAAAAGACCGCTCCAAGCTTACCCTCCTTCCAGCTGCTCCAATCTCTCCTCGTAAGGTGCTCTGTCCACAGCGTCCCCACCGCCAAAGTACATTCAGTGCCAAAAGAATGGACGGCACTCCATTCGAGGAGGAAACAAGTTTTATTGCAGGCTCATGCAGGGATCAAAAGGCCCTACGCATTTCGGTATACAATCCCTTAATCATAGTCACTTACCATACCAGTTTAAAAACCAGCCCACAGTACATTACAAACATTGCTCAGCTATTTTCTTCTTGCACCTCTTAAAGCTGTGCACATGCGCAGTACAGAAATCTGCAAAAAAGTTCTGTACTAAACATAGGCTTGGCCAGGGTAAAGTAGAGGGTATCTGGGACATGGAAGCCAGTGGCTGCCCATAAAGTACCATAGGGTTCAGCTCTGAGAGTTGACATATTTATGATTTATTGGTTTCCTCAACCTAGCTTTTTTTAACTACTATAAACAAGTATGGTTGAGGAAATCACTAATAAATAGCTCACATAATAAATAAGCTCACATAAGCCTTCTCATTTGTCTGGCTCTGGAGCTACTGCTCTGGCCCTGTGCAGGCACAAAGAGTGGATTTTGGTGCTAAAACACGTGAGTATGCATTCTGGTACAAAAATCTGCTCAGTTTACATTCAGATTTGCAAAATTCTGCTCTCTTTGCCTCTGTTTGTTCCCTTGTATCCAAAACAATCAATAAAAGATTTTTTGGATTGTGACCATATCCTTAAATATTACCTAAAGCTCAGTTAGAGCCTCATTTAGTGATTTTTTTTTTGCATCAGTTACCCACATTTCATAACTGGCCACTGCAACTATACCTGGCTCACCACCCTTTTTTATCGCACGGGCGCACATTTTGGACACCGTTCTGCAAACCTTTTCGTGTCTGCAAAACTCACAAATTCTAGGCTCATCGCTACATATAAATTAACCTGTACATGTACCTCACTACCTGCCACCCGTATACATGGGACACTGGTGACACCCACTCCTATAGGGGGATTAGCCAACTATAGGTCCAGCGAGGGCACAGACGGCAATTGTATTTTATTTTATTTTAAATATGTAATTGCCAAGGAGGTTCTAGACAGTGGACTATTTTAATAGCAGGGATACCATCATAACTAGCGAATGAGCAGATCATGCTGCAGCGTATGCAGAATTCTAATCTATGTTTTTCCTCCATATGCTGGGGCACTTTTTTATACTATATGCAATTGGTTCAAGTTAATCTTTGTTCAAAAATCATAAAGCCAGTTTTATGTTTTTAGTCTACTTAGTTTATGAATTTATTACCACCTAGAAGGCTTTTGCCATTTCCTCCATAAGATGGGCTGACCTGCAACCTACAGAATAGATGTTGTTACAAGGAAACTTTAACCTATACACCAGGGGAATCCTGTTGTAAAACTTTAAGTGATTAATAAAAACAGCAAAGTCCCAACATTATAGTGTTTCTGCCTTTAATCTACACACCAGCATTACTATCAAATACACTAAACCTGCTCAAGCCTAAAGGTCTCATTTTCAAAAATCCTGGACCCAATACTGCTCATGCATTGAAGCTATATATAACCCATACATTTTCCCAGCAACTTGTGGTGGGTACCAATGCGTCTATTTAGTGGGAGGTGATAAATTGCATGCATCAAAAGGAGCTAACCTTGTCAGGACCACCAGCCTAGATTTAGCAATAATTCAAAGGAACCCCTAGAGGGTTGAGCCCATAGACCCAAGGGACTTACACATGGATGCTAATGGTGTAAATAATACCACACTCCAGAAATGATGCAATACCCACTACCAGAGTCATCATAACTATCACATATTATGACATTCATATTCCAGGTGTTTTCTTGATGACACAAGACAGAGACCTCATGGCGCAGGGCTATACAGTTTGTTAAAATGTTAAATCTTCAATAAAACCAAGTTTTTTACCAATGATTTGATGACCAAGCGATTCCTTGAGTGATCCGAAGAGTGCGTTGCCCAGAACTTTGGTGTGTGCAACATTTCGTTTTCCCTTAGCGACGGACTCAGGGCGGCTGCACCTGGGTCACAACGATGTCCGGGTAAGATCTTATACCTTTATCCATTTGGTGAGCCGAATCCGGCGAACTTGTGAGGGGTCTGGGGCATTGTGCACCCGGACCAACAAACCTTAAGGGTGAGCTGGAACCGGCATTTGAGCAGAAAATTTAAATAGATTAATTAAGAAAACACATTTTGATGTATGTTGATTTGCCACGGGACTCGTAGAAAGGAGAATTATTTTTGAAATCCCAATAAGCAACGCTGGGGGAATTGTTTCGTGACACAAGACAGAGTATGCAAATAAATTGAATAATATCTCCCCCTATCACTTGAGAAGTGTCAGACCTGGACTGGCAATCTGTGGATTCTGGCAAATGCCAGAGGGGCTGCTTTAAGATGCCATAGACACTCACTATTTAGTGGGCCTGCAAGGATCTCTTAGGGCCTCTGTGTGACTAAAATGCCAGGGCCTGTTATGAATTTCAGTCCAGACCAGAGAAGTGTGCAATTCACTAAGATGACGTGCTAGGTAGCTGCGTAGGGAGTTAAGGAAACATAGATGAGCTACCCTCTAAAGCAGTTTGTTTTCCCTCAATGTCAAGCCACCCTTGGACATCTAACCTTTGATCAGACAACCTCTAAACTCATAACAAGGTTACAGACAGTGTTGGACTGGCCCACTAGATACCAGGAAAACTCCCGGTGGGCCCAGGTGTCAGTGGGCCCTCCTGCTTCTAAACATTTGGCCTATTTCATAGTCATTGCCTATTTCTATGGGAAAAAATGCTAAATAGATGGAATAATAGATTATAGTATGTAAAGAAAAGAGTCTAGGAGAGGGTGAGTGAGGAGAGGAAGAATAATAGTACTGAGAGTGGGCCCCTGGTCTAAGGTTTTTGGGTGGGCCCCTGGTGTCCCAGTCCGACACTGGTTACAGATATAAGACAATATTTTGTTTTCTCAGTCATTTACCTGTTCCAAGAATATCTAGAACAGCAAATAAGTTTTCACCCCAAATATCACCATAAATGAGCTGCAAGCCAGGCTTTCAGATTTATCTAATATAATATATAGGCATGATCCCCAAAGAATATGCAAAATAATCTTCACCATGCCTCTCCCTCCCCCCCGCCACTGCTCTACAGAAGAAGTAAAGCATAGAAATGCTGTATTCTTTACAAGCCCAAAGGTTCAGCAGCCTTATAACAGTAAAGATAAGTTTCTAAGACAATTTTTTTCAAGCCAGTGGCTCAACACAGGCTCATTGTTCTGTGAGCTGCTAAGAAACTAAGCTTAGGGTTCATCAAAAATGATCAAGACATTGAGAAAGTAGGATTGCTTCTGCATACGTAATAGCTGCAAGATTGCAGGGTTGACTAATAACCACTTCTGATGTAGAATGTATTCTTTCTATGTTGCCATGATACAACTAATCAGCCTGGTATTTTATATTGTATTCATACTGCATATAGTGAGTCAATCTTGAAGGCCATGTAACTGAGATCAGCATAGAGCATGTGCAGTGAATCAGCAGAAGAGAAGATATTAAGCTACTGGGAAATCCTCAGATGCAGAGATTACGGTTAAAGGGCTGTGTTGGCTTAGGGCTGGTACAGAACCACCTTCATATTGTGAAACATGTCTAGACTAATTTTTGATGAGCTTTAGTTCTCCTTTAAGACTTTTACCAAATTACTGAAGTGAATCAGCTCTGCGACCCAGAACTTGGCATTGGACCTCTTCTTTTTCATTATTTTCTATTGTAAGCACAATGTACAATGAATCTTCTGACTGCACTGAAGATTCTCTACTCATTCTCTGAATACAACTTTTTGCACCTATCCAAGAAACAACTTTGTAGAAAGATTTTTAAAACGTGTCAACATGTATCACACGTGCAAGATTTAGCATCTAAAAACATGAAATCATGCTAAGTCAATATTCCACTGTAGAATGTACGTTTATTTGAAGGGAGGCCAGGTATGAACATTAGTGCCCCAAGTCTAAAGCACTCTCCATTATGCCCAAAAAACAGCTTTTATGCAAAAAATCACTTAGCCTTAGCCAACCAGTACATTATGGTAGACTCCACAAATAGTTATTAGTTCAAGTATGCAATGGAGGAAAGTTATATATAGTTATATATGCTCCTTTTGATTTGGACAATCTGAGGTAGAGAGAGGGCGGTGCAGCAGTGTCTCCCATAGGCTATCCCAGAAATCAGCAATACTTAAAGGAAGTCCTTCATCATCAGATCATCACAAAGTGCAGCCCTTGGAATATCTATGGCCTGGCTACTTTATCATGGGAACACCCAACTACCATGTACTCATTGTTTTTCACTTTGCAACTTATCAGAAAGAAACACCATCCAGTAAATCAGGGATCACAATAATCTACAGTTGGACCTTGGTCCTTACCCATGATCATATCACGCGTTTGGACATAAGTTCATCCTTTAGCTGTCATGTCTCTATAAATGAGTTTGTTTGGAGCAAGGTCCCTGCTTATTATCATTGTCTTTGTGCTGATATTTATATTTTCTGCTGTTCTCATAAACGAAAACGTACAAGTTTTAATAAGAATTTACTCAGGATGAAGCAGAGAAAGTTCAACGAGAACAGGAACGTGATATAACAAAGATCGGTTATTATCACACACACTAACTTTTGCTATCATACAGCAGTAATGGGGGTTCATGCAATACAGTTCTTGCCTACTTGGCTCATGTTTAATAACCCTTTTTCCAATAACCACAGCATCAACTATGCAAAGTATCCTCTACGGACTTAAGTTATAGAGATCCAAATTACACAAAGATCCCTTATCTGGAACCCCAGGTCCTGATCATTCTACATAATAGATCCTCTACTGGAGTCTACTTGTATTAGCTCTGTTGCCAGCACAATGCCTTTAGTCAGTCTGCACCAGATTTGCACAAGAATATTCCATTGTTTTGATATTTCCATTTCAAAATAGGCCCTGACATTTCGAGTGCGCAAAGGCCCAAACAGCCTCCTGCCCAATATAAAGCACCGGTCTATCGAAGCCCTTTTTGGCATTTGCAGTTCCATAGTGCTACTTCAATAGATAATGAGCAAAAATCAATTGCCCTTCCTTTAGAACTTCTATTAGGCTGTGTTTTTGTCTGAACCTCCCACTAGCTGCTGGGCCTGCTGTCGCTGTACATTTATGAACACAAATGCAACTGCCATTTTGGACACAAATCATCATAGTTTCTTCTTCATAATGCTGGTCTGTGCCGTCAAATCAGTGTTTGCATTCGATTCACTAGGCAGTGAAGTGTAGTGTGTAGGGTTGCCACCTTTTCTGAAAAAAAATACTGGCCTTCCTATATTTTTATGGTTTTTCCCTATAAATAATATTGGCATCAAGCAACATTTTTACTGGCCATATGGTAACCCTAGAAGTGTGCTTATGGCACCTATGAAGCAACCCACTATGGGAATGCTGGAGGTTCCCCAGCGTTAAGAGTTGCAATTGCTCCCCATGCATCAGAAGAGGCACCATGGACGCATCATTGTGAAAGTGCATGTGTTTGGACGCAAGTACCTCAAAGAATTAAGTAATTGCTCTCCACTGACGTATTATAATTCAGGCAATAGTTTGACTTTATTAATAACAATAAATGGCACTGAACTGATCCAAACCAAAAGGAACACAGAAATGTACCAAAATATAATAGTAAAGTAAACCATTTATAAATATAATCCCTGTATCTGTGCATGCTGAAGACACAAGCACAATATGGTTGGAGTACAACTGAGCATATTGTGCAGTGTTTGTGTGTAAAAATGTCAGAATCTTGAATGGAAAGTTCCACTATAGACCAAATAATCGGAAAAGTTGATTGTAACATAATATTTGCTAGTAAAGCGTGATACGGAAATTAATGCAAAAGTATGGAATATACTGTATAAGACATCTGTAGTGGGGGCCGGACAGTGATGTTTGGCGACGGAGTGGTGATGTTAAGGGGCAGGTCAGTGACATCAGGGAGTAACATAGTAACATAGTATATCTAGTATAGGTCAATCTAAAAACAACTGGACTTGCTGAGTGATCAATGAAGACGTTCTCAGCAAGTCCAGTTGTTTTTAGATTGACCTATACTAGATATACTATGACCTGGATGAATGAAAATCTTCATAGTCATAGTAACATAGTAGTAACATAATAAGTTAGGTTGAAAAAAGATACTTGTCGATCAAGACCTGCCTAACTGCTAGATGACCTGGGAAAGGCAAAATGGCTATAACGGTTGGTTACCATGTCATTTACTTCAGAGTACTGTTCAGATTTCCAAAAACTGGCCTACTTGGAGTGGGGGATTCAGAGGCAACCGGGCCTGCTGCCTCAAGGGTTCACACACCCAGGCCTCCAAACCAGAGCAGAAACCCCCTATGTTTCTGGGCCTCACACCCCAGCCACAACAGCCCAGACTTGTTGCAACTGCAGCCAGAGGAAAGGTAAGGTGCAGCTCCCAGGGCAGGGAGCAGCAGTGTCAGACTGGCCCACCGGGATACCAGGAAAACTCCCGGTGGGCCCAGGTGTCAGTGGGCCCTCATGCTGCTAAGAACAAAGAGGCTAAATAGATGGAATAATAGATTATAGTATGTAAAGAAAAGAAACTAGGAGAATAGTGAGGAGAGGAATAATAACAGTACTGAGAGTGGGCCCCTGGTCTAAGGTTTTTTAGTGGGCCCCATGTCTATGGTTTTTGGGTGGGCCCCTGGAGTCCCAGTCCAACACTGGGGAGCAGGTCTGGGTCAGTGAGGTCCACCAGGGTTTTTATCTGTGTTCACTTGTCTAGTCTGGCCCTGCCAAGGCTGCAGTCAGGAACACCTACATTTTTCCGTTTGATACCTGTGAAGTTGTCCATACATGGGCTCCTCTAGATGGCAGCTTATCGGCCCCTGACTAGAGCTCTCGGGACTGCCTGCCTAATGATATACAGCTGAAATCAGCTTTTAAAATCCCATCAGGTGAGGAGTGCATCAATACATCAATTACCAATATGGTTCTCACTGTATCTAAATTCTCTTTTTGACAATAGTACTTTTCACTTGATGCTTTATTATATAAATCGTCATACTAAAAAGTGATGAGTACAATAATGATTGCCCCTCCCCCCAAATATTACATTAGTGGCTTTTATTTTGTGACCACAATTATATCATGTAAACTTAAATTTGAGAGTTCCTTTAGAAAAGATGACCCATGGCTAATCTCTATAATCATACACACAGTAATGAATTGTATTTATCTGGCTAGAGAGGAAATGTCAAATAGGTTTATTGGTTTATGTTTATTAGGAATGCACAAACTCACAATTCAGTGATAAATGCATTTTTTCTGGTAACGTTAATACAATTATCTGAATAAACCCATTATAGAAATTATAAATCCACACACATGACTTCCCAAATCACAGTAATATATCCAATTAGGCATCTGTAGAGCTCAGCCTGTCGCTAACTATCACTGACATGAGTTGATCTATAATACTGTTCCTCATAAGCTATGGTCTAACTGACAAAACAACAGGAGATGAACATGGTACGGAATCATCAATTAAATGTTTGAGTTTTGTGTTACTCATGTCACATTCATGTGCACTATAAATACATTTCACCAGTGCCTGAGTGGACACACCAGTGGGAAACCACGACAATGTGCATTGGGTCATTTCGGCACATAGTTCTGATTTGTCAGCAGAATCTTGTTGATTTCCAGAAACCTTTTTTCCCACTGCTTCCCCAGTGTTGCGGATCCTTTTCCATCCACTCCTTGCTGTATGTGCATGGATGGACACCACATCAGCTTGTTTGCATACATGTGCAATATGTGCATCTCCCCATTCTACTACCACACCATTACTAACTGGCTGGCAAATTTAGTGCTAGGCAGAGACCAACATACACAGAGGAGCTGTTATTGAGTTTATTGGATTTGGACAATTAAACTTTAATAACTCATTTTATGCATTTGCCTACTCCCTTTTTTCAATATGGTTGCCCCCGTAGGCAGGTACCTCTGCTATTTACCCCTAATTCTGTCCCTGTCCTCCTTTGCTGCTCTGAGAATTCCTTATAAGTGTCAAATGTTTGTCAGGTAATTCTTCTCTGGAGAACACTGCAATGCAGTTGACAATATGAGATCATCCTGTGTGCCAATGCCCTAATGATAAAGACAGTGGTCCTAAACTGTGTGTTTGCCCCCCCCCCAGGGTGCCCAAAGCAATGGAAAGGGTGTTACCCTGCTTTTTATGTCAAAACCGAACCCCAATATGTCTTACCTATGTGCTGCTAGTGTCTAAAATATATTTGCATCCAGAAAAAAGCATTAGAACATTTAGATAGTAATGACATAAAAAAGAAAGCAGGGCTGCAATGCTTGAAAACATATATCATTTTATACACACTGGAGTGGTAGAGGAACCAGAATGTTGCAATTCTTGTACTAAGGTAGGTGTAACTGTAATTTCAATTATAGAAGTATGGGAGCAGCAGTGGCGGTACTACCTGGGTAGCAGGGGGTGTTATTACACCCGCGGGTGGTATGATTGGGCCCGCTGGTGGTTGGCACGCCCGTGTATCCGCCAAAAAGTTTGCTTTTGGAGGAGGTTGGGTGGCCCTGGCTGCACGCCCTGCACCTGAGCCCGACGCAACTTAGCTACGTTACTGGAGAGCAGAGAGTTGTGCTTTATTACTATGTGAAATGCCCAGATTTGAAAAGCCCTATCTACTGGGCTGAGTTTATTGAAGTACGCAGGGGCTGAGTACAGAAAATGTTGTTCACCATCCAGGTTCATGCCTTGTGGTATACTTGTGTTTGGCCTCTTTGGACTCCATTGTTCAGAAGAGGGTGGAGAAGAAAGATTAGTCTGCTGGCATGGGGTCAGGTGGATGGTCCCTGGGATAGAGACCAATGGAGCAACACTGAGAGGGCCTTGCACAGGTCTGGACTGGGAGTAAAAATAGGCCCTGGCATGTACAAGTCCACAGAGGCCCAAATAGTCCTACACCAGCCCATTAAATAGCGACTATCTATGGGACATTACAGCAGCCCCTTTGCCATTTGCCAGAACCCACAGATTGCCAGTTCAGGCCTGGCCTTGCATTTTGGTGCTGAACAGCAGTTGAGAGGATGCCGTTGAGTGACTGTACCTACTAACCTGCCTGTTTCTGTAACACATTAAATGTGTTTTATGTAAATAAATCATCAGAATTAACTTGCTGAGAGAACATGTTGACAGATTTAATTGCAGCAATATGTTTTTAAGAATGACTGATGCCCAAGTTATATTTGAGTGTGTGTGTGGGCATGGAATTATCAGTGAGAACATTTCCTACATCACTACAGCAAGTCCCACGTCATATCATAACACCTGATGTACCCACATTATTTTTTTACTAGAATGTACAATTGGGTGTTCCCAAATAATAACATGTTGCTGGAATTTCTGCCGTAGGTCTTGCGTGTATATAGTGCTTCTGTTTGCTAATGATGTGCACATGTTTTATTGATCTTTTTTTCCCTAAACGTGCTGTTACACAATGAGATGAGTTGCTTCTGACTGTAGCCTGCTAGAAAGAGATGTCACAGGGTCATATATGGGCATAATAATTGAATAGTCCCATAGAAAATAATTAAGGATGCAACAAATCCACTATTTTGGATTCGGCCGAACCCCCGAATCCTACGTGAAAGCTTCGGCCGAATACCGAACCGAATCCGAACCCTAATTTGCATATGCAAATTAGGGATGGGAAGGGGATTTTTTTTTACTTCCTTTTTTTTCTGACAAAAAGTCACGTGATTTCCCTCCCCACCCCTAATTTGCAAATGCAAATTAGGATTCAGATTCGGTTCAGCATGGCAGAAGGAATCGCCCGAATCCTGCTGAAAAAGGCCGAATCCAGGTCCGAATCCCGAACCGAATCCTGGATTCGGTGCATCCCTAAAAATAATAACCCTATACCTGCCTAGCCAAAAGGAACAGCTACCAATCTGTTTTGGTGACATCAGTCTTTAAGGGCAAGGGCAGGTGTTGTGACTACTGTGTTATAGTCAATAGTAGTGCCACACTTACACTATACTGTACTGTACTGCTTGTTGAAGCGTTGGGTGCACAGCTGTGTTCCTCTCTGCAAAGGTGGATTTCCACAGTATACCAATAAATCCAGCAGCACTCCGATAAGTGAATCAAGTATTTATTCGTGCCACTAGCCAAGGGACATTTGGGCTATTCCAGCCCTTTATCAAGCTTGTAGGGATGTAGCGAACTGTTCGCCGGCGAACTTGTTCGCGCGAACTTCGACCGTTCGCGTCCGCCGAATGTTCGCGAACGTCGCGCGGCGTTCGCCAATTTGGGTTCGCGTTCGATTCGTTCGACCATTCGACCATTCGAATTCCTTCGACCGCTAAAAATCGAACGATTTCCATTCGTTCGAACGATTGTAAGCATTCGATCGAATGAAAAGCATTAGATCGAATGGCTTCGATCGTTCGATTCGAATGAAAATCCTTCGATCGAATGATTAAAATCCTTCGATCGTTCGAATCGAACGATTTTAGCGGGTGTTCGAAGTTCGCAAACTGTCCGCGAACGTTCGCATTTTTTGCCGGTATTCGCGAACGGCGTTCGCGAACATCAAATCGGCAGTTCGCTACATCCCTACAAGCTTGATAAAAGGGCTGGAATAGCCCGAAACGTCGCTTGGCTAGTGGCACAAATAAATACTTGATTCACTTATCGGAGTGCTGCTGGATTTATTGCTATACTGTTGACTACTGTGTTGTTCTTCATTAGAGTCAAGGAGTTTTGGAAGCTAAGGCAGGGGTGGCAATATGTGCACCCTCCATTAAACTACCACACTATTACCAACTGCCTAGCCAGGCAGAGACAAACGTACACAGAAGAGATGTTACTGATAGTTTTTTGGATTTGGACAATTACATTTTGATAACCCCCACCCTTTTCTCAATATGGTTGCACCCTAGGCAGGTGCCTCTGCTGTCTACTCCTAGTTCTGGCCCTGTCCTTCACTGTTGGTCTGAGAATTGCTAGAAAGTGTGAGATGTTTGACAGATTTTTTTTGCAATAAGGCACTTCTTGTTATTATTGTCTTTAGGTTGGGAGGCTGAATGGTAATGTACTCACCCTTCCACTTTACAGAACTGCAGAATATATTAGGGCTTTATAAAGATTTGTTAATAATAACAGTACTAATAATATCAGCAGTAATATATGATTTTAGGTCCATTATTGGGGCAAACTTTGAAATTGAAAGTACTTGTACTTTCATTTTGCAACTTCCTGGTTCTTCCAAACAACTACAGAAGAAGGAGGAAATCTAACTCTCCTGATTACATAGGGAGAGTGTGAGAGGGTTGACACTTTTTTTTGACACAATGTTTTTCCCTGTTATTAACATCGGCATGGAATACTATTTTTACTGGCCAGGATGGTAAATTACAGGACAGGTGGCAACCCTAGAGGGGGACGTAGTAAGGTTAGCAACAAAACAATAATCCCATAGTTATTTAAAACAGGATATATGAAAATGGATGGCCCAGGAAAGGGGAGGCTGTGTAAGAACAGAAAGCTGTTATATTTCACTATTGAGTCTCCCTCCACTTGTTTTTGCATATGTTGTAAAGTGTACACGGATAGAATGGGACATGAAATACTGGTAACCTCAAGTTACACCATTGTCTTATCTTTTCTTATATATTATGTTGATGCACAGTGTAATAACACCTACTCTTTGGCCAAGGGCTCTACTCTAAGGTTGCAGCCCACAACAAAAGCTCTGTCTCCCTTCCTCTAGAAAAACTCCGGTAATGAATGTAGTTTCATAGTCATTTTCCAGCACATCCTGCTATTCAAATGAATTTGTGCTACTTTCCCAGATTGTTCCTCTGATGTCAATCTATTTTGGGGACTCATTGCAGACCTGGAAATGTGTGTCAGATTAACTCAAATTATATACAAATATTTTTTTTTTAATTTCTGACAGATCCAATGTAAATAAAAGTAGTCAAATATTTCCTGTTTATAGTTGGAATGAGCCATTTCCTCCTCCTGTGCTTCAAATGATTGCACTGCTTCCGTCATTTTGTTATCCCTTGAGTTGATGGTGTACTATAAACTATTTAAAGGACAGTAATTAAATCACTGATTCACTGGATCTGGCAATGCTGAATGTATCAGACATGACTGCTGATAGGATAAAAAAGATAGGGCTTTTATATTGGGTCTCAGAATCAGCAAAAGGCATCATGGTCACTCTGAACCTGCTGTAATATCATTGTGTAGAGCCAACAGAGAAATCTGATTGGCTAGCAGGGGGTGGATGAGGAACCAATGAAATAGTGTAGAGGTACATACCACAAAGCAGTATTGCTGCAATCCTTTTTACATGCATACATGCTTTTATGCCCTTTATCAAGTGAATTGCTGTTAGTTGACAAAAGTAGAGGCTGGAAATGTGAAAAAAACAATGGTAGTCTGCTGTTTGGTGTTTGACACAGGGAAGAGAAGATGTTCCATTCAGAGTTTGACCCAGAGAATAAGTCTGGAACACCTGTTACCCTGACCAGTGGAAAAGAACTGCCTGAAGTCAGCTAAGCTACTTTTGGGACCTCTAGCCAAGTACAACTGCCTCCTGTGAACATCCCACTCAGTAAGACACAGTTGGAAGGATATTGGCAGATATAAAATGTCTTTACTGTACTGTGAGGATCTTATTATGTGCCTTCAATATAGGAACAGCTGCCCATTTTCATGGGGAAGGTGCTTTTGAGAAGGCAAAATTACCCAAGTATCTATCGGGGTTTGCTGTGTTTACTTAAAAGGAAAGGCATGTTATACTTGGCAGTGTCAAATGTTAGGCACCCACAAGTGATTGTATTTACTTAACTGAAACCCCGGGCCGTGCTCCTATCAGCAGAAAACTGCACCGGCCCGGGGTTATACCAGTGAGCACCACGGAGTGATCCTCTGCTTGCTTCTTCTCTCTCTTCTTTCGGCTGCGCATGCACAGTAGAGCGAAACGCCAAATTTTAGCAAAAAAGCCGCCTATTTCATTCAACTGCCATGCGTCTACCCCAGGGAAATTTTACAAAGAAGAAGTAGGAAGAGGATCGCTCCGTGGTGCTCGCTGGAATAACACGAGCCAGTGCAGTTTTCTGCTGATAGGAGCACTGGCCCGGTGTGTCAGGTAAATAGATTCAATCACTTGGGGTGCCTAACTTTTGGCAACCCCAAGTAAAAATGCCTTTCCTTCTCTTTTATTTGCACCTTTTAGTTGCTGCAACTGTTCACCTGGTCAAACATATAAAAATGTATGGTGCAGTGCGTTAAATTCCATTTTTTTCACCCATAATGCAGTTTCCCCCATAATTCCAACATATTTGTGACCATGACAATTGTGCCCAATATTTTGAAAACATCAAAGCAACTGTGTTGTTGCAAATCTGATTTAAACAGTAGTTCACATTTTCAGTTGGGATTGATTCTATGCCAGTGCCCGGAATTAAAAATTGTGTTTTTGTATGTCTTTTAGAACAAGTCTGCTGTACCTATTAGCACAAGTCCCTGTTCGAACCCTGGATTTATTCAACATTGAAGTTGGCAGTAGTTCCAGGGTTCCTTTGCATCATCAGACACACTTGTGCATAATCAGTGGTGTAACTACTCTGAGCCGGGCCCCCCTGCAAAAAATCTATTGAAAGGCCTCACGCACAGAGCTCCCTACTCAACCCCTGCCCTCCCATCCACTCCCCACCTCCTACACCTTGCCTCCCACCACCCCCTTCTCACTGTCTGTGTACACCATTGCTGGTAAGTAGGGATGTAGCGAACGTCGGAAAAAAAGTTCGCGAACATATTCGCGAACTTGCGCAAAAATGTGAGCGGTTCGCGAACGGTTCGCGAACCCCATAGACTTCAATGGGAAGGCGAACTTTAACATCTAAAAAAGACATTTCTGGCCAGAAAAATGATTTTAAAGTTGTTTAAAGGGTGCAACGACCTGGACAGTGGCATGCCAGAGGGGGATCAAGGGCAAAAATGTATCTGAAAAATCTGCCTGTGTGTGCTTGGAAGAGATAGTGTAGGGGGAGAGCTGTTAGTGATTTCAGGGACAGATGATAGTAAGTTTGCTGGCTAGTAATCTGCTTGATACTGCTCTGTATTGGAACAAAAAAATAAATAAAAGCAGTCCTTACAAGGACTACTGTTATTGCAGCAGTCAGCAGATGAGATCAGAAGCAGGACAGCTGCCCACTGCAGCTACATACAGAGCACTGCAGTAGAAGGTAGATTACTAGCCAGCAAAGCTACCTAAGCTTAAATGTCCCTCAAACCCCTGCAGACTTCTGTCCCTCCAATAACAGAGCAGTATCAACACGATTACTAGCCAGCAAACTTTCAACTGTCCCTGAAATCACTAACAGGCAGCAGCTCTCTCCCTACACTATCTCTTCAGCACACACAGGCAGAGTGAAAAAAACGCTGCAGGGCTTCGGTTTTTATAGGGAAGGGGAGTGGTCCAGGGGAGAGCTTCCTGATTGGCTGCCATGTACCTGCTGGTCTGGGGTGAGAGGGCAAAAAAAAGCGCCAACAATGGCGAACCCAAAATGGCGAACGTCGCGCGACGTTCGCGAACTTCCGGCGAGCGTGAACACCCGATGTTCGCGCGAACAAGTTCGCCGGCGAACAGTTCGCGCCATCTCTACTGGTAAGAGGTGGGGAATTATTTAGTGCTATAAAGGAAGCAGGCCTGGGCCACCCCTTGTGACTGTGGGGTCAGCTTCCTCTATAGTTACACCGCTGTGTATAATTCAACAGAGGAGGCAGAATGGACACAATAGTGCAATTATAGTTTGCATGTGTGGATGGCGTCATGAATACATACTGTATTTGTTTGTGTGTATCCAGTCTGACAATAACAATAGAAATATAGTGGCAAAAGATGTTATTCCAGACTGGCGTCTTTACATGCATTGCCAGTCAGCTGACCTATCATTTCTAAGAATAATTGTATTTCTAAGACTTCCATGTTAATAATTTAGTGTCAAATAGAGAATAATGTATTGCTTACTATTATTTGTAAGACCTATGTCACTGAAGATTATAAAGTATAATTTACTATACTAAAAGGCTATAAGAAGTCACTCAAGTGTTCCATAATCCCATAAAAACATGAGGCTGAAGTTCATTCTTTTCATATTGATTAACCTGGGGATTTACTGGTTGCAGGCAAAGAAAATGTGACTCTTTGCAGTGGGTGGGATACACACTTGAATGCAAGCTTTACAAAAATAACACACAGAACTCTCTTTGTCAAGAGTGAACAACCAACACTCATACAAGTCCTTCTTTAGATCTTTGTGTGGGAGCTAAAAAAGTCGAAAAGGCTCTTCACTCAGATTCCATTGCAAGATCAATACTTTAAGGGGCAAATTCACCAAGGGTCGAATATCGAGGGTTAATTAACCATCAATATTCGACTGGGGAATGAAAATCCTTCGACTTCGAATATCGAAGTCGAAGGATTTTGCGCAAATACTTCGATCGAAGGAATAATCATTCAATCAAACGATTAAATCCTTCGAATCGAACGATTCGAAGGATTTTAATCCAACGATCGAATGATTATCCTTCAACCAAAAAAACTTAGCCAAGCCTATGGGGAACTTCCCCATAGGCTAACATTGAGCTCGGTAGCTTTTAGGTGGCGAACTAGGGGGTCAAAGTTTTTTCTTAAAGAGACAGTACTTCGACTATCGAATGGTCGAATAGTCGAACGATTTTTAGTTCGAATCATTCGAGTCGAAGTCGTAGTTTAAGGTCGAAGTTGCCCATTCGATGGTCGAAGTAGCCAAAAAAACACTTCGAAATTCGAAGCATTTTTTCTTCTATTCCTTCACTCGAACTTAATGAATGGGCCCCTAAATCACTACACAAGATGAAGCGCTCACCTCCTTTTCTTTTCCCTTGGGACCAGGTGCTTAGCAGTCAATTTCCCACTCTGCCATGGGTTCAAATCATATGCAATGTCCAACAGACCGCAGCACACGGACACGTTGTTTCTGTGAAGTTTTGTGATTTATTGGCTCATTATCAGTAGACAAAAAATGCAACGTTTCGAGTCTCAATAAAGGGTCCTGTGAGAATCGAAAAGTTGCATTTTTTTCTACTGATAATGATCCAATAAATCACAAAACTTCACAGAAACAACGTGTCAGTGTGCTGTGGTCTGTTGGACATTACTTTAAATCACTAAGAATTTTCCTAAAACATGCGCAGTTAAAAAAAAAGCTCCCAACAAAATATATCCAATATATTATTTGACATTTGATATCATCTAGCATAAAAATGACCGCAGCATTTTATGGGGCAAATTTACTAAAGGGCGAAGGGACGCTGGCGTAATTTCGCTAGCGAAGGAGATAGACTCTAGCGATACTTCGATCCCTAACGCCAGGCGAATTTGCGCTCTGGTGAAGGGACGTAACTGCACAAATTCACTAAGATGCAGATTTTACTGAACGTTACCTCTTGCGCCAGACTTGCATTCGCCACCTCAGACCAGGCGAAGTGCAATACAGTTGATAGGAGTTCTTCAAAAAATAGTTGAAAATTTTTCTAAGTCTCAAAAAACGCTGGCGTCTTTTCCTTTTTACAGGGTGATAGGCTGCAAAAGATCATAACCGACTTCCCCACTACATTTCCTAACATTTCCTAACAAATGACTGGGCAGATGGGAAACTGACAATATGTCTAGCTCCATGTCAGATTTCAAAATTGAATATATAGAAATCTGTTTGTTTTTTTGAGAACTGGATTTCAGTGCAGAAGTCTGCTGGAGTAGCACTATTAACTGATGCGTTTTGAAAAAAAGATGTTTTCCCATGACAGTATCCCTTTAAGTGTAGAGATTCAAATTACGCAAAATTTTAATAATTTTGATAATAGATCCCATACTTGTACAATGAAATATAATTGTAATAGTCACTCTACTGTTGTTTGATTAATATCCATGACCACAAATAACCCTCAAATTCAGCCTAACTGACCTTCATACTGACCCCACCCCCTTCCACTGGCTTGGGTCCTATAGGGTGATCCCCATAATTTGGGATCCACTACTTAAAAATCATAGAATAAGAAAACACATAACTGATTCATAGACAAGACTACTTTTTCAAGCATGTGAAACACAGATATAAATTATACATTTATAGCAGCAAGTATATATTTATATAGCATTAAAATCTGTTCTTTTACTTAAGTACACCCTGTTTTATTGCATTAGTCGTCATGAAATCATGTGTTGAGCAATCCAGGAACACCAGTCTGAATTACCTGGAACACTTATGCTGGTGAGCACAGCCAAGGGCTGATGAGGATGGAAGCTGGTTCAAAAGCCAGTCATTTTTATGTAGATTTCCACAAATGTCAGTCATTTATCAAAATATCTGAACAGAAAAAGCAGGAACAGGTAAAAAAAAGTCACAGAAAAGTTTTGAAACCGCAACTTTCTAAACTTGTCACACAATAACCAAGATTTGTCGTATTGTCGCACAAAAGCCAGCATCAAAAACACCCCCCAAAAACAAACCATAAGCAAAGAAAGATCTTCCAGTTGTAAAAGGGACATCTGCCATTGGCTTCTATGTGATATTGACAGGTTTTAGCTAGAGTATTCTCAGATTCCGAATTGTTGTGGTTTTGTCACATAATAAATCATAGAAAAATCACTAAGGCTTATTTATTAAAGTTCGAACTAAACTCAGAAACTCTAAAACCACAATTGTCATTGAATTTATTAAAAGATTTGATTATAAAAGGTACGAACCGAAAAAAAACTGAAAACCTCTAATGGTGTATCAAATAAATTGTTTGAGATTTGTGGAAAAAAAATCCCAACATTTGATGAGTGAATGAGCCTCTTAGGGACAAATTCACTAACCTCTGAAAATTCGCCAGTAACAGCTTCGCTCACATCGCAACACTTCACCAGGCGTAGATTCGCCAGGACAAAGCTAATTCACTAAAATCCAAAGTTGCGTCCAGGGCACCGAACACTGGCGAAGTTGTGCTAGCGTTACTGCGCCAAGCAAAGCGAAGTTGTGCTAGTGTTGGCTAATTTTCATACGGCGGAAAGCTAAAGTTGAATGGACGTTTATGTTGCAACAAATACATTACATTACACAAGTCCAGGGACTTAATAAAATAAAATAGAGTTGTTATGTTGCCCTACACATGAGCCCAGTGTATAATTTAGGTGCCATATGTTAGGAAATGTTGGGGGGAAGCTGGGTACCCCAGAAAAAATTTATAATCTTTTGCAGCCTATCACCCTGAAAAAAGTCACCAGCGTTTTTTGTGACTTAGAACATTTTTCAACTATTTTTTGAGGAATTCCTATCTATTCTTCTGCACTTCGCCTGGTCTGAGGTGGCGAAGGCAAGTCTGGCGCAAGAGGTAACTTTTAGTAAAATCCACATCTTAATGAATTTGCAAAGTAACGCTCTTTTGCCAGAGTCAAACTTCACCTGGAGTAAGAGTGTGAAGTAGCGCTAGAATCTATCTCCTTCGCTAGCAAAGTTACGCCAGCGACCTTAGTAAATCGGAAAAGTACCGAAATGACGTCACAGTGGTGAATTTTCACCAGCGTTAGTCACTTCACCCCTTAGTGTTGTACAGCTTCTGAACCTCTGGACTGGCACAGCAAATTCTCCATATACAATAAAGTATCTATCCATATTTTTTAAATCTAGTTCTGTTTAAGTACAAAATAGCTGATACGGGGTGTAAGTAGGCATCAAGAGGGTGGGGAAAATAATTTTAGTAAGTGGACAGAACAGAGGTTCTCAGACTTATGCGCGGTCTACCTTTAGTGAAGTTCTAAAATCAGGGTCTATACTGCAACAGAAAACGCACATTCACTGTGTTACATCAAGAAGAATCAGCTAAGAGTATTTTAATATAACAAACAACAGCCATGAGGTGTACCAGAAGGATTGTGGAATTGTTTGTGGATAAGGCTAGGCTGCCATGACCTACCAGTGAAGATTTACTGGTAAATGAAAATCAAACTTTAGGGCAACACAGTAGCAGAGAAAAAAACCATAGTTCAGTCCACGACAAACAAGCAGATATCTCACCTACCTTCCCATGGGCAATATTGGGCTGATCAGATCTTTTGGTCCTCAGGCCAACACTCGAATCATAAAATCCGCTCAGTTGGTTGTTGGACCAACGCACAGATACTGTCCTCGATCCAACAGGAAAATCACACCTGCCCAGTTTTTGGCTAGATAATGGTCAGGTAGATCTGTCTGAGAGCCACATACACATTGGTCTGAAGGGGCCCAAACAGCAGCTTAAATAGTTCTTGCACTTATAATAGTTGATTGACACTGGTAACCTAAATGTAGATATTGAAAAACAGGTCATAGGTATTGTCAGAATAAACTGAAAATTGCAAAAATTATTTTTTACAGTGCATAATGCCCTCCTTTGCACCAGCGTTCTCTGTGAGCATAGAGTTCATCAGGGTCGGACTGGGCCAGCGGGTTGAAGCCAAAGTATGACAAACAATAATGAATAAATACTGAATGACATGGAAACATTTATGGCAGGATATAAACTTCATTGAGTACATTAGAGAGTTAATGTTGTTTTCCTCCTGTTCATTGCTATCTGTTTATTTAGTGTATGTATTCTGATTTATTTGCAAAAGTGCTAGTTAAAAAAAAAAAGAATATTTAGGAGCAGATTTATCAAGGGTCAAAGTGAATTTGAGGGAATTTTCGAAGTAAAAAATTCGAAATTCAAAGTAATTTTTTTGGATACTTCGACCATTGAATAGGATACTACGACTTCTAATTTACTTTGACTTCGATTTGAAGTAAAAATCGTTCAACTATTCGACCATTCGATAATCGAAGTACTGTCTCTTTAAAAAAAACGTCGACTTCAATACTTCACCAACTTAAACCTGCCGAATTGCTGTTTAGCCTATGGGGGACCTCCTGTGTGTTTTGCTAAGTTTTTTTAAGTCGAAGGATTTTTTTGGGAAAATCGTACGATAAATTCACTCGAATCGTTCGATTCGAAGTATGATCGGAGTACGATCGGAATTACGATCGTACGATGTATAAAATCCTCCGACTTTGAATTTGAATGTCGGAGGATTCTATTCGATGGTCGAATTTCAAACTTCCAAATTCGACCCTTGATAAATCTGCCCCTAGCTAGTCTTAGTAAAATAATTGTTGCACCACACCCAAGCATGTTTGCACTGGAAGCCAACAGGATGAAAGAACACAAACTCAGAGGAAGATATTGTATTGGTGTTTAATAGCTGTAATTATATACTGTGCAATGCTAATAAATGGTATGGGATTTATTATTGTTAATGCATGGGAGTTGAATTTTAGTTTAAAAGCTGGACTGCAAAGCAACATAAAATAGGGAACTGATAAACATGTATTGCAATATACATGTTTCTGCTTAAAAACTTTAAAATATAAGTGCTTGGGTTATATACAGTACGTCAGGGTCAGCACCAGGTCCCAGGTACCTTTTTTTTTTTTTTATTCTTGGACTTTTTTTTTAATTCCCCCACCAGCCTGGAAACGGTAAGAAAATAGTAGAGCATGCATACCAAGTTAGGGAAACACGAAGTCAGAGCACAGAAATATGGAGGGAGGGGCAAAATGTAAGGCTACTACTAAAAAATGCAAAATGACCTGTAAAGTGATAGAAGGGAAGATGGAGTGGGTAAATGAGAAGAAACAAGGAAGAAAGAGGTAAAAAAAAAAAAATAGAATATGTAGACCAGAGCTGTTTGCATCCAGCCCACGACCCCCCCTTATGTGGTCCCCACATGAAAGTCTGCCTGTTTCTTACCTTGTGTAAGATTTAAAAGGTATCAGAACTGAGATTGATTACACCTCAAATACAGACATTAAAGGAGAATTCAACCCCCTAGGAGCAAAAAATCGTAGTACCATCATTATTGTTGTGGCTTTGAGCACCATTATTTTTTTTTTTATATATTACTACGTCTCTCAATATCCTTAGATAGACAAAAGCATTAAGTAAGTTTTGTCTGAGAATAATACAAGTTTTAAGGGGAAATTGCAGCTACTGCATGTCTGTCTGGTCCTTGCATGGAAGATAATTGGATTCCCAGTATCCCATTTGTTGCCACTGTTCTCAAAGCAGCAGTCTGTTATGCACTATGCACTACACATACCCATCTTGCCAATAGTGAAAGGAAAAGAAGTTCCTTGGCATTTTGTTTGTTACTAGGGTACAAACAGAGGATCATTATAAAAACTAGAACAGTTTCTTTTACTCACCTACCTGCCACAGATATTAAATTCTAGGGAGTAAAATGCCATAGACTTAACACAGCACAATAATGGCTCTTTTTTCTACTGTATGACATGCTCTGCGTTTACAGGACATAAGCAGAGAGGCAAAATCAAAACACCATGGGATGAAATGGGTTATGTAGCCTCCCAAAGCACAAAAATCACCATCTGCCTATGTTTACATATAGTATAGAACAGCGATCCCCAACCTTTTGAACCCATGAGCAACATTCAGAAGTAAAAGAAGTTGGGGAGCAACACTAGCATGTAAAATGTTCCTGGGGTGCCAAATAAGGGCTGTGATTGGCCATTTGTGGATTGTCAGCCTACATTGAGGCTGTGTTTGGCAGTGCACCTTGTTTTTATGCAGCGAAAACTTGCATTCAAGCCAGGAATTCAAAAATAAGCACCTCTTTTGAGGCCACTGGGAGCAACATCCAAGGAGCTGGAGAGCAACATGTTGCTCATGAGCTACTGGTTGGGGATCACTGGTATAGAAGTATATGTGCTTTAAAAACTTGTGTTTTGGCTTGGCTGTGCAGGGGAGCTAGTGGCACTTAGCAAACCCAACCTGCAGGGACGCCCGTGCTGAGAGCTCCCAGCGCGGGTGGGAAAAGTGATCAGAAGGGGTATATTCTTTTGAAAGGAAACCTATACCTGCAGAATGAATACTTAACCAACATATAGCTTATAACATATCAGGTGGCCTCTTAAAGAATCTTACCAATCTAGTGTGTGTGTGTATATATATATATATATATATATATATATATATATATATATATATATATATATATATATATATATATATATATATATATATACTGTATATATATATTAGCAAATATTGCCTTTTTACATCTTTACCACTATTCTGTGATGGTCTCTGTACTGCCTCAGAGATCACCTGACCAGAAATACTGCAGCTCTAACTGTAACAGGAAGTGTTAGTGTGGGAGCAAAACACAGAACTTTGTCCATTAATTGGCTTGTGTGCACCATAAATCAAAGGATCCCAGGGGGCGACCCTTATTTCTTGAAATGGCAATTGTCTACTTAGGACAACCCAATAAGACATACTACTAAAAGAAGTATATTATTATGAACATGGTTTATTTACATGAAGCAAATTTTTAAACATGAGCTGTTTTATGCCATATATTTTTATAGTGACCTACATAGTTAGGGGGGGGTGTTATAGTTTTACTTTAAACAGTACAATTGTTTCCCCCATCTGCAGTAGCGATGTGTGGGACAGGGCAAAACCAATGGGTCAGCCAGGTTTGGACCTACATCAATACATTATTTGTAGGTTCATTTATTACACAAGCACCAAAGTGATTACTACCTTTATTCTGCAAATACTGCATGTCTGAAATGCTCCGTTAGACACTAATGTTTGACTTTATTAATAGAGCGCCAAATTATTGTGCAGTGCTGTAATGTAAATGTGTTTATACAACTAAACAGGGTCAGACTGGCCCGGCGGGACACCGGAAAAAAACAGTCCAGACCCCTCTCTCGATCGCATTCAACAAAAAAAAAGTTTTTTTAGGCGCTGCGCAGTGCCATATGCACATAGCGCCATTCACGTAGGCGGGTGCCTTCACACAGGTGCATCACAGTAGGGGGTCGGAGGGGGGCCAGTCCGACCCTGCAACTAAATGACATGAATGACATCACTAGGAATATAAAATAGTCATTCCCTAATTCCATTGTATCCCCTCCCAATGTGCCAAGATAAACCTTGGCGATAGCCCCTTACAGCTCTAAGCAAAACTAACCCTTGCTGTAAACTTTGACCTGCCCAGTGAGCTTCACCAACCCCCTACTGCTGCTGCTGGGAGAATAACCGGATGCTATTGGCCAGTTGGATGCATTGCTGCTGCAGTTTCTGTTTATACACATGCTACTGCAGAACAATCTGCTATGTACTGCTGCCTACACCTTCTAGCAGGAACAACCTCTGCCAGCACTTACAGTTCCAAAGTCCCTAGAGACATCGCTATTTATTATACGTACGTGCTACACATGCTTCTGCCCCCCTCAAAGAAGTAGAACCATAGAGATGCTATATAGGGAAAGCATTTTAGGACATCCTCAGGAGAAATCACTCTCCTGCAGGGGCGCCATTAGAAATCACGGGCCTGTACAACAAAATTTTGGGGCCCCCGCCTACCCCCAAAAAAACTACACAGACATCAGCGCTAAAAAATGCTAAATTCCCCCACACTCAAGTTCTAAAAAGCCATTGATGATCAGGGCCCCCCCATAAGTTAAAAAAAAACTGTGGCGCCAGGGCCCCCCATGTTTTTGTTTTTTTAAAAAAAAAAAACACTGCCACAAGGGACCCCCATAAAAGTTTTTTTTAAAAATCATTGGTGGTCATGGCCCCCATAAGTTAAAAAAAATGTTGGCACTAGGGCCCCCTTACAAGTTAAAAAAAAATTGGCGCAGAGAATATTTCAAAAACAAAAAACATTGGTGGCATGGGCCTGTAGAGTATTAAAATAATACATTGGTGGCTAGGGCTTTAAAAAAATAAAAAAACACACATTAGTGTTCAGTAGAACTGAACTCGTGGCTTCAGGACTTCAAGTTCGGCTCTTTCCGTGACTTCGGGTCTTTTCGCGGCTTCGGGACTTTTGAAGAGGTGGCAAGTTTTCAGTGCTTCCAAGAGGGGTCCGGCTATTTAAAAAACTGCAGCACAGCTGGGCCCGGTACACTTGTACCCCCTGATGGGGCCCTGCTCTCCTTTATATGCACTCCTAAAGGCAGAGACACATGCTGCAATTCTGCGACATTAGTCAACTGCCGACAAATCCCCTCTTCTTCATGGCGGCTAATCTCCCCAAACTGCCTCCTCGTCGGCTAGAATGTAAATTGCCGGCAGGATGGCACTCGATTCGTTTTCTGAAGTCGACCCACGAGGAAACTTTGGAAAAAGAAGTGTTCCCGAGTGCCATCCCATCGGCGATTTTCTTTCTAGCCCTTACCTTGTACATGTACATGGGCTAAATAAACAACAATCTGACTTATTTCACTACAATCAGTGTGCTGCTGGTTTGTGCCTACATTGTATGCTGTACCTGAGCAGGAAAAGGTCATCCAGATTAAGCACCTGATACCCTTAGGGTAAGGTCACACCTGGAGATTCGGGGAGATTGTCGCCCAGTGACTAATCTCCCGGAAAGGCTTCCCCCTGCTAGAATGAAAAAACACCTGCGGCACTCGCGGCACTTCACTTTCCGAAGTCACCCGAAGTTGCCTTATGTGGAAACTTCGGAAAACGAAGCACCGCGAGTGCCATGCTGCAGGCATTTGTTCATTATAGCAGGGGAAGCCATTCAGGAAGATTAGTCGCCCCCAAAGAAGAGGCGATTAGTCGCTGGGTGACTAATCTCCCCTAATTGCAGAGTGTCTCTGCCATAAGGAAGCAGAATGCAGACACTTTCCTTGTTTCATTCACACATTCGAAGAGGCTGCAGTTACAACTCCAAACTGGCCACATATGTTCCAATCTCCCCCCTCTTGTTTCATTCCTCCCTCCTCAGCCCTCAGTGTTTAAACTCTCTGTCCTCAGCTCTCAGACTGGTTTACAAGCTGAGATCTGAGCACGGAAGGCTACGAAGGGAGGGTTTGAGAGCTGAGACTAATTTCTCCTGAGGATGTCCTAAAATGCTTTCCGTACGGCTGGGCGGAGCATGGTGACGTAACTCGGAGTAGATGTGTCTGGATCCCGGCAGGAGGATTGTGGTACAAGCAGTCACCGGGGAGTGAGCGGAGCTGTGGGGGTGGGAGGGAACGTGTCACGTTGTTTGTTCCTTTACCTCCCGTGCGTCGCTTCTCCCACAAGCAGTGTCCGGATTAGGGCGTGGGAATGGAACCGGAGAAGATGGACGAGAATGAATGGAATTATCACGGGGAGGGAAACAAAAGCCTGGTCGTGTCGCATGCTCAGGTGAGGGCTGTCATTGCTTCGAGTTGTACCGTGCTGTGGGGGGCGATTTTACTGGGAGGCAGGCGGGGCGGGAACACGATGTGTAACTCTGTTATGTCTGTCTGTCTGTCAGGGGCTCTCAGTCTAGTACTCCCAGCATCCTTCCCATGACTCCCAGCATCCTTCTCATGACTCCCAGCATCCTTCTCATGACTCCCAGCATCCTTCTCATGACTCCCAGCATCCTTCTCATGACTCCCAGCATCCTTCTCATGACTCCCAGCATCCTTCCCATGACTCTGTGCTACAGACACAAAACTAGGCGCTGTGACTTTCACGAGTACAACACAAGGGCTGAGGGTAGAACAGGGCTCAGGGGCCTTTGGGGTGGGTAAACAAATGGACTTCTAATTAGGGATGTAGCGAACTGCCGTTTTGGTGTTCGCGAACGCCGTTCGCGAACACCGGCAAAAATGCGAACAGTTTGCGAACTTCGCACACTGCAAAATTGTTAGATTCGAACGATCGAAGGATTTTAATCGTTCGATCGAAGGATTTTCGTTCGAATCGAACGATCGAAGCCATTCGATCGAATGCTTTTCATTCGATCGAATGCTTACAATCGTTCGAACGAATGGAAATCGCTCGATTTTAGCGGTCGAAGGAATCGAATGGTCGAACGATTTTTGTTCGAATCGAACGCGAACTCAAATTGGCGAACGTCGCGCGACGTTCGCCAACATTCGGCGGACGCGAACAGTCGAAGTTCGCTACATCCCTACTTCTAATATTGTATGTTATAATAAGGACATACATGCAGCCTGCACTGCTCCAGCTGCTCTTGGTTTTCATGGGGCGGTTGCTGGGACTTATACATGTATTACTAACACTTTTATAAAGCGCCAAATTATTCTGCACCTTACATAGGAGCTAGAGGGTCCTTGCTCTTCAGAGCTTACAATCTAAAAGAGTTATGGTTCAGAAGCAGGACAATAGTGGGATGGATTTATATATTACAGATATGGGATCTGTTATCCGGAAACCCATTATCCAGAAAGATACAGAAATTACAGAAAGGCCGTCTCCCATAGACTCCATTATAATCAAATAATTCAGACTTTTTTTAAAAATGATTTCCTTTTTCTCTGTAATATTAAACCAGTCCCTTGTACTTGGTCCCAACTAAGATATAATTAATCCTTATTGGAAGCAGAACCAGCCTATGGGGTTTAATTAATAATTACATTATTTTCTAGTAGACTTAAGGTATGACGATCCAAATTACAGAAATATCCGTTATCCGGAAAACCCCAGGTCCCGAGCATTCTGGATAAGAGGTCAAATGTATCCCTTAATCATAGGCCTATGATTAAGGGATATTGTATTATTGCTTCATAACTATGATGTTTCTCAGCTGTAACGACACATGGAGCTCTATTTACACACCCTGCCTAATAAAAGAAAACATAATTCTAAGCAATTTTCCAATATACATTTGCTTTTAAAGTTGTTTGTAAAAACAATTCATATTAAAAGCATCGGCTTAACTTCCAGTTGTTACTTTTTAAACAATGTTGCAAAAGTCTTGGTTCCCCTTCAAAAGACGGGTCTTTCATTGTCTTACATTGTATCAACAGTCTTAGACATCAGGACAGAGAATAGAAAGGGACTGACACTGCTTTCAATAGTAATACATATACAAATACCATAAAAACCATAGAGCATTTGTACTGAATGTATATAGGAAAGTTGCTTATGTTTTCTTTTATAGGCACATTTTTATTTTGGGGTTGACTAGCCCTTTAATGCTTCCCAAATGGAGGTGTAGTACAGTAATGGCAATATGGACAACCCTGTGTATCAACCCTGTGTATCAACCCTGTGTATCAACCCTGTGTATCAACCCTGTGTATCAACCCTGTGTATCAACCCTGTGTATCAACCCTGTGTATCAACCCTGTGTATTTATCAACCCTGTGTATTTATCAACCCTGTGTATGTATCAACCCTGTGTATGTATCAACCCTGTGTATGTATCAACCCTGAGTATGTATCAACCCTGAGTATGTATCAACCCTGAGTATGTATCAACCCTGAGTATGTATCAACCCTGGCAAAGGGAGTAGTGTTGCTGGCGTATTCCCTTTATTATCTGGTGCCGTGTGTGTGGAAATGATTGAGGAGTTCAGCTTAACACCAAGTATAGAACAATCCCATCATAGGGGTATATTTATCAAAGAGTGAAGTTAATAGTGAAGTTCCGCCACTAGAGTAAAATCCCATTTCTATGGGATTTTTAAAGGCGTATTTATCAAAGGGTGAACTTTCACCCATTGATAAATACGCCTTTCAAAATCCCATAGAATTGAATTGAGAGCTGCGGAATTTCACTCTTTGATAAATTCCCTCCATGGTGTGCTGCAGTAGCAGTTGTCTGAATTGATGCCCTTGTAAAGCAGCTCACTGCAGACCTGGAATAGTTTAGTATCTGCTTCTGATTTCATCTGTTTTCAAAAACGTTTTTAGGATTTGTACATTGGGTTGATTAAAGTTTTGCAACTTGCAAAGCAGCCTAATGACTGCTCCGCACGTTGGTGTGTTATCATATTCTGGGTGTGTTACACACTATTGCTCTATATAGTTTTCAAGTCCTCCTTTGAGGTACAAAATTTGGCTAATAAATGAACCAGGGTCCAGATCTATGAAAATGTTGCTGCCAGTCGGCCATAGTTTTAATACTATCTAGGGGAGCAAATATAGTAAATATTCACCCCTAAATCTAACCCTAATAAACGTTGATACACCTTCAAATTGATGGTATTCTCTCCCAAATCTTACCAAAACTGATCTTCAGGCTGGTGCCTGGAAACTTTGTTTGTCTTTTTATAACTCATTTGGAAATTGCCAGTGTTGAATTAAGGTATAACTATTATAGTTTCTCATTGCAGCTCTAATTTCCCTTCCCTGGCTGAATGGAGACTCAGAACAAATGCTTATTTTGCTCATTTATTAAAGGAGCCCTGGTGAACACAAGTTGTTCTTTGAAAAGAGAGTTATCTGTAATGTGTGTGTTTTAATTACAACACGAATGGCCTTTTATTTTTGTAATTGTATGTTTTTAAAGGGTGCTGAACACTTGAGGGGTCATTTAAAGAGGTTGTTCACCTTTAAATTAACTTTTAGTATGATGTAGAGATTAATAGGCAGAGACAATTTGCAATTGGTTTTAATTTTTTTTTTCCATTATTTGTGGTGTTTGAATTATTTAGCTTTTAATTCAGCAGCTCTCCAGTATGCAATTTTGGCAATCTGGTTGCTAGGTTTCAAATTACCCTAGCACCCATGCACTGATTTGAACAAGAGACTGCAAAATGAATAGAAGAGGTCTGAACAGAATGAAGAGCAGTAACAAGTAGCAATAACAATACATTTGTAGCCTTACAGAACATTTGTTTTTTAGATGAGGTCAGTGACCCCCATTTGAAAGCTGGAAAGAGTCAGAAGAAGAAAAAGGCAAATAATTTAAAAATATATATATATAAAAAAAAAAAAATAATAAAGACCAATTGAAAATTTGCTTAGAATTGGCCATTCTATAACATACTAAAAGTTACCTTAAAGGGATCCTGTCATCTTAAAACGTTTTTTTCAAAACACATCAGTTAATAGTGCTACTCCAGCAGAATTCTGCACTGAAATCCATTTCTCAAAAGAGCAAACAGATTTTTTTATATTCAATTTTGAAATCTGACATGGGCTAGACATTTTGTCAATTTCCCAGCTGTCCCTGTCACGTGATTTGTGCCTGCACTTTAGGAGAGAAATGCTTTCTGGCAGGCTGCTGTTTTTCCTTCTCAATGTAACTGAATGTGTCTCAGTGGGACATGGGTTTTTTCTAGCTCTGCCAGGCAGCTGTTATCTTGTGTTAGGGAGCTGTTATCTGGTTATCTGTGATATCAGTCCAACTTGCAGTACATCAGTAAGGAGTGATTGAAGTTTATCAGAGCACAAGTCACATGACTTGGGGCAGCTGGGAAATTGACAATATGTCTAGCCCCATGTCAGATTTCAAAATAGAATATAAAAAAATCTGTTTACTTTTTTGAGAAATGGATTTCAGTGCAGAATTCTGCTGGATCAGCACTATTAACTGTTTTTTTTCCCATAACAGTATCCCTTTAAGGGTCAGGGCACACGGGCAGATTCGGGGAGATTAGTCGCCCGGCGACAAATCTCCTCTTCTTCGGGGCGACTAATCTCCCCAAACTGCCTCCCCTGCCTTCCCGCCGGCTAAAATGAAAAGCACCGCGGGATGGCACTCAGAGCGATTCGTTTTCCGAAGTAGTTCGAAATTGCCTCACTAGGAAACTTTGGGCTACTTCGGAAATCGAATTTGCATGAATTTGTAATTAGACCTTTGATAAATGTGCCTCCCAATTTTAAGGGATGGGAGGCGGGATGACTACACATCTCCTGCCTCTTGTGAATACTGTACTTGATTCATGTGCCTGGCACTTCTACCTCTTGGCAGTTAAAATGTGCAGAGAAGATTGAGGGTTAAACAGAGTACAGTAGTTATACTGCTATACCTGGGACAGCAACTCTTTGCATCATTGCTTTGCTTCTCCCTGTAGTTATATATAGTTTGAAAGGGTTTCACACCTTGTTCACAGTTTCAGGTTTGCCTAAACTGCAATTATTTCTGCTTGCTGGGCACAACCTTCCCCACCAGTTGGACTACTTATATAATACAGGTATGGGACCTGTTATCCAGAATGCGTGGGATCTGGGGCTTTCCGGATAATGGATCTTTCCGTAATTTGGATCTTCATGCCTTATGTCTACTAGAAAATCATATAAACATTAAATAAATCCAATAGGCGGGTGTTTCGCCCAATAAGGATTAATTATATCTTCGTTTGGATCAAGTACAAGCTGCTGTTTTATTATTACAGATGAAAAATAAATAATTTCTAAACAATAAATTTGGATTACTTGGATAGAATTGAGTCAACCTTTCCGTAATCCGGAGCTTTCTGGATACTGGGTTTCCAGATAAATTATCCCATACCTGTATGTGCGCTGTCCATGGAAGGAGCACATACACTAAAAATCAAGCGCCTGGGTGCTGGTGATTTCAACCCCACGTTTTGATCCCTCCCTACCTGTGACCTTTTTCAAGGGAATACATATAGAAAAGTGTGTCACCTGATAAGTGCTATGCTCTGTATATGGGATCTGTTATCTGGAAACCCGTTATCCAGAAAGCTCCAAATTACAGAAAGGCAGTCTCCATTATAATCAAATAATCAACATTTTTAAAAATGATTGCCTTTTTCTCTGTAATAATAAATAGTACCTTGTACTTGATCCAAACTGAGATGTAATTAATCCTTATTGGAAGCAAAACCAGCCTATTTTGTTTATTTAATGTTTACATGATTTTCTAGGAGACTTAGGGGCAGATTTATCAAAGGTCGAAGTGAAAATTCGAATTCAAATTTGGAGCTAATTTTTGTGCACTTCCGCTAGGGAATAGTCAAAATTTGATTCAAATTTGAAAAAAAAAAAAAAAAAAATGCTGTTTAACCTATGGGGGACCTCCTAGAACTTATTTAGAGTCAATTAGTGGACTTTGAAAAATCAAAGTTTTTTTTTTTTTTTTTTTTTTTTTTTTGGAAAAACTTTGAATTGAATTCGCTATTACTTTGATTCGTACGATTTGAATTTGATCGAAAACTTAACTATTCCACAAAAAAAACCTTTGATTTCTTTTAATAAGTTTAGGTTGGTCTTTTTCAAATTTGAAATTTGACCCTTGATAAATCTGTCCCTTAAGGTCTGAATATCCAAATTACAGAAAGATCCGTTATTTCGGAAAACTCCAGGTCTCGAACATTCTCAATAACCGGTCCCATACCAATAAACCCCTTGGTGTGTAAGTATAAGATTAAAGATGGCCTACTTTAAAGCCAGTGGGAATCAACCATTTAGGAAACTCTGTTTATACAGGCAGGCTGTTCGTATTTTCATGGTTTGGGCAGGGGTTAAGGACCCCAGTAGCACTGAACTTTTCTACTTCCATACTTCAGAGAACTCGTGTTCTATTTGGCAGGATACACAGTCCCATTGCACAGTGGCTGGTACATGTTGGCACAGGAACAAATGCAGCTCAGTGGAAATTCAGTTACACACATGCTGACCCAGCGGTGCCTATTTTTCAAGGTGTGGGAAAATCCGCTTACAGTTTCCCTTCGTTTCAAGCTATGAAAAGTTCTACATACAAATCACGGGCAGCATAATGCCCCATAGCTGCAAACTGTAAACTGACAACCTGGAAAGTGATCTGGGACTTCCTCAGACTGGGCATTATTTACTGTCAGGGGATGTTCACTTTAAAGTAAGGTTTTTTTTATAAATTGGTCTTCATTACCGGTACATTTTATTTTTTTAACAATATTTTACATCATTTGTGCCTGTGTTAAACATAGTAACCAGGACCAGCTTCAGTTCCATGAGGTTATATATAGCACTGCATGCTTTACATCAGGGGTGTCCAAACTACGGCCCGAGGGCCACATGCGGCCCAGGATGCATTTGAATGCGGCCCAGCTTGAAACGCTTGGTTCCCGAGGAAACATCATGTTGCAAAGGATATAGGAGAAGGGGGGACTCTGCTCATTGCCCAGTTATTAATAATAATATAATAATGTCTATTTAATATCCAGGTGTCCCATATTCCAGTGTATAGCTCCATCTGGTTATCTAACTGGCATTGTAGTTCTGTGTATTTCCTTTACTTTTACAAATCAAACGTGTTTGTGTATTTCATGTGTGGCCCCAGACTATTTTTCTTTTTCCAATGTGGCCCGACGAAGCCAAAAGTTTGGACACCCCTGCTTTACATTATAGACCATTGCTTTGAAAGGTGTGGTTCATTTTTTAGTATGAAGCTATTTCTAAGCAGCTTTTCAATTGTCCTTAATTTTTTATTTCTTATAGTTTTTTTGAATTATTTGCCTTCTTCTGACTATTTCCAGCTTTCAAATGGGGGGGGGGGGGCACTGACCCCATCTAAAAAACAAATGCTCTGTAAGGCTACAAATGTATTGTTATTGCTACTTTTTATTTTCTTCACTTTTTATTTCAGGCCTCTCCTATTCATATTCCCATCTCTTATTCAAATCAATGCATGGTTGCTATGGTAATTTGGACCCTAGCAACCAGATGGCTGAAATTGCAATCTGGACAGCTACTGAATAAAAAGCTGATTAACTCAACAACCACAAATAATAAAAAATAAAAACCAATTGCAAATTGTCTCAGAATATAATGCTCTACTTCATATTAAAAGTTATTGTAAATGTGAACAACCCCTTTAAGGTTACTGTGTGATAAAATTACTAGCAAGATATGCAGTTCAGTTCAAGCAATGTGTCTAAAAATTCTTCAATATTTTCTCCACTCTGTTTTAAAACGTACCTTACACACTCCTAGTTCTATGAGAATATCCCCACCTTTAATGCAACGAACTGGAGCCTTTAATATCTGTCTCCGTCTAGATTTTTTAACATTTACTGTATTTATTTATTTTGTGTTTTACATTAGTCTGCTGTGGGTGTTTGTCTTTCTGTAAATAGCAGATGAAATCAATCCTTTTCTTTTTGGAGACAGAGTTGTGAGCTAAATCCAGGTGAAAACAATGGCTTTCTCTTCTGTTCTGAGAGCACTCACATTGCACTGAGCACACATGCTGCCATTGTCTCTTGGAAAGTCCAGCACTGCTAGATGGAAACTAGCCAGAGCTAAATAACATCTCTTGGCTTTATTCATGGTTTTGTACATTAATGGGCAGATTTATTAAAGGGCATGTAAAGGCAAAAAAAAAAAAATAAAATCCCATTTTTACTTTCTTTAATGAAAAAGAAACCTATCTCCAATATACTTCAATTAAAAGTGTACCGTTTTTATAAGAAACCTGACTGTATGCAGTGAAATTCTCCCTTCACTACTACTGCTGAGGATATGTATTGTCAGATGGTCCCTAACTGCTGAGCAGGGAAACAATCATACTTATGAACAGCAGGGGGAGTCCCCGCCTTCCCAGCCATGCAGAACTCAAGCAGCTTTGTTTTTGACAATCCCTAAGCAGCCCAGACCACACTGAGCATGTGCACAGTCTTAGTCTTGCAAAGATGTTTAACAAAGTTATAAGATGGTGACCCCCTGTCACCAACTTTGAAAGCATAAATTATTTGTTTGATTAGGCTTGTGGTGCAGTAAGTTCAGGTTTATATTTAGTATACAAAATACAGCATTTCTAGCCTTATTCTATTTTAGACTTTACATGCCCTTTAAGAGTTGAATTGAAAATTTGAATTAGATTTTTGAGAATTTTTTTTCATGGTCAAATTCGACTAGGGAATTATTCAAACTCTATTTAAGTTTTTTTTTTTAAAAAAAAAATTACATTTTCTAGATTTATCATTCTCTGGCCCTTTAAGAATTTGACTATTCGCCACCTAAAACTTGCTGAATTACTGTACAAGTCAACAGGAGAGATGCAGTGACCAGTTTGGAGTTGTTTGTAGCCTTTTTTTTTTAAATTTGATTCGAGTTTTCGAGTCTGTAAAATTTGTCCGAGTTTTACATATTCAATTTTTTAAATAAGTAATCGAATTTCGAGTAAATTCACGTGAGTTTAAAAAAACTCTCATGAATTCGAAATTCTACCCTTAAAGGGGCGGTTCACCTTTAGGGTAACTTTTATTATGTTATAGAATGGCCAGCTCTAAGCAACTTTTCAATTTTCATTGATTTATTTTTTATAGTTTTTGAATTATTTGCCATTTTCTTCTGAATCTTTGCAGCATTGAAATGGGCGTCACTGACTCCTAAAATAAACAAATGCTCTGTAAGGCTACAGATGTATTGTTATTGCTAAATTCTATTACTCATCTTTCTATTCAGGCCTCTCCTATTCATATTCCAGTTATTGAAATCAGTGCAGTTGCTAGGGTAACTTGGACCCTTGCTACCAGATTGCCTAAAATGCAAATTGAAGCGCTGCTGAATAAAAAGCTAAATAACTCAAAAACCACGATGAATTAAAAACGAATGCAAATTGTTTCAGAATATCACTCTACATCACACTATAAGTTATCTCAATGGTGAACAACCCCTATAAGGTATGAAGATCTAAATTACAGAAAGATCCTTTATCTGGAAAGCCACATGTCCGGAGCATTCTGGATAACAGGTCTTATACCTGTATAACTGCATAGCTGAAAGGATAAAACTCCTAGTATAGGAGGAGCATCTCATATTATCTATTAAAGGAATAGTTCAGTGTGAAAATAAAAACTGTGTAAATAGATAGGCTGTGCAAAATAAAAAAATTTCTAATATAGTTAGTTAGCCAAAAATGTAATATATAAAGGCTGGCATGAACAGATGTCTAATAAAACAGCCAGAATCCAACTTCCTGCTTTTCAGCTCTATAACTCTGAGCTAGTCAGTGACTTGAAGGGGGGCCACATGGTACATTTCTGTTCAGTGAGTTTGTAATTGACCCTCAGCATTCAGCTCAGATTCAAAAGCAACAGAAATGACCCATGTGGCCCCCCCTCAAGTCTCTGACTGGTTACTGTCTGGTAGCCAGGGCAACCAGTCAGTGTAAACAAAGAGAGTTGAAGAGCAGGAAGTAGTGTTCAGACTGACTTGTTATACATGAAATCACTCCAGCCTTTATACATTACATTTTTGGCTAACTAACTATATTAGAAACATTTTTTATATTGCACAGCCTATCTATTTACCCAGTTTTTATTTTTACACTGAACAATTCCTTTAATACAATAGAAACTTTCGTTGGTAATGTGCTGCGGAAACGCGTGATGTTTTTTACACTGTGTTTTCTCAGCACACCTTTACAATTATGCTACCTTAATATCCTGGATGTTTTGACAGTTGGAGTATTTCCCTTTCTCATCTGTCACTTTCCCTGTGCTGCTTTAATCCGTATTCTACTTTGAGTTTTTCAGTTAATCACACAATATCATTCTAATCTGTCACTTTGCTTATTTGCCTTTGGTGCAATTGCCACACTTTTTTTTATTTGTTCTTGGACATGAATGGTATTGCTGCACTTGTATCTCGTGGATGAACAAAATAATGAGAAGAATAAGACCGCAGGCCTCTTGCCGTATATATAGGTAGATGATTATTGGGGATTTCATGGAAAGTAATGCTAAAGTATACATTGCTCTTAAACTTGTGATGGTAGAGATATATTTTTCTGTGAGTTATTTATTGACTTAATGTTTAGAACCTGATTTTTTGCTGAAAATCAATGTTCAGTTGGTTGGACTGGAGGCCTGTGCTACACTAGACTCGCTCCATAGACTTCCACCAAAGCCCAAATACACAACATGTTTGCCTGCTCCTACCTGTTTGTCGCCCCAATAACCCTTTAACCTCCAGCCTTACATGCATTTCCATAAACATCTTGACTGTGATGAGTGTATGTTTGTTTGAAAGAGATTGAGCTGGACTTCAAAATGCAGACCATTAAGCTGGCCATAGACGCAAAGATCTGATCGTATGAATCGAGGATTCATACGATTTTCAGACCGTGTGTGGAGAGTCCCGGCATTTTTCGTCCAGCGGAGATCGGTCGTTTGGTCGATCGGACAGGTTAAAAGATGTCTGTCGGCTGCCGATAATATCTCTGCGTGTATTGCCGATCATATGATTTTCAGTGGGAGACTGTCAATAGCTTTGGTTGGACATAGATATCGTACAATTACTGTCAGGGGCAGAACATTGGCTCATCTGTTCTTTTCTACTTTATTTGATCAGAATGGTTAGTGGCAGGGCGGGAGATGGGAAAGTCCGATCGTACAATGATTCGTACAATCAGATCTTAGTGTCTATGGTCAGTTTAAGGCTCAGCCACACACAGGTAAATAATCCCTCTATCTACGCCAGTGATCCCCCAACCAGTGGCTCGTGAGTAACATGTTTCTCTCCGACCCCTTGGATGTTGCTCCCAGTGGCCTCAAAGCAGGTGCTTATTTTTGAATTCCTGACTTAAAGGCAAGTTTTGGTTGGATAAAAACCACGTGTACTGCCAAACAGAGCCTCCTGTTGGCTTTAAGTCCACATAGGAGCTACAAATACTCAAGCAAAGGCTTATTTGGAATCCCCAGGAACTATTTGCATTCTTATGTTGCTCTCCGACATTATTTTACACTTGAATGTGGCTCACGAGTAAAAAAGGTTGGGGACCCCTGCTCTACGCCCATAAAACCTATCCGGTGGAAGTCCAGTAGGTACCAAGGCTTTTTACTACTCCATAGCTGAGTGCTAAATGAATACTTAGCCTAGTGAGTCACAAAGTCACTTGTACAGGGGGGCAGTATCCTTATATCCTGCTTTTTTTCCAGGGGACCCAAATTGTGTTGCCCGATCAACTTTGTGACCCCAAAAAAATTGGTTTAATACCAAATCACCATGTTTAATAGTAGTCACTTTCACAGAAGAGAATTGTGAGGATCCAACCTAAACAGCACGGGGATGAATTTTGTGGGTCCTGACCCATGGATTAAGAATCCGTGTTCTATTCTGTTTAACTGCCTCCTTTAAATAAGCAGGAAAGGTAAAATCTCTTGGGTGGCCACATGTTGGACACGCAAGCTTTGGACACGCGACATTAGTTATGCCTTTCCGTGTCTGTTTTCTAATATATACAGCTGTCCCTGTCTTTTGTTAGTGATCCAGTGTACTTGATATAATAATAACTTGTTTTTCTTTTTTGTTTGTGTGGTTAGATAAAAATTTTTATCTCTTAAACTCATATGCTCAGTCAGTCCTCCTCTCTAAAGTCAATAGCCACAAGCGTTCCTTTCTCCTTATAAGGTTTGATCGTACATCCCGGATATAACTGTGACATTTATATACTTGAGACTAATAATGGAAAGTGAAGACTAAAGTAACAAAAGTAGGATAACCGCTAGTAAAAGGAGTTGAAGGAAGAGGGAGCTTGTATGGGGAACAAGCCAGCGATTCCTTTGTTTGATACATGTAGCATGCCAACAACTTGGATTATATTAATGGCCAATAAGTTCCCTCCTCTCATGAAGCCAGTTTATGACCAACACTATTGTGTTGCATGTTGAACTATATACTTGCAATTGTGGTACAGGTGTGGAATCCGTTATCCGGAAACCCATTTTCCAGAAAGCTCTGAATGACGGAAGGGTCATTTCTCATAGACTTCATTTTATCCAAATAATTCAAAATTTTAAAAATTATTTCCTTCTACTCTGTAATAATAAAACAGTACCTTGTACTTGATCCCAACTAAGATATAATTAAGCCTTATTGGAAGCAAAACCAGCCTATTGGGTTAATTAATGTTTACATAATTTTCTAATAGACTTAGGGCATGAAGATCCAAATTACAGAATGATCCGTTATCTGGAAAACCGCAGGTACCAAGCATTCTGAATAACAGGTCCCCATACTTGTACTTATGAGCCAGTGTGAATGACTCACCACTCTTTGTTACCCACACAATGGTAAGAGCTATAAAGCTTATATCTTTATCTCTTATCTGGTAACCCCTTATACAGAAAGATGTGTGTGTGTCTGCATTTATAGTTTATTCACACACATATTTAAAAAGAATATATATAGTATTTTTTTTTATAAATATGTGTGCTTGACATGGTTGTTTTTCCTTGTTTTTGTTCTATTTGTGCTGTATAAATAGTAACGTATGCAAACGTGACACTGTATAGGTGTGTGCTGTCAGCAAAGTATATATAGTTTTCCAGCTTCTGTACCGCCTCCCAGAAACAGTAGCCCTATCCTGTTTTAGGTTATCTTCATCATCATTTATTTTGATAGCAGCAGCAAGTTACTGATTCACTGAACTCCACCTTTAGCTAACTACCGTATATACTCGTGTATAAGCCGACCCGTGTATAAGCCGAGGTACCTAATTTACCTAAGAAAACTGGAAAAATTTATTGACTCGTGTATAAGCCTAGGGGCTGATTGAAAATCAATCTGTACCTGCACCCACTGAATAACAATGAAAGGTAGGCCTGCCCACAGTTTAAAAAAAAAAATTGTAAGCACACCAGTCACAGTAAAATAACTTATAACTCAACCAGGGGCAGAGAGATGGAGAGATGCAGCAACTACATACGAGGCTCCTTCTGCGGCCCCAACAGTGTGCAGGACACATGTAAATGTTTACAGTCCGCAGCAAGAGCTTTGAAATTCCTCTGCTTATTTTGGTCACAAACTCTTCTAGGAGAATATGGCCTGGATGGGGGAAGGGGGTCCAATAATCCCATTATTATAAATAAGCCCCTGTTTAGCAGTTGGTGCTGCCATGCTGGTTCCTGTAGGGAGAAGATAATCCATATAGAATACAGGGCTAGCAGTGGGTGCTGGGAAATAACACAACACTTTATACAAAAGGGCCCTGGTCCCCACACCCCATTTTGTGAGCCTGTGAATATCAATGAAGTGAGGAGTTACTAATGACACAACCAGGTGCTGAAAGTAGGGGTTATTTTCTTTCAAATACCTTATATACGCCAATCCCTCACCGGATCCCTCACCTCCCTCTCCCATAGCGCATCAGGACTCTGTGACTGACTGTCACGATCGCCGCCCGGAGCAGGTCCAGGAGCTCCGGGCGGCGCGTCCTTCCCTGCCGGCGTCGCTCCCACCTCTACCCACGTTGCGGCCATGGGCGCCGCCATTTTGGAAGGACGACGGCAGGGAAGGACGCGCCGCCCGGAGCTCCTGGACCTGCTCCGGGCGGCGATCGTGACAGTCAGTCACAGAGTCCTGATGCGCTATGGGAGAGGGAGGTGAGGGATCCGGTGAGGGATTGGCGTATGACCCGCGTATAAGCCGAGGTCGAGTTTTTCAGCACATTTTGGGTGCTGAAAAACTCGGCTTATACGCGAGTATATACGGTATATGTTCTGTAAGCCATGCATGTGCCCTGTGGAACTCCTGGGTGCCACGTTTCCTGGCCCTGGGGTGGCAGCACAGCAGACCTGTCAGTTTAGTTGCCATTACAAGTCATTCCAAGGAGCATAGTGTTCTTTTTATCAATAGGAGGCTTTATACCGCTGCCAGGTTCCCAGTGTGCACATTCCAGTTACATTTACATGAGGCTAAAACTGCTGCTTTGCTGTTACACCCTTAACCATGAAACAAAGAGCTGCTTAATCACTGATAACTTGGGTTTATGTGTAATTTGTGTGAAATATGAACTACCGTGTTTAGCTGAACCCACTAGACATGATCACTGTTCTGCTTATGTCATATTAGACACAGAGATTTATTGTGTTATACCAAGTCTGTTGTAATGAAGCAAAACCAGCCTGTTTGGTTTATTTTATGTAGTAAACTTAAGATATGAAGATCCAAATTATATATATATATATATATATATATATATATATATATATATGTACAAGCTGCACACCTTCAAATACATCAAAAAACCTGGGTGCTCTGGTTAAATAATAGATAGAAATTGCACGTGGTACCGGCACTCACAGGGTTTGCATGAAAAATCAATAGTTCAATATGGTTAAATAGGAAAAAAAGGTTTATTGAATCCGACGTTTCGGTTCCCCACAGGAAACCAAGGTTTGCCCTTGAGAAAGGTTCCTGTGGGGAACCGAAATGTCGGATTCAATAAACCTTTTTTTCCTATTTAACCATATTGAACTATTGATTTTTCATGCAAACCATGTGAGTGCCGGTACCACGTGCAATTTCTATATATATATATATATATATATATATATATATATATATATATATATATATATATATATATATATATATATATATATATATATATATATATATATATACACATATACACACATACATACACAAGTATAAGATCCCTTATCCAGAAACCCGGTATCCAGAAAGCTCCGAATTACGGAATGGCTGTCTCCCATAGACTCCATTATATCCAAATAATCCAAATTTTTAAAAATGATTTTTCTCTGTAATAATAAAACAGTAGCTTGTACTTGATCCTAACTAAGATATAATGTGTGTGTGTATGTGTATATGTATATATATATATATATATATATATATATATATATATATATATATATATATATATGTATGTATATGTGTGTGTGTGTGTAGATATAGATAGATAGATAGATATATAGATAGATAGATATATAGAGATAGATAGATAGATAGATATATGAGCTATTTTATGCAATATATTTTGTATCGAGACCTATACCTATAATTTTTTGAGGGGTATAGTTTTCCTTTAAGCAGCAAACTATATGGAGGAAGAGGTGGATATTACTTCGGGAATGCTGTTCCCTGTCTATTAGACAGGGAACAGCATTTTGCAAATGGTATTCACCGTTTCTCTAACAATTGAAATGTAAATCTTTGGGGTTTATAAAAGTGTAGAAGCTTATTAAGTGTCACTGCAGCAAATTCAGTGGTGTGTTGTTGGTACAGTATTGTGAATATTGTGTTACAGTTGCAGTCACAGCATCTATTCATCAGTTGAAATGCCTTATAAAAGGGATTCTCAAAACCGAGATGATGGGAGCAAGTTATTTTAGCTAACGTGAAAAGTGGAACCCATTTATACCATAATGACTGCTTTTTATTTCTCTCCCCAGAGTTGTGTGGTTTTGCGTTTCCTCAAGTTTCTCCCTAACATTAATAAGGTAAGGACCCGCTACTTCAACAGCATGGCAACTGTTCATATCAATTAGCTACTGTATGTTATAATCCGTTATAAAGCCTCTTTATTATGGAGGTCTTGAAAGGCAACAGCTACAGGGTGTTTTATTATGCTAGTGTAATATTTACTCATGCGCAGTAACCATTATATAAACAATATATAAATATAATATGTGTAGATATATGTATGTGTGTATATATAGTGTATGTACACTTTTCAAATTAGACAGCACCAAACGAGGTAATTTTTCTTAAAAAGCCTTTATTCATCATCATTTATTTATATAGCGCTGTCAAGATACGCAGTGCTTTATTCCAAGGGCTTTTTCTCAGACAGAAATCTGTCTTACACTAGCCTTTCCTGAAGCTGTATATATGTATTCTGTAGTTACGCCCCTGCACAGCAGCTAGTACTTAATTTTTTAATTTTTGGCTGGTGGTGTTGCACTGTATCCACCTAATTGCAACAGAAGCAGATGGCAACACAGACAAGCACATGACCAGGCAAAATGGCCTAAGATGGCTGCCTATATACCAATATAAAAGCACAATGCGGCCTCTGGGTGCTTCAGTGCAGCTATTGCGGCGGTTATTGCTATTGCGGGCCCCTGGGTTATCCCATCACTACCAGACTGAGACTGCTAAATGCAACTTTCTGTTTTGAAGGTTTGAGACTAATATATGCTTCATTTTCTTTCCCAGAGCACAGAAGAAGTCTACCAGCACCTGCACAATATTCTAGATTTCGGCAAACACATAATGAAGCCGTTTCTGGGGGAAAACTACGTTCACCACGGGGTATGTGCAGGAAAATGAAATTGTGCCATTCAGGGTGGATAGATTGCTTTATCATAGGTGGATGCACACACATACTGCCATGAAGTACTAACCTCATGTGCATTTGTAAGCACAGTACTGCAGACTGAAAGTATGGTTAATATAAAAAAAAATCTACATAAAAGGGCATGTAATTCTTTAAATGAAAGAAAATGTGATTTCTTCTAGCATGTTATGTAGCACAAACATATTTGCTGCTAATTCCATTTGTCCTTGCTTTTCAGTTACCTCTGGTTTAATGATATCTGCTTTTAAGAGAATTTTGGTTATTTGCCATCTAAGCCATACAACTCTTCACAAAATGGGTTGCCTCTCCGGTTTCTTCCTTACTGCAAATTACTATGAGATAGTATACTGATTGGCATTATAATGTTCTACTAGAAAGCTTATTTTGAGGGTGGCATAACTTTTGAATCGTGATACAGGTATGGGATACATTACAGAAAGGCCATCTTCCATAGACTCCATTTTATCTAAATAATACAATATTATTAAAAATTAGTTCCAATTTCTCTGTAATAAAAATAATGCACTTGATCCAAACTAAGATATAATTAATCCTTATTGAAGGCAAACCCAGCCTATTGGATGTATTTCATGTTTACATGATTTTCTAGTAGACTTAAGGTATGAAAATCGAAATTACGGTAAAATCCATTACTCAGAAAACCCCTGTGCATTCTGGATAACCAGTCCCATAACCGTACCATAAAAATTGACTTGGTAAAGGTGAATTCTTTGGAAGATCTACTGCCTAAAATGCCATTTCGAGACAGAACAGTTTAAAATATCAGTGGGTTTTTGTTTTGTCCAGACAAAGTTTTGAAAAAAAAAACACATGCAATGTATTGATAATTTGGCATATTTTAATATTTCATAAACAATGCATGAACCATTGTTCAAATAGTTATTCAATGCACTTTATCATTGAATAATTTTGTTTTTATTAAAGGGTACCCGTCACCCAAAAAAATTATTCAAAATCCTATTTTATCACATTAGTCAAGTAAAATTAACTTTAATTACACTATATAAATTATTTGAATCTTGTTTCCTTCAGTCTGGGAATTCAAAATGATAGCAAGCAGGCAGCAGCCATTTTGTGGACACTGTTATTAAGACAAGCCTTGCGTCATCTCAGAATCTTGTTTGTGCACCAGAATGGGGGACCCAATGCCCATCCTCATGCCCTGGCTACACAATTAAATGATGAAGAGAATGGGGGAATGTGTGGAGAGCAGTGACATCTAGGAAGTGCTGAATGGAAAGTGAAAGTAATTGTCTGCCCCGCCTCTATGCCCAGGGCATAGAGGAGGGGCAGACAACTTTTGATTGACAGCTGAAATTTTTAAATGCGCTTACAACAGCTATAACATGCTTTAATAAAAAAAAAGAAATTGGATTGCATGTTTATTTGAAAAGGACTTTTATTATACAGATTTTTGTGTCTGGGTGACAGGTCCACTTTAATTAAGAAGGCATATTTTAGTCAACTCT